>OLKM01000033.1:246859-264359 GCA_900291075.1 Melanogrammus aeglefinus | reverse complement strand
CTCCCTTTGGTCCAGGAGGCCGGTCGTCTTGCAGCTCCGCACGCCACGTTCTCAACACCCTACACACATACATTCTCTCTCTCTCTCCTGCTGTACTCGGGCCTGTCACGTTCCTCTGCACCGCTGCGGTGTGTTACCCTAACCAGGCAGGGCCGGCCCTGGCTCCCGGCCGCCCCAGTCCCAGGTCACCCTGTGGGGGCCGCTCGGTATTCTGCCCTGTAATCCAGCAGCGTTTCACTGACTCTCCTCCTCAGATCCAGCTCTGAGCAGGGTTCTGGACCACAAGTCCTTCCTCGTGGCTCAAAGACAATCTGTATGTGTAACTGGTCTTTGTGGAGAACCAAGGAGGCCTTGAGCACCGTGGTATTATAGACATATAGTACTTATTTGATTCTGGTCACATTCTGAGTTTAGGATTTGACATTCAACAGGTCCATAACCTCATAACAACTCATTCTATGAAGAGAGTTCCTATTGTGCTTTGATGTGTCTACACCTGATGGACTTACATGTATTAAAGAGTAGGCACACACAAAAAACGAATAATCTGAGTTTGGAGCCACCTCATTCGTTAGACACATCATATGTGTTGAATCCGTTGGCTGCTGCTGAGGATGATGGCCTCATATATCAGGACACAGATAGATGGACAACAGATGAGGTTCATGGTGGAGAGATGGAGAGCTGCTTTTTGGTCTTGCGGTGACAAGTCATGGTTGAATGGCAGTTCATGTTTTAAGATAATGTATAGTAGTATATCTGTGAGCGTGTGTGTGGATGATGGCTGAATTAAGCAGCCTCACTTGGCCGAGTCTAATTGGTCTCTGGGACTGGGTGAGATAACACACCTGTTGCACATTGAGTAATCAGTGTACACAGGTTAGACCAGCCATTTCCACACACACTCAGGCCAAGTTTATACATAGCAGGGTATTTAGAGAAACGAATATTTCCCCCCCCCTCCGTTTTCAAAAATAACATTGTGCACACAACATCGTTTTCAAAAAAGTTGCCATTTACATCAACCCGCATAAATACGCCGTCGAGCACCATTATAACTATGCCAAACCTATGGGTGGCAGTGTAGGAAGAAGGATAAAGCCATGCAAGCCAATCAGAATCCTCTGAATCAACAACAACGAATAACAGGAGCGACTTCCTGTTCCTTTCAAAACAACAGTTTAATTCATTTTTCACAATTTACCAGCTCTCGTTTTGAAGAATAATCAATTTGTTTCAATGGGAATCGCGACGGTCTATAATTTCAACATAAAGTGTACATATTTATAACTTGAAATTCGTCCAAGCCTTTTACCTCAGATACTATAGGGTCTATAACATATAACCCCATATTGTGATTACAGTTTAATGTAACAGTAAGCTGACAACATCGCTAATTAACACCGCAACAGCAAATTAACCACACGGAGATAACCATGGCAACCGGTCAAACAAACTTTCTTTTAGTGATCATTCTGCGCGCGCATCCGCCGTGTTGATAAACAAATAATCCCCCTATATGGCGCGAAGGTTCGTTCGTGTGGACAGACAGCGGGCGCTCGCATGACGTTTAGCTTTTTCTGGTGCATAATGTGGCGCTTGAGAACCTAAAACCCAGTTTCTCCCAGTTGAAGAGACAACACATAACCGGCGTTATCAGAAATCTCCACTTTGGCCAGAGTTTTTTTTAGAAATAATCGTTTTCTGTGATGAAACCTGGGTTTTCTTGTTAATGAGAGGCCAAACCGCGTGGATATATCTGCGCTTTCCCTTGGTGTAAACGGGGCCTCAGGGAGAGATCTCATGCATGGCAACATGGAACTCCAGGCCATGCATCATTTTTATAAAAAAAACAAAACAGACTTTCAACATCCCCACCTTGCGTCCATTGTCTGGAGGGGCCCAGTAAAAGCCACCCAGGTAGCATGTAGCATGATCTTTGCTACACTATCATTCCAGCAGCAGACACATTTTTTTTAATTTATTTCCTACTGGGCTTAAATAATCTAGGCAGAAACAATGTTATGACAACACTTTTTTACTGTAACGGAAAAAAATGTGAACCAGGTAGAATGTTATCGAACGTGAGCCCTCGTCCTATTGGTCTGTCATCGTGACTGTTGGTCTCCCTCTCTGTTTGTCAGTCAATCTGTCAGTCTCACTGTCTGTCAGTCTCTCTGTTGGTCTGTTTGTCTCTCTGTTGATCTCTCTCTATGGATCTGTCTCTCTCTGTTGGCCTGTTTCTCTTTTGGTCTGTCTCTCTCTTTTGGTCTCTCTCTCTGTTGGTCTGCCTCTCTCTGTCTGTCTCTATACGTTGGTCTGTCTCTCTGTGTATCTGTCTCTGTGTCTGTTTGTCTCTCTCTGTTGGTCTGTTCGTTCATTTGGTCTCTCTCATTTTGTCTGTCTGTCTGTCTGTCTGTCTGTCTGTCTGTCTGTCTGTCTGTCTGTCTGTCTGTCTGTCTGTCTGTCTGTCTGTCTGTCTGTCTGTCTGTCTGTCTGTCTGTCTGTCTGTCTGTCTGTCTGTCTGTCTGTCTCTCTCTGTCCACCCCCCAGACCCCTTTTTCCCACACAGACAACACTCCCTCTTTTCCTCTGGTCGGAGTGTGGAAAACCATGTCTGCTCCAGTGCTCTGCATTCCTGCGGTCGACTGGCACTTCCTGCCGTGAACGAGAAGCACGGCTGCCGCGAATAACATTCTTCCGTCAAAATGTTGGACGATTACTTTTTGCTTTATTTTCTCAATGTGTCTTTCTTGAATTTCTGTTAGCTTTAGCTTTATTTAGTCTGTTCCATAAAATTAAAGGTTTATTGCATGGTATAGAGAGACGGCACATGCATCTTTTTTCCACGCATGTAAAAGATCTGTGTTCCTAATTTTTACAGGTTCGGAGATGCAAGACACCAATCTAGTGTTGTAACCATCTATAAATAGCTGTTTGTACGTGTGTGTGTGTGTGGGGGGGGGGGGGTTGAGAGAGAAAAAGCATGTGTGTGCGTGTGTGTGCATGAGTGTGCATATGTGTGAGCAAGAGAGTGAATGTCTGTGTGTGTGCCTGTTTGCATGTGTCTACGTGTGTTTGTGTGCATGTGTGTGAGCGAGAGTGAATGTGTCTGTGTGTGTTTGTGCATGAATGTTTGTGTGTGAGAGAGATAGTGTGTTTGTAGCGTGAGTGTGTTTGCATGTGTGTGTGTGTGTGTTTGCATGTATGTTTGTGTATATCTGCTGTGATTTGTCACTATATGTCTTTACAGGGCAGTGCTTCATCCATTTATTTTACTTCAAAAGGGCCACAGCCCCTATACATCATCTTGTAAGGCCACCATTAAATCCTTTAACAGGGGCTACAATTAACTCAGAACAGAAAAGCAAACCAGCAAAAACAATGCATAGCCAACCGCTAACAGATTGAAGCAGCTACTGTAACTTTCAGGTTCTATATGCTTTGTAAGCTGGCCTCTCATTGGCTGCAACCAGTAGTGAAGGTCCCCCCCCCGAAAGAGCAACAAACAAAAAAAAAGTGAGAGGACTTGTTGTTCCTGAGAGTCCAGAGAGAGACAAACACAATGCAGCCCATCAGTGAGTAGCACTGAAGTTCCCACTCACATAGATGTGCAATTCATTACACAATCAAACACACGTGCAGTCTGATTCACACACACACACACACACACACACACACACACACACACACACACACACACACACACACACACACACACACACACACACACACACACACACACACACACACACACACACACACACACACACACAGACACAGACACAGCAAATCTGTGCGCCAGAGCCGTTTAGTGGAATCTTGCATATTTGTTTAAGGAGCAACGGGAAAGGAAGGCCGTACAGGTGGAGCAGGGCTGCTTTACTGGAAACCAGCCCCCCACCACCAGTAAAACGGTGTGTTGCTGCCTCGGGACAGGGTCAGAGCACACACGCCACAGGGGTCAGGGAGGTACAGCCGCATCGCCGCACATTAGTCATCATGCTCACGACGTGCAGGAAAACCTCTCGTTGACTCCCCAGTTGGCTCAGAGGGCGTCTCACACGCACGCATGTGTGTGTGTGTGTGTGCATGTCTGTGTATGGGGGTCTATGTGTGCAGGAGTGCACGTCTGAGTGTGTGCTTACTTGCATTCATGAATCCTTATTTGCATGTGTGTTTGTGTGTGTGTGTGTGTGTGTGTGTGTGTGTGTGTGTGTGTGTGTGTGTGTGTGTGTGTGTGTGTGTGTGTGTGTGTGTGGTGTGTGTGTGTGTGTGTGTGGGTGTGTGTGTGTGTGTGTGGGTGTGTGTGTGTGTGTGTGTGTGGTGTGGTGTGGGTGTGTGTGTGTGAGTCGTTGCGCTTATTTGTGTCTGTTTATGTGTGTGTTGCGAGGGAACTGAGTGAACGTGTATGGCTGTAATCATGAGACCAGAAGGGCTTGTATAATTACATCATCCAAAGGGCTGGTTTCATATGGGATGAGGTTGAAGGGCAGGCCACTCAGACTCCTGCTTTAGAGCACTTCTTTGAGCAACCCTGGGTGTGTTAGCCGTGCAGCAAATAAAAACAGGGTCATTCAGTGGCAACTATCATAACAAACACACAAAACCGTACCGGGGAAGCATGCCAGCCTCTGCCATATGACATTTTTTTGTCTCCGGCCGCAGACTCAGGGCTAACCAAGCTACATCCATGACCAACTGTATGTGAGGCTCCTTCCTAGCATGTGACTAGCATGTAGTTCCTCTATCAAACTTTAGGGGGTTCAAGGTAGGTTTTGGCAGAAGTAGCCATCAAAAGTCAACGGGAAGACATGTCATTTCATTCATCCGTTATACGTGTTTGCTTTGTTCAGTTAGGATCTTTGTGTATAGTTCTTATATTGTATTTTCTAGGTCCCGGTTGACAATTACATTGAGTTCAGAAGGTATTTATGTCAATATCCCTGTTCTGAGACTCAGTCACCACGTGATCCGACGCAGGTAGGCAACACCTACCTCACCCCAGGGGCTCGTCAGAAGCGAGGGGAGTCCTGGAGAGCAGTGTTTCCCCACTCTCCAAGCAGTCCCGAGGGCCACGTGCCATGGAGGGGTCACGGAGGTGCATACCTCTTCTGCACGTATCATCCCGGGGGGCTGAAGAGAACCTCCCAGACACATTGGTAGCTGTTCCATGTAGTCCATTCTGGTGGTCTCACTGCCTGTCTCTCCTCCACTCTCCTCGACTGTTCCTAACTGTCGACTGGTCCTAAAGTGTACCTTGATCTGAGGCCAGCCTTTAGCAAATCCAGGGCGACTTCTCTGTCGTCACATCGGCTTGTGCCATTGATCGGCTCCCGGGAACAAACCCTCCTCGAGGTCATGTATACTCCCTGTCTCCTCCTACACAGAGGAGACTCTGGCTGCAGGTATCATCTGACCTCCTACTTTGGCGGCAGTCGCAGGGTTCTCTTTTGTTGACAAGAAGGAAGGATCCCTGAGACCCTGCTTTGACTATCGTGGCCTTCAGGACATAAGCGTCAAAATTTGTATCCGCTTCCCCTTATATCAGAAGCCTTTGAAGTCTAACAGGGTGCCATTTTCTTTACCAAGTTGGACTTGATTAACGCACACCAATTGGTTGAATCAGGGAGGGGATGAATGGAAGACAGCCTTAAACAGCCCCACGGACCACTAGGAGTACTTGCTCATTCCTTTCGGTCTGGCCAGTGCCCCACCATTCCCAGGCCATTCAATGATGTTCTGGGATATATGATAAACAAGTCCCTGTTTGAATATCTTGATGACATCCTGATCTTTTCTAGAGCCCTCCGGGAACAAGTCCATCCAGTCCATCTACTGCTTCAGAGACTGCTTGAGCAGCAGCTCTTGGTCAAAGCAGAGATTGCATTCGGCCAACGCACTACATCCTTCCTGGGGTTTGTCATGTCTGAAGGTAGATGGATCGGTCTACGGTTAAGGCTAATTAATAATCACTTCAGCAATCCCGCAAGGACCTGCAGAGATTTTGGGGCTTTCCCACAGCTCCTTCGACATCGCCGATTTTGTCATAAGTTAGGTTTCTCTGGTCTGAGGCTGCGGGCAGGGCCTTTAAGCAATAATACTTCTGCCTCTAGTCTGAATACACCCGACCCTTTCCGTCAATTCATTGTTGAAGTGGCACTCCTGATGTTGCAGGGGGGGCCGTTCTGTCCCAGAGGTCTCCTAAAGATAATGAGGTGCAACCGTGCACCTTCTATTCCCGTAGACACCCCCCGAAACCAACTATGATGCCGGGGACATTCATTCGCTCTGCTTTAAGATGTTTAATAAACATCATAAGACTGTTAAATGAATATAATACATAACCACAGCAATATTGGTTCTTGCACCCCGCTGTTCTGTTCCATCACTGGCAGGTGTGTGTGTGTGTGTGTGTGTGTGTGTGTGTGTGTGTGTGTGTGTGTGTGTGTGTGTGTGTGTGTGTGTGTGTGTGTGTGTGTGTGTGTGTGTGTGTGTGTATGTGTGTGTGTGTGTGTGTTTGTTCAACACACATTTAATTTACAACATCGCTCATTATAACGCTCGAACACGCTCCTCCCTAGAACTCTCCCATAAAAAATGTTAGAAAACGTGTTTGTTTGGAAATTCAAGCTGAAACAGCACAAATTCATATTAAATATACTTGTATTAAAACAATGGGGTTAACGTATATTTGAATAGACTCAATGACTGACCATAACTCTTTAACCTTGCTGGTCGAATTATTCTGCTGGACACAAAAGGAGTTCCTTTTCTTGCAAATAAGCGTTCCATCTCAGCGTCATTTTCATCAGACCAATCCTGGTGCTTTCTGGATGATTACCAAAGGAATGGAGGTTTTGGAGGATCTGACATTGATAGAGTTGAGAATATTCCAGTGCTCTCCGATGTTTTCAGGATATTTCAGTTGAAGCTTAGTAGCTGCTTGGTGGCAGACAGTTCATTTTTTGACCTCTCCTTTGTACCCTCCTTTTCCTCTTAGGACTGATGGACATTGTGGAGTGCATTAGGGAATGACATGTCCAGCAGTCATCTGCAAATAACCACTTTCGGCAGCTATTCATTGAATATTGCTTTTTCTCTTTCAGCATTAATTTGCTAGTCTCAGGGATAGCTGCATACCACAATATTCACCAGAGTATTGACTACATCTCTGTGAAAGGTTTCTTTTATTTGTTTTGGGACTTGAGTTTTTCTCCAAAAGAAAGGGGTACAGGACTGGAATCCAGCCGCAAAAAAGTGTTCTAGAATGCACAACTTGCAAAGCCAAAGTTGGCATTGCAAGGCTAGCTCTCCCAGCCAAGTCACCACTTTTCTAATTCTGTACCCTTTGTCACGAAGGGGAAGTCGACATTTGATCGCCTGTGTCACATATTGTATCATAGTAGCATACTGCCAGATGAGCATTCATAATGAATAATAAAGCCTGTCATGCATGTCATTATAATACATTTGATTCATTTAATAAATGTACCATTTACAGAATGTTGCCTCCTGATGTTGAGAAGGAATAGTAATTATGGGTAATGTAAGATCATAGCACACTGGACCAGATGTTGAGAAGCCTGACAGGACCGTAAGTGACGAATTGCAAATCTCGATGAAAAACAATATTACACAAAAAACAACAACCTAGAATGAACAGTAAAGCATCGGCCATATGTTCCTGTTGTGTATTAATAGCCTAATACCTTTGTGTGTCTGCGTATGCAACATATGCCCTGCAGACCCGAGTCTGCCCCTATCCTTACACCTTCCTGTGAGGAGCAGATGGGACATGGGACGAAACAGTAAAGACTTTGTGTATGAGCTTAATTGAGGAAGCAGAGCTTGCATACCTTTCTCTTAAGTATAATTGCAGACCACAGGCCGACTATTACAAATATTTGAACCCCTACTTAAAGAAGCACTGACAAAGATTCTCACATTTTGCAAATGTAGATATTTCCAGGGGTAAATATCTCCCATACGAGTGCAACAGGTGCCCTTCATAAAGCCTCCCAGCCCTTGGCAGTTCGCAACTGGCAAGCTGAATTCTAAAGGCTGCCAGTAAAGTAAATATTTTTTGCGAATGGAACAAAACATCTGCAAAATCACCAACATACCAACTAAAGAATAAAATGTGCGAATTTAAAATGTCCTTCTTTGGCGCGTGACTCACATCACCATTCAGTAACAAACGTGGAACAGGGTGTCCTTAAGTGTGCAAGGAGCACGGAGGTGGGGGGGGGGAAACAAGGCCTGGTGGGTGGGAGGATGCGGGTAAAGGTTGCCGGCTGGGTCACAGGCTGTGGCCAAGTGTGTGAGGAATGTACCAGACCAACAACCTGGGGGAACGGAGGAGCGCTGTGGGCTTCTGTCCAGAAAGCAGAAGAGCTATTTTTAGTCAAGAGGCGTCCCGGCCCCACTCACATCATTAAGGAAGAGGTGCTTTTGTAATCCCACTGGGATCCTCTGGAGGCCTTTTGGGGCAGAAGTTATGACTTTGGGGGATTAAAAGCCTGCAACTCACTAAAACAACTCACATCTATGTCTGCAGCTCTTTTCAATTCTTGTTTTTGCCTGCATGACACACGTTGTGAAATGTAAAGTCTTTTTTTTGTAAATTCTGCCGTTAGAAAAAACACTTTTTTCCATGAGGCTGGAATTTGTTGCGGTTGCTTTTTTTCTTTATTTGTCATGCAAGCTCCTGTGTCAAAATGAAAAAAGACTGGCTGTAAGAACAAGACGTCTTTGTCTGTCTGGTATGTTTAATTGAGAAAAAAATGAGACTCCAATCAAAGTTGCCTATCTGTCTTTCATCAAGGCCAGCCTTCCCACGATACGGGACGGGCAAACGTTGAACCAGGGGACGGGGTTTTACTAACAGCCTTCCCCTGGGAACAGACTGTAAGATAATAAATATCAGGATAAATTACATGATTCAAGTGCTGAACTCAGGCTTAGGAGAGGATAGGTGGGCCAGCCTAGCATTTTTCAGAGAATGGTAATGATATTGCTTCAGCACAGAACCCTCTGAATCACTCTCTACTCTATTCTCTGTGCTAACACACAAGGTTTCATACAGTTCAGAGTAGATTGTGACCTAGATGCACAGTTGCACACTTCTATCACTATTGTCCCTATATTTCCTGACGTGTAATATGGTGGAACGTGTTTGTGTAGTCCCGCTAAGCCCTGCAGCTTATAACTGAACCGTCCCTTAGAAAGAGTAGCGGTCTTGCAGAGAACAATGCATTGTGGGACTTAACAGGCCTAAGAAAGAGGATACCTCTTGAACACAATAGATGCGCTGTGTCCTTTCTTAATTGCTAATGCCAGCTGTTTCTCACTAGTACTGACATTGTACAATTTAGTCTTGTATTTTTCTTGAAGTACTTTCACTGTAGCTCCCTTGAGACTAAAACTGGTAAAAGAGAGGTAAAGCTGCAGGGAATGTTGCCACACGTTGCTGTTTTTCTAACTCTCTGAGCGTATCAAGTCCACAACGCTCGCATTTAAATGAAACATTAATTACAGATGCATGTCATCTCCTGGCCGCCAGCAGTGAAGGAAAGCCCCCAAAGCAAAAGTCCCACCTTTGTTTCCTCCAACCTCAGCATTATTAGGTGTGTCTGGCCCCGTCCTACTGTGCTTTGACCCCGCTACTCCACCCTGCCTTGCCAGCAGGCTACCGTAGCTCTAATAACAAGATTCAGCAGCACAAGACCCAGGAGGACATCTTTTGCAACGCTTGGTGCCAACTGAGGTAGAAAGAGAACATAATTTAACTCGCGGCCCAGTGTAGTACTGAATAACAATAATCATAATACTCAAATTTAATTATCTTTGAATTAGCTCTGGTACTAAACTGCAGTATCTCAAATCCTCATGTTAGACTGCTCTAGATGACTAGATTTGCACTTTAATAAAAAAACATTGCTATATTATTGATAAAATGGTAACATGGGGAAAATATAAACTGCTCACATTCATGATGTGTGTTTCACTGTCTGTGACAGTAAAACTAAAACGTCATATACATTGATTCGAGTGGTGAATGCCTTATTATATTCAGCAGTGACACTCTAGTTCTGACTGTCCTGTCCAGCGTCTATGTCCTGTTACCCCTCTCTGACGTGCATTGCAGGCAAGTGTTGATCTTGTAATAGCGCAGAATCCGGAGGTGCTTAGCTCTCGCCGCTGCATAAATGTCTGGGAATGGTGGCTTGGGTGAGTCATCCAAGAGGCCGGGTAGAAGCCAAAACACAAAGCCAGCACTCATTCCAGTCAGACACAACTCATCCCCACTGTTTGAGCCGTAACACAGGAGGCAATTAACGGTGCATATCCAGCTGTGACTTAACAAGCTGTAAATCAGACTGCACATTTTTCCCTCCAGGAACACCAAATATGTCTGAGTTCAAGGAATCGTTTGGCACCAAAGCGAAAACACAGCACCGTCGTAACACCTGTTCTTTTTGATGGCAAATCCAGTGCATTAAGTTCTGCATGAGGCACTTTCACAAGTCCACTGGTCAGTGGTGCCATCTCTGACACCGCCTCATCAACCCACAGGAGAACCGAGATACACTAGGAAAAAGAGTTAAAAACAAAACCAACAGACAGAACGTCCTGCTCAGCACAGTGGCTATGGCTGTTTCCCAGAAGCAGCAGAGCCCTGGGTTAGTATCAAGTGTCACTTCCGGTCTGTGTAGAGTTTACACCTTTCTGCCATGTTTGGATGGGTTTTCAGCCAGATGATCTCATTTCCTCACATCCAGGTTAGGCTCACAGTGCCTGAGACGCTAAGTGAACTGTCTTAGTTAATAGAGTGTGAGTGCCTGCTTGGGATGGCTTAGCATATCATACAAATATCCCACTGTGTAACATCCTTAATGAGCTGGGATCAACTCCAGCTCCTGCATACCGGAATACCAAATCCCCATCAAAGCACAGCCGTTATAAGCAGGTGATTGTCTTGCTGGTACTAGTTTCAGCCCTTAAGTTATTCTGTTCCACAATGACCAAGCAAATGTTCCTCCAGCCGGGGCAGGGATATGGTAACATTCAGGAGTCATAACCCATTCCCTGTTTAGTTGTTCTCCCCCAGCGTCGTTTTAAGATTGGTGTTATATTTGATTTTAAGGGTTCATCTGGAAAATTACAAATTCAAGTGGATAGTGAGGATGTTTATGCACATGACAGAAAGTGTGACGCTGTGATGGAAATAACTACGAACATTGATCCATCCATACATTCCCTATTCTAAATTCGGTCACCTCCAAACATAGTAAACCTAGAAACCTCTAAGTTGTATGTTAGGTTAACCCACACCATCACCTGATATAAATACAAGCATAGAATTAAGCTGCTGCTTGGGGCCCACATTGGGCGATGGGCCCGGGAAACACAAGCCATGTCAGGCCATCACCAAATTCAAGTTCAGGCTTTTGGAATGAATCTCAGTCTGGCCTTGGCTAGTCAGCAATTGATGTCCACATATGGGTGAAGCCTTACGTTGTTCAAAAACTTCGAGCAAATCAGATTAAATACCAAAAGTAATGCTTTTGCTCTCTTGTTCATGCCGAAAAGTAAAGCCAAAACATATTCTCCTCTGAGAAAAGCTTACCGTATCACTCATCTTTTAACATTGTTAATCCGACTATTTCCAGTCAAATGGATTTTGATTGCTACTTTCCTCGGGTGCCGCCATTTATTTTCAAAGTCTGCATTCTGCCCAATCCTTGTTCGGCATGAGGTGATGCCCCCCCCCCCCCCCCCCCATGCACTGATTTGACCCATCATTATTTTATGTTTGGGCTTTCCACAGACTCCAGGCCAGACTGAAGTGGGAAACAGAATGTGAGCTTGTGAGATTAGGCTGGCCTCACATAAAGGCTTCCACAACACATTGTGCTTTGTGCCATTGTGATGATTTTTTTTAAAGAACATCAGAATCACTCTAGTACTCAGGTTGCTCTTAATGGCAGCAATTGGTACACATTTAATCACAGAAGCCAATAGTCCTCTTTTGAAAGATTTGTATTTCTCCCTAATTCCTGCTCGAAGCGAAATATTGAGTCATATGTCAAAGGTTTATCTTTGAGTGTGTTTTGTGCGTGGGTGTATTTGTGTTGAAATGAGGTTGCATAAAGTTAATCAGTCTTCAAAATATGCAACATCAGGCAGCTAATCAGGGGTCGGAGTAGAAAATTCAAAGAAATAAAAGCATAATGCTGCATAAAAAGGGATGTAGCCTAGGCTGCTACAGCAATGACAACATGAAAATACTGTGCATATGACGCACAAAGTAACTTCCACAGCTGCAACTCCATGTCAATCGAACAATATCCTATAGAAAGCACCAGTGCATGTGAGTCAGCTCAGCTACACCACGTCCAACACAATGGCCTAGACTATGACAACTTGAAAAAACAGAGGGCATAAAGTTGATGACTGAACAACATCTAGTCATTGACGTTATTAACACAATATCGGCTATTTGAAAATGTGGAGGATACCATGTTTCACTGTCCCCAGTGTAAGTGTTTGCAGGTTAACACCAACCATTAGTGCATAAGAGTCAGACTTTGAATGCAAATGCAGCATATTGCATGAACACAATATTTTAATTGCATATCAAAATATGTTCTGTGCTGCTCCTTTTGTTTATGTTAAAATCGTAAGATATTTTGTTGCATGCAAACAACAACAACAAAAGAAAACCCACCATAACATTGTTTAACAAGGCATATAAACCTCGAAGACAACTGTTTGGGTACCCGATGTTCATATAGGCGTACCTCTGCAGAACTGATCACCACCAAGACCATTAAGACCACGATACTGGCCTAGTGTGAGTGTGCCCTTTAAGCAGTGGGAATGATTTCACCGAGCTGTATCCTAAACCTGACCCAGTAGGAATGTGTGGGAAAGAACAAATGATTGTGGGTTATTACATCACTCATGGCCATGGGTCTACATTGTTGTGCCATAAAGTTCCTTGCAATGTGCAACAACAGCTTGTCTGTCCTTCACCCAAGGTGTTTTCGGCTATGTTCACTCATTCCTGAGTTCAGGAGGAGGCCTACTCGAAGCCGAGAACAACACACTATAATGTATGAACACATGTAGAATAAAGAAAACAGTAGGCAGGCATATGTTTCGGACAACTGCTTTTCAACTATCATTAAACATAATCTTGTATATTCTGAACATCCGCCCAAATATTCCCATTCATATTCAGATTCCGTGCCGTGTTAAACTCTAGACCTGCTCCGTGTGAATACCGCCTCTGACACCTGGGCGGACTTACCGCCATAATGGAGGAAAACAATGGCGCGATTGACGTGCTGCTTCTCAGCCCTGTGATCTTTCTCTTTTTTTATTGGAGGATTTGAGAAAGCCATTTGGAATTTGAATATTTCACCTCTCCGGGTCGCGTGGCACCGCTCCTGTTCCCGGGCTACACCCCGCTGCTCCCAGAGTATTTAAAGGAGAGCCTCTGGTCCATGCCTGGCACCGCTCTTATTCCCGGGCTACACCCCGCTGCTCCCAGAGTATTTAAAGGAGAGCCTCTGGTCCAGCCTCAGTTTAGAGCCAGGGTGAAGCACGCGGACCAGCAGACACACGCAGACGCAGTAGAACAACAACAAGCGCGTGAATCTCGCAGGCTGTAACTCACTGAAGATGGAAACGTACGTTACGTTCTGCTTGCTGCTCGCGCCCTTCCTCGCATCGGTGAGTTGTATTTGATGTGATTGATTGATTGATTGATTGATTGATTGATTGATTGATTGATTGATTGATTGATTGATAAACAGTCTAAACGCAAAGATTGCTACAATGTTCTGAAATTAACATTTAATATACTGTATTGTGATAAAAAAAAATAAAGTTAGGCAACCGACTGACTGGCCAGCAAGTGCGACAAATACTACTTGACATAGTTAACGTCAACTATCATAGCCTGGCAGTTAATGACAGAAAGTTATTTGATATTAAAATAAATAAATATATGTAAACATGTCTACATGACTTCCCGTTCCATCCATCTTTATTTATTTCTACTGCTCTGAAAAGTAGGGTCAACAGTTGCTTCATTGTAATCTAGTATAGTGTGTGTTAGCAGCGCCATCTTGTGGTAGCCTACTGGAGTCTCGTGACTTTAGCTTCACTATGGGGTAAAAAGGCGCGAACCTGCTCCACCAAATACCGTTATGTGGGGTTACCGGTGCCCCTTCCTCCCTGTAGGTGACGGGCCAGGACTGCTCCCAGCCCTGCGCATGCCCCGCTGAGCCGGCCCCCTGTCCCTACGGCACCAGCCTGGTTCTGGATGAGTGCGGCTGCTGCAAGGTGTGCGCCCGGCAGCTAGGGGAGCCCTGCTCCCTGCGGGAACCCTGCGACCACCACAAGAGGCTCTACTGCGACTACTCCGTGCTAAGCGACACGGAGGCGGGCATCTGCATGGGTATGGAACTATATCTCCTCACATTCACCTGGTGCTGCTGCAGAGCTTTATATCGACGCATTGTTAATGTCATTTCCAATTGCAAAAATACATTTTCTGAATTCAAAATGATTCATTATCAATAATGAATAATTATTGGCATGCAAAATACACCATTACATTGTCAAAGAAGTTTAACAATCAAACAAAGCATAATAACAATCATAGCCTACTTACTCAATGTAAATCGTAAATTATAAAGCCCTATAAAAATGTACCTAGAAGGAAAAATATAGGAGGAAATAGGGGATGATATATATATATATTATTTAAAGGGACACATCCTCCCTCTCATATAACCCTCACTAGCTCAAGAGGGGCAGACGTGTGACCTGGGGGGCGTGGTCTACCGCAGCGGGGAGACCTTCCAGCCCAGCTGCCAGCACCAGTGCGTGTGCATGGACGGTGAGATCGGCTGCGTGGCCACGTGCGCCAGCCACATGCCCCTGCCCTCGCTGGACTGCCCCTACCCGCGCCGCATCCAGATCCCGGGCAAGTGCTGCGAGGAGTGGCTGTGCGACCAGACGCCCGTTGAGAATCCCTTCCACTCAGTCATGGCCGGTGAGTGACCTGGCGCCTCAGGCCACCTCCTCCTTTACGTCTGTCTGGAGTCGGGGAGGAGTTAGGTTCACTTCATAGGAAAAGCATAGCGAAAGCAGCCGCACATGTATTTAAAGGTGCCGTGCGATATTATACCATCTTGAAAAAAGGCCTATTCTGACATCACAGGTGGGCGTGTCCACCTAGATGTATGACGGATAGTTGAGCAACGTTTGCTACAGTCCACTGGGTAGGCTGGTAGACTGATCTATCAAGCATACGTCTAGGCGGACACGCCCACTTGTCGAGAAGAGGCGGATTTTCAAAACGGCTTGTAATGGGCTAATCACACTCCCACCTGGTTGGATAATATGTCACCTGAATCCACACAACGTCAATCTACACAAAGCGTGTAGATTGCTACTTGGAATGAGTCACTAGCTGTGTTTCAGCAGGAGGGGGTGCTAAAAAAAACAAACATCTAAAAAAAATGAAATCCCGGTTGGATATTCCGGTTTGATCTTCGATGAGTGTATCGTCCGTCTCCTATCGTGTTGTTTTCCTATTCTGATGTTTTCTCTCTTCTCTTTTATATTCCTCCTCTTCCTCTCCTCCTCCTCCTCCTCCTCCTCTTCCTCCTCCTCCTCCTCCTCCTCCTCCTCTCCTCCTCTCCTCCTCCTCCTCCTCCTCCCTCCTCCTCCTCCTCCTCCTCCTCCTCCTCCTCCTCCTCCTCCTCCTCTCCTCCCTCCCCTCTACAACAGGAGCCTCTGAGTTCCACCCACTGAACCCCTCCACCTCCTCCTCCTCCTCCTCCGCCCCCCCGGCGGTGCGGCGGGGGTCCGCCCGTTGGCCAGAGAGCCCGCGGGACAACTGCGTGGTGCAGACCACCGCCTGGAGCGAGTGCTCGGCCACCTGCGGCATGGGGGTCTCGTCCCGCGTCACCAACGACAACGAGCGCTGCCAGCTGGAGAGGCAGTCCAGGGTGTGTGTGGTCCGGCCCTGTGGGGCCGAGCAGGGGGGGGACATTAAGGTGAGGGGGGGGGACCCACTCACACCACCACCATGTCACTGACACCACCAACACCACCACCACCATGTCTACTGACACCACCACCACCACCATGTCTACTGACACCACCACCACCACCACCATGTCTACTGACACCACCACCACCACCACCACCATGTCTACTGACACCACCACCACACCACCACCACCATGTCTACTGACACCACCACCACCACCACCATCACCACCACCACCATGTCTACTGACACCACCACCACCACCATGTCACTGACACCACCAACACCACCACCACTATGTCTACTGACACCAACACCAACAACACCACCACCATGTCTACTGACACCACCACCACCACCACCACCACCATGTCTACTGACACCAACACCAACAACACCACCACCATGTCTACTGACACCACCACCACCACCATGTTACTGACACCACCAACACCACCCCCACCATGTCTACTGACACCACCACCATGTCTACTGACACCAACACCACCCCCACCATGTCTACTGACACCACCACCACCATGTCTACTGACACCACCACCACCACCACCATGTCTACTGACACCACCACCACCACCACCACCATGTCTACTGACACCACCACCACCATGTCCAGCACACCACCACCACCACCACCACCATGTCTACTGACACCACCACCACCAGCACCATGTCTACTGACACCACCATATCTACTGACACCACCATGTCTACTGACACCAACACCACCAGCACCATGTCTACTGACACCACCATGTCTACTGACACCACCATGTCTACTGACACCACCATGTCTACTGACACCACCATTTCAGCACTGACGTCTCAAAGGAGAAACTTGACATGTTTAATAATCTGATTTATTCGACCTGTATATATATTATTCCTCTACTATAACTTGATCTGCAGAGATGCAGTATGTATTCACACGTGTTCCTAATTTTTCCCCTGATTATTCAAACAAAAGTAATGATTGGAATGAATGAAAGCTTTCTTCCAGAATGACATTTCAAAGTCAACAGCGAGTAGCATCCCTATAGTGGTGACCTTATGAAGTCATCCTCGTTGTGGCATGAATGAGAAAAAACATTGAGTCCTCAATAATGAACAAACAATCCCTAGCCATGCTAACGCCCCGGTCCGCTCCACAGAAGGGGAAGAAGTGTGTGCGGACCCCCAAGGCCCAGACGGGGGTGCGCTTCGAGATGTCCGGCTGCCACAGCACGCGCCTGTACAAGCCAAAGTACTGCGGCGTGTGCACGGACGGCCGCTGCTGCACGCCGCTCGCCACCGTGACCAGCGAGGTGGAGTTCCGCTGCCCCGAGGGAGACGTGTTCCGCAAGGCCATGATGTTCATCAGGAGCTGCTCCTGCCACCACGACTGCCCCCGGGACAACGACATCT
>OLKM01000033.1:199359-241859 GCA_900291075.1 Melanogrammus aeglefinus | reverse complement strand
AGCTTGGATTTTAGTGTATTTATTTTTGATTGAATAACTTTGTAACCGTTCACCGTTGACTCTTGGTGAATTACAGGTTGATGAAGATGATGACATACATATGGAATATGAGTGCAGAAATACAAGATAGAGAAATATGTAAAAGATATACAATTAAAATAAATATATATATCATCAAACAAAAAGCATTTACATAAAAAACATGTAAATATAAAACTGAACTACAGAATGGGGCGGTAACAGGGTGGTCTAAGATTGATTATTTTGGGAAATGGAAATGTACAGTTTGTGACTGAAACATATTTTCTCTCTTTGTTTTTCATGCTTTCCCCCAACCTGTTGGGAATTACGGTACTACTATGTTCTGATATGTGGTAAGTGAACACATTCTCTGTGAGTATGTGTGTTTGTGTGTGTGTGTGTGTGTGTGTGTGTGTGTGTGTGTGTGTGTGTGTGTGTGTGTGTGTGTGTGTGTGTGTGTGTGTGTGTGTGTGTGTGTGTGTGTGTGTGTGTGTGTGTGTGTGTGTGTGTGTGTGTGTGTGTGTGTGTGCGTGCGTGCGTGAAAGTTTTGCATGTCTGTGCCAGATCACCAAGGCCATGGTGAATTCATAACTTGTACCCTTATACTCTGATTCTTAACATCTGATCACATGATACATGCATTACTCCTTATAATTTTGCATTTCCTCAGACTCAGTTAACGATTAATTCATGGAAAAGTGCACAATGATTTTCTCTAGAGACACTTTTTCCTCCACCTAATAGATATACGAGATTGGTGGTTTACTAGAATTTATTACAATGACCTTTCATTACAACTGCCCTCTTGCAAGCTGCTCAGTGTGACTGTACCACGGGGTTGTACACAACACATTCAAAGATGCTCAATCGCTATTGTACTGTTGTGGAGTGTGTTCAAAATACACATTGGATCTAGTTCAGAATGCACTCCAAAAGGAGCCGTGTGTTTATGAGTTGCTGTGTTTGCGTTTCTATACCTGGCCGGCGCCGGGCTGATGAGGGGAACAGGTGCAGACAGACAAGTTCACAGAGAGCGCAGAATAGATATTGCTGACAGGGCACAACGCAGAGGAAAGCTGTTCTGCCAGGGCACCCGTTGTTATGGCTAGAGCTCTGAGGGAAGCTCGTCTGGTGCACATCGTCTAGAGATGAGATGGACTTCCTACAAGTCTCTCGATCATCAAAAAAAGGGAGTCTGACAGGAAGTTAACTTTGACCCATGACTGTTAATTGTGCTCTGTTTCTGTAGACTGCTGGTTTTCAGGTCCGGCCCTGAGCTTACAGCACCTGAGCTTACATAAATCAGCCAGAAGTCAGTGCATGATGCAAAATTTTATTTTTTAGATAGAGACATCTAGACAAGTTGTGTTCGCACTCTGTCGTGGGAGAATAAGTTGTTTGTCTTTCTATATAACCTAGACTTTCAGAGATTGCTTTGGAATAATAATGATGATTCTCAGACCAGCCGAACAGCTTTTAACACCGGGCGCGAGGTGTAGTCCTCCGTTAGGACACTGGGGCGCAGTAGAGCGCAGAATAGGGACATCGAACAGCTGGCTTCTTTAAAGGATTATCAAGATGAACTTTTCGTGACGACAAGACACTGAGAGGGCTGAAAAAAATCATATTTGTATGTTCATTTTGTTAATTTGTGCAGTGAATCAAAATTATTTAATTTGTAGGCCATTTCAGGCTCATATAAATCTATCTAAAACCATTGTTAGCTCTATGGTTGCTGTACCTTACATGCGTTATCTGAAATCGAATAAGTGCAATAATATAACAAGTAATAATAACAAATAATAATAAGGTCAAATAACTAATATAAATTGATAAAACATAAAATTAAGCATGCATTAAAGAAAAAATCAAGTATGTTTTGTGTGAAGACATACATGCAAAGTTACCAATCATTTATTCATTTATTATTTGGAAGGGTGGATTTATTAAAAGATGTTACACTTGCATCACATTTACACTGGCTGACTCACAGGCATCCCCAGACAGGCCACGAAGACAGACGAGACACAATAGGTCTCTTCCCTTTTAAGCAGGTAAATGTCTAATAGTGCAAGCGGGTTCTGCGCAGACGCAAGCTGCCATCAGACGGCTGAGGCCAAGTGCAGCGAGCCCAGTACGACCGCCGGCACCGCTCGCTGACCAACAGCTATCTGGTGGAGAGGAGGCTGTGGAGGAGGCTAGGGTGTGAGTGACTTGATGACAAAATGTTAGCATGCACACCTGGCAGGCCGACCACAGACTCAGGTCAGAATCAGCTGTTGATCTCTCTGAGGAGTTAAAAAGTGTTTGGATAAAGCAAACCTTCATATAAAACGAGTGGACCAGCCTCACATTCAGAGGCTGGGGACAACAGCAGGGCTTGTAGATGGTTGATGATAACCCAACCATTGGCAAGGCAGGGGTTGAGTAGAAGTTCAGAGGAGGTGAAAAGAGCAACATCAACAAACAAAAAGAATAACCTAATTCTGTATAATATATGTGGTGGCTTTAGAGCCAATGTGCATATATCGCTCAAGCATCAATACTAGAATCATGACAAGCGTCATGAATAAATCCATCCATATATAAGAATATACACAGTACACTCTGGAAGACATGGAGGCTGGGCGTACGTGGTACTGTTGACACCCTGCTGTCCCCCTGTCTCCCTGGGGACCAACGGGGGAGAATACACCCCTCTTCAATACAGGGCTGGGACTGGGGGAGGAGGCAGGGTGGTCTTTGTATGGTGGTGGGGGTGTCAAGCAGGAGATGACGTCACAGTATAATGTGGTGAGCAACCCAGACCGAAATGTCAAGATTGCTGAGTGCGGGGAAATGGGCTCCGCAGGCTATTGTGTTCCCAGCAGACGGTTCCCTATACAGGCCTTCACAGTGTCTTAGACATGCCAATTATAGCGCCAAGCTGGGGACGGTTGATGCAGCCCTAATCCGGACACTTTCTCATGCATTGCATTGAGTTTCAGTGTTTAGCATGTTCTCCAATGGTTTTGTATGTATTATTTTATTAAAAAAGATATTTTTCCATTTTGTTGTTGATTTAACGTTTTAAACTAATCAAATAATTAGGCCTAATTAATGTAAGTAGACTCCACTATCCTCTCTCTTTCATCGCTCTGTGTTGCGTTTGACTTTTAAATATTAGTATTTAATATAAAGACACTGAAACTAGCTGATATGACTGACATATTCATAGGCTATTGTGTTTAAGACAATTATAGAACACGTAAATTGTCCCTGAAATGTCCCGTTTATAGAGCTATTACAGAGCGCAGAATCCTCTTGCATTCTTTTAAACTATATTCTTCATCAAGAATAATTTAATAACTTGAGATCCAGGGATTTCCTCGTTTCACTCGGGTACCGTGCAGCCACCCTGTTATATAACGGATCGATCGCATTTATTTATTTATTTCAGAAGCACACCTTTTCTGTATCCTAGGTTACAGCCATAGGGATGGCGTAGCCTTGGCTACCAGGCCAGCCTCGTGATTGGACCCGAGCGGTCCTCACAGGTCGCTCATTGGCCAGCCCACACTGCTCATTGCATACAGAGCCCGTCCTCTTTTCACCGCCACCTAAACACGCTTCCTTTATTTATTAAATAAAGATTGCCGGATTACATACAATTGCCACTTTTTCATCTGGTGCGATAAACGTCTTGTTTTATGAGGACGGTTTCTTCTACCGGATGACATCGGGGCACTAAGGTGAGTACAGTGGTGGGGTTGATTCGCGGTACGGATCATTCATTGTTGAGCGAGGTTCGCGTCGAGCGGAGATGTGTTGACATTCTTTTTTTGCATTCGGCGCCATTTGCAGAGCGGACCTTTAAACGACAGGTGCGCCTCGGCGCGCATTGTCCCAGTCTGCTCCACGGTTCATTATGGTTTATTATGGTTATTATGGTTAATTATGGTTATGATGTTTTATCATGGCTATTAAGGTTATTATGGTTTATCATGGTTATTATGGTGTGTCATGGTTATTATGGTTTATCATGGTTATTATGGTTTATTGTGTGTTCTTCGGTCTCTGAATTTACCTCATAACATAGGCCACAACTGTCCTACCTATCTGCCCAATCGCCGTATCTTACACATTCCAATTTTCTATCTAATCTTTTGTGTAACATCCCATATAACGTTAGGTTATCAGCCTAGAAGGATCACATTAAAGCCATCTAGGATATATGAATCCTGATTACCTTTCCAGTCCATGAAGATCGAGTGTAATTGATCAAATGTATATTTAGATTAGGCTACCGTTGTTGGCATTGTTTAATAAAATAGGAATGTGTCTCATAGTCAGGCCAAACCAACATGACGGCATGGAAATTTGCTTTTTGTTCTGTCCTGGTGTGTTTGATGAATATGTTATCTTATCATTAGCCCTTGTTAGTATCGAGTATATTTTTATATATATTATAAGAAATAATATTATGTTGTGTTCTGCGTTCAGAAAAAACGGCCTAGGCCTGTTCTAATGGACTTGACGTTTCTCAAATATAATGTAAAGCTGGTTGTCATAACAACCCAGTTCTCCACATGACATGAGGTGCAGCGAGGGGTTGATGGAGCAGAAAAACACCAAGCAAAGAGCAGACCGCCTGCTCCTTATTCTCACACACCAGCTAAGGTGGAGCTGAACACGTTCACGTTGAACAGTGTATCACGTGATTCACGGGACTGGTAAACAAAGGAGTGGGGATCCTGACTCTGTCCAAAAATAGATTGACTCATTAATCGTTTTGTACACCTACATTTAAATGTACATTTTCGCTTGATTTACTCCCAACGTTTGTCTTCTCCCGTTTACGCTAACATTTAAAATATACAAGAATATTCACATTACATACATATCATAATCCTACTTGATTGGCTAATGGCTACACTACTTCCATTAGATTGACATTGGGGACCTTCCCACTCAATCCCACACACGCCAGTCAGAGTACGGAGAGAGGTTGTCATGACATGTCACCGAGAGAGGATGAGAGGTGGAGAGAGAGGGGAAGGGGGCGTGTCCCAAGGATTGATGGTGGATAGCCCCCCAACCCGCTGGTCTAACCGCTCTAATCCTACGGAGGGACGGATTAATTTTAAATCTGTTTTTAATCCTTAAACGCACTTTCAGCACTCGCTGAAACCCTGCCGAGCATGCATGTAGACCAAGTCCAACCAGCAGCATCCCTAGAGTCCCTTCAGACCGTCACATGGGACAAGGAAGAGTGTAAACAAATACTAAATGCTAGAAGTGCCTCTCAATATATCAACATTGTAACGTCAAAATGAATGTTTTCATGCAAGAAATCATGAAATAGTGACTTTAAGAATAATAACCATAAGAATTAGCACTATTCCACTAATTGTTATGATATTATCTCTCATCAGGAATCTTCTCTATTTGAAAAGCGTTAATTGATCGGCAGCGTTATTGATCGGCACTATCACCGTATTTGATAGTTGATGTTAGGGTGTGCAGGCAGTGTGAGATGGATCGCTTCCCTGTGCAGTGATCTGATCCATCCCATCAGTGACCTTACCTACGTGGTCCTAAAGTAAACTCCCGTTCAAAAGTTTGGCGTCACCCAGACAATTTCATGTTTTCCCTCTTTTATTCAAGAACTATCAGCTGCGCAAACATAACTGCAGAAGGGTTTTGTAATCATTAGCCTTTTAACACGATTGGCTACTCAATGTACTAAAGAACACAGAAGTGATGGTTGATGGAAATGGGCCTCTGTACACCTATGTACATATTCCATAAAAAATCCAGCTAGAACAGTCATTTACCACATTAACAATGTCTAGACTATATTTCTGATTAATTTAGTTATCTCCATTGAAAATAATCGTGCTTTTCTTTAAAAAAGAAGGACATTTTTAAGTGACCCCAAACTTTTGAATGGTAGTGTAGCCCTCACGTTTTTTGATATCCATGCATGAATATTGCTCTGATTTGCTAAGTGGAAGAGTTTGTGTGTGTTTATGCTTTTAGCTTTTTCCTGCACCTGCTGGTGTCTCTGTTTTGGGGCCCCCTTAATCATCACTTCCCAGCCGGTAGCAAGTCCTCACACCCCACACATCCACCTGGCATGGCGCTATGTGTTTGCCTCGTCCCCCTTAGTCATCACTTCCCAGTCGGAAGCAGGTCCTCGCAACACACCTCCACCTGGCACGGTGCTCCCTCTCTCCCTCCCCCCCCCCTCTCTCTCTCCTCTCTCTCTCTCTCCTCTCTCTCTCTCTCTCTCTCCTCTCTCTCTCTCTCTCTCTCTCTCTCTCTCTCTCTCTCTCTCTCTCTCTCTCTCTCTCTCTCTCTCTCTCTCTCTCTCTCTCTCTCCTCCTGTGCCAGCTCAGCTGACAGAGAGTGCCCTCCTCCCTTTGCTCTGTCAGCAGAAAGCACTGCTCTGTGTGGATAGCCGCTGTCTCCTACCTCTTACACTCGGACCAATTCTTCCTCCAATTCTTCCTTCCATTTTCATTGTTCATTGTTGCTTTGAGGCATAAAAACTCATTATGACATATTCAGTCTTTTTATTAGTTCATGTTGCCCTTAAAACCACACTTATTTTGATGTTGATGCTCACCCTTTATTTACCTAAATACCAGCATTGTAATAATAATATACAAAATTATAACTAATGGTTGCACAATGGGGATATTGCTATATTTACTTTAATCAAATGCTATGTACACAACTGTGCCTCTCTGCCCTGCTATTTGAGATCCTTTGATTTGGGCTGGATGTTTATCCCTGTTGTCTGAGGAAACTTGCTCTTGGCTGGTCTCAAAGGGTGTGGATTGCAGGCTTTCTTTGTGCCCTCCAGTTCCTCTGAGGGGGGCTTCTAAAGTCACACACCTCTCCCTCTGCGGTTCAGAAAAGGGCACTAAAGCACTTCAGCAGAAGACCAAATGGTGACAATGTGCTTTACTGACCACAAACATATGAAGAAAACAGATAGGCCTTTTTCAGTATTGTCTGCCAGTGGGGTATTATTTAAACAGAATTATTATTATATTAGCCAATTTTTTATAATTAATTATTATTAGAAGTTACGCCCTAAACTGATTTCATATGAAAATCTGACAGCGGTTTAACAAACCTTAGCTTTATTCTTTAAATGAGGCCCAGGACTCCACTAGGCCTCATGACAAGCTGGTACTGTCATAGATACAGTGTGTGTCGAGAGCTCTATGTGAGTGGTAAGTCTTCCATATCGTGCAGCCCTGGAGGTGACATGATGTTGGCTGTGGCACTGCGTGCGTGGAGTTCGCGTAGAGGTCATAGCACATGTCCCTTCCCTCCATGACCCGCCGATGGAAGGACCCCAGAGAGCTGTACCACATCTGTTTCCCACACGCTACACGCTGCCGTGGGTAGTAGCGGTACTGCGTATCAGACCAGTGGCTGATGCTGTTACCCAAAGGCAGACTAGCCTGGTTAGCTATGGTGTTCTTAAATGAGGACATGTCTTGTCCTCTGATGGGACGTCAGAGGACGTCCCATCAGAGATGGGGCTGCCGAGACCCATCTCTGAGGTAGCAGGGTCCCACAGGAACACCTGCTACCTCCAGCCAATGGCCAAATAGCCAAATAGCCACACATTCATGGTCCCTGGCCAAACGCTGGGCGAGACAAACCTGAAATTGAGCTTGCGTTGTGTCATTGCTGTGATGCAGCCTGAGCTGTCAGCTGTTTGTGTCTAGATTTGACTTGTCTTTGATATATGTAGAGTGTTTTATAGGCTCTGTTGGACTTTGGTGACACTATGGCTATTCTACATCTCCAGGTTGTAGGTGTGCCTTTTGCATTTGCTTGTGTATTTGGAAGAGGTCATCTGTCTGTTTCTTTAATTATCTCATCTCTGCTAGCAGTAAATTATGCAAACAGTTCTTCACTGTTCTCTTTCAACAATGAAGTCCTGGATTATATAGCCTGTCCTCACCTATCAAGATGTGAGAGAACACAAGGTATTCTGACTTAATTTTGCATGGGGCCCACTTCAGTGTAGCAAAGTTACAAATTGTGCGTCCCTCTTTTTGTGGAACTATTAATGGCATAGTTATTATAAAATAAGGTATTCAATCCCTTGGATAGAATAAAAATTTTATTACAGCATTTACAGCTAAAGCAATAGCTTCACCATCCTTACTCATTATCTTAGTATTACCATATTTCTATAGACTTTGTGCATGAGTGTGTGTTTGAGTGTGTGTGTGTGTGTGTGTGTGTGTGTGTGTGTGTGTGTGTGTGTGTGTGGTGTGTGTGTGTGTGTGTGTGTGTGTGTGTGTGTGTGTGTGTGTGTGTGTGTGTGTGCTGATAGACAGTGTTATCAAGCAGTGCTGATGCAGGATGGAGCATGAGGAGGAGGAGAGAGAGAGAGGGGAGGGAGAGTGGGAGAGGGGGGGGGGGCTGATACAGGCTGGATTAGCAGCAGCAGCAGCCAGCATGTGTGCGTGTGTGTGTGTGTGTGCGTGTGCTTGTGCGTGTGCGTGTGCGTGTGTGTGTGTGTGTGTGTGTGTGTGTGTGTGTGTGTGTGTGTGTGTGTGTGTGTGTGTGTGTGTGTGTGTGTGTGTGTGTGTGTGTGTGTGTGATACAGAGAGGACTTAGTATCCCCCTGTGATGCAGACAGTGCTGAATCAGTGCTGGCAGGAGACACTTTTCTCTGGGATGTTTTTGTATAAGGTGCATAATTGTTTGAGACAGAGAAAAATAACCATCGATGTTGAACAGGGCTCGCCTTTCTATTTGGAGACACCAATATCCCTTTGAAACTGTATCCCATAGAGGTGCGGCCTGGAGCCCATCCTGATCACGTGACCGGACGTTTTCGCTACAGGGATCAGTATGGACCTCCAGATAATGTATGTCACTAAAAGATGTCAGAAATAAGGCTTTGGATGACGATGTTTCTTAATCGTTAACGGTTTGCCTGACAAGTGCTTACTCTAACATAGGTTTGCACGCTGGCACGAACCGACTGACTTTCACCCAGGGTAGACCAGCTGTGGGAGGGATGGGAGGGGGGGGGAGGGGCGTGAGTGGGAGGGGCGTGAGGGGGGAGGGGTGTGAGTGGGAGGGGCGTGAGGGGGAGGGGTTATGGGAGTGGCAGCTGTCAGATGGGACACGCCCCCTGCAGGACGTTCTTGTAAACAATCAGAGCGCTAGCCCTAGGAGTGGACAGCAGAGCTTTGAAAAAACGTTCTGTATAGTTATCAGATTTATCCGATATTGATTGAAAAGTAGCCATGCGCAGTAATATAGAACATTTCTGCTGTGGTACATTGTTACATGGAGAATCGTCTGATTTGGATTCTTTGACAGGTGAATCATAATCTGATCTAGTCGTGAGGCCGGTGGTCGATTCCAGTGTGAGTCGTGTTCAGAGCTGGTGTGGGACGGCATGGAGGACAACCAAAGGTTCACAGTTATGCGTCGGCTCCTGTTATGTATCAGGATACTGGTAACAGTATCAGGGTATCAGGGTATCAGGGTATCGACCGTGCCCTTAAGGCATTAAGGGAGCAGATCCATGATTAGTGTGATGAGCTACACCTCGGTCCTATGATGTCTTGACAGCCTTGATAGTCGTATTAGAACTCAAAATGATAACTCATCTTGGTTCCAAGAGGAACCCGGTTGACCAGAGAGTGTTTTTCCGTTTGGAGGATCAACCGAGTATTGATTGTTCTAGGGTCACTAGAAGGTAGCAGATAAGGATCACTAAATACATAATGTTTTCTGCATTGCAGACATCTGATATGCCCAGTTTGTGTCCCAAATCCCACATCTAGTTGCTGTCAAATAGTGCACATTAGCAGTTGAGTTTGGTGTCCAACAACAAGACCTTGGTTTTCTGTTTGTTTCTTATTTGTTTTATTTACCTCATTTTGAAATGATTTTCTGGTGATTTACTGATGTTGAAGGGGCTGTTCTATCACGCGTACATCACGCTTTGAACAATGGTTTCTGGTTGAGGCATTTTCTCTGCTTTTAGTAAACAGTTTGTAGGCGCCTTACTCCGTTCTCAAAAGAGAATGACGTACGCATTGTTTAGCAGTACTAACAGACTATACTGTACTATTCTTTAATGCACAGTAGTACCAAACTAGATGGTGTGTGTGTGTTTGTGTGTGTGTGTGTCAATGCATTCATGTGTGCCTGTATCTTTCATGCGTGTCTGTGTGTGTGTGAGGGAAAGACCATGCCATGTGGTTGTTTGTGTAAGCATATGTGTGTGTGTGTGTGTGTGTATGACGGAGTCACCGTTATCAGTGCTGTCCCAAGCACGTCTTTTACGACACTGTAGCAGAAGAAGTAGTACAATACGTCTGAAATGTGTGTGTCCAACGTGAACCCTCCTTTGGACACAAATATTGTATTTATTGTATTTTATCTAGGGATCCAACCAACTTATGATTGCAGTCACGGCATTGGTTTTGTGTGTGTGTTTGTGCACATGTGTGTTTGTGTCTTCATGTCTGTATGTGTGTATGCGCGTTTGTTTGTGCGTAGGTGTGTATGTGGCTGTGTGTGTGTGCTTACACGTGTGTGTGGGTGTGTTGGTGCATGAGCGTGTGCAAGTGTGTGTCTGTATGCGTGCTTGTCTCTGTGTGTGCGTGTGTCTGTGTCTGTGCGTGTGTGTGTGTGTGTGTGTGTGTGTGTGCGTGTCTCTGTGTGAGTGCGTGTGTCTCTATGTCTATGTGTGTGTATGTGTGTGTGTCTGTGTGTGCGTGTGTGTGTGTGCATGTGTGTGTGTGTGTGTGTCTGTTGAGTGCGGGTGTCTGTGCGTATGTGTGCGTGTGTGTGCGTGTGTCTGTGCGTATGTGCGCGTGTGTGTGCGTGTGTCATCACGTGACCACATAGGGATCCCCCCGTTCCTCTGCCCACCACCGCCCTCCCCTAACCTCGGCCTTCCCTCCCCTTCTCCGTCGCCCAGCGATCACCATGACGACAGACGAGGCAGCGGACAGCCAGCAGCAGAAGAAGAAGCGCGGCCAGCGGCCAGCCGAGGAGCCGGAGGAGGGCGGCCGGGACCAAGGGCCCCCCGCCGAGCCCGGCCCGGCCCCCGCCGCGCCCGACCCCGAGGAGGAGGCGGAGCTCCGGCTCCGGCCCCGACCCCGCGGCCTCTCGCGCCTCTTCTCCTCCTTCCTGAAGCGCCGCTCGCAGCACGAGGAGGGGGGCCAGGCCGGGGGGCCGGGCGACAGCAGCGCCGGGGGCAAGGAGCCCAAGGCGCCCATCGCCGACCCCGAGCCCGAGCTGAAGGCGGAGGGGGAGGGGGAGGTGGAGGTGGAGGTGGCGGCCGACCAGCGCTCCGTCAGCAGCACCGAGGCCCAGGTGAGTGGGGGGGTGGGGCGTCCCCTGGGCCATGGGGGGAGCTACGGCCTCCCCCCATACGTTAGGGAGGTCAATATGTTCATAAATATAAACTCAGATGCGTCTCTCCTCTGGGTGTGGAACCGCTGACTGGCTGCGATCAATGGCACTTTCAAATCACAAGAGATCAATACTGGATTATTTGTCATATAAGATAAGTCGTACGTTAACGGGACACGTGGCTTTCAGGGCAAATGTACAGAACAGGAATAAGAATGAAGAGACGCAAACTGACTAAATACGGTTCTATAACGTTATAGACATTCTAATAATAAAACATGCAGGGTTATTTTTGGCATGCCCTGGAGACAGTGGCTGTCATAAAAACACATTTCAGGTCCATTGGTTTGGTTCCATCCCGGTCCACACAGAAGCCTTTGATAGAAGAGAGGAACAAGGCCGCGACAGCCCCCGTGTCTGAGACGTCTCAGTGACAAGAACTGACCCTCAAGCAGTCTGAACTGGGCCCGGGATGCTGTTATGTCAGGTCGTCAAAAAGAACCTGACAACTCCCTACAATGCTCCCTGAAAAACACAAACTATAACTTCTCTCATTTTCAATCAATTGCATCTAAAATATTTGACTGTATCTTAAGTGAGACAACCATTTTGCAGCAAGAGAAGAGCTGTATTTAAACGTTGAAAGCAGAATCCTTTTGAACTCCTTGTGTTGTTCAAGATGGTTGTTTATTCCTGTCTTCCCTTTGGGTGTCTCCTGGTCTCTCCTCAGCCCGCCCAGGTGGAGCCCAACGACGACGAGAGGTCAGACAGTGAGGACGAAGGAGACAAGGAGACGGAGAAAGGCCAGGAGGGGAGCTCCGAGAAGGGCCCAGAGCAGGAGGAGGAGCCTGTGGAGGGAGGAGGAGAGGGAGAGGGGGAGAAAGAGGGTGAGGGCGGAGAGGGGGAGACGGAGGGGAAGAAGGACACCACGTCGGAGGAGGGGGGAGAGGCCAAGGTGGTGAAGGTGGCACGCCGACCCCGGATCATGGAGATCAGAGTCAGCCTGCTGGACCACACTCTGTTTGAGTGTGAGCTGGATGTAAGAACAGCACTACACAACACTACACAACACAACACCACACAACACAACACAATACAACACAACAAGACAGCACACAGATCAGAGTCAGCCTGCTGGACCACACTCTGTTTGAGTGTGAGCTGGATGTAAGAACAACACAACAAAAAACAAGACACAAACACAACAAGATATGACACAACACAACAAGACAGCACACACAGATCAGAGTCAGCCCCCCTAAATTCCCCCCTCCTGTGAGACGTAGTATTCTTATTGGAAATGCTTTTGTTTTGGTTGGACAGCTGCAAAACAGAATCCCCCTTGTGTGTGTGTGTGTGCGTGCGTGTGTGTGTGTGTGTGTGTGTGTGTGTGTGTGTGTGTGTGTGTGTGTGTGTGTGTGTGTGTGTGTGTGTGTGTGTGTGTGTGTGTGTGTGTGTGTGTGTGTGTGTGTGGAGGAGACAGGGCTGGTGATAAGGCGGGGGAGGGAACGTGTTCCTTTGTGGTCTCTCCTCTGTTTGCACCATCTGCTAATTCATTAAACTCCTGTGATTGGCCACTAGATCAATTTAATACAACAAATGATGTACATTGTTAGCCAATATATACAATGATGCCCAATGGTCAGCTGATGTGTTATAATTAAAGACTTCTCCCTGTCTGTCTTCCTTCCTGTCTCCCTGTCTGTCTACCTGTCTGTCTGTCTACCTGTCTGTCTGTCTGCCTGTGATGTAGAAACATGCTAAAGGCCAGGACCTGTTTGTGAGGGTGTGTGACCACCTCAACCTGCTGGAGAGAGACTACTACGGCCTGGCCATTTGGGAGACCCCCAGCGTGAAGGTGGGTCTGGGACGGCCTGTCCTCTCAATCTCTGGCACACCACTCTACAAGCACACCATGCCAACTCATCTGACGTAAAGACGTTTGTGAGCGAGACACAAGTCCCTAACAGTATCAGATAAGAGAGGCACGCATACACAGCTTGAGATGCAGAAAAACAAACATTCACAACTCCTCCCACGGGAAGTGGAAGAAGTATCTATCAGATACAGACGTTAGCCTATAACGGTTTGACGCAGCGCGATTGTTCTGTCGTCTAAAAAAGGATTTTTGCCTGGGATGGACGGATCAGCAAAAGGAGAGAAGTCAGGCTCTATAGCTCACCTTTTAAAGCTCTTATCTGGAATAGAGTAAACAGGCCCACCGTTGTACACCCCGCTCATCTAATATGACAGACTGACTCTTTAAGAGATCTTATCCGGAACAGAGTAAACAGGCCCACTAAATCCTGGTCAACCAATGGGACAGACAGACTATTTTTACAGCTCTAATCTGTAGTAGAGTAAACAGTCCCAATACACCCTGGTCATCCAATGGGACAGACAGACTCTTCTTAGAGCTCTCATCTGGGAGAGAGTAAACAGTCCCTCTACAACCTGCTCATCCAACGTGTTTCCCTGCTAGGTCTGGATGGACTTCACCAAGGAGATCCGTCGGCAGGTGCAAGGTGAGACCCCGGTGTTATCCAGAGAGGAGGTGTCCAGTAAACCATGACACACTGTGCTTCATCGGGGATCCCTTGTTTCTGCTCTTGTCTCAGGCACCGACTACAACTTCACCTTCAATGTGAAGTTCTACCCCCCCGACCCCGCCCAGCTGTCGGAGGACATCACAAGGTGCCAGGATGAGTGTTGTGGTAGTGCAGGAATGTTTCTAGAGGACGATGTTGTTAAGGATGTGCGTTATCTGACCTGTGGTTCCCTAAACAGATGCTTTGTGTTTTGTTTGGGGCGCGATTTAAAGGGACGAGCCAATCATATGCTAGTATCGACATTGATGCATCACATGGAAAAGACCTTTACGGCATGCAAACAAGTGTTGTTTGCATGCCATAAAGGTAACCACTGAAACGCAAAGGTATAAGACCTATTATTCTGAATGTTTACGTGCTTGTAATGCAAATAAACAAAGACTACATAATACGTTTGCAGTTGAAAAAAGTATAACCCCCCAAGAAACCATCTTCACCCTGTATTGAATCGTGATCGTCTATGGCTCTTTATAGAGATGTCATTGGCCTTCCGGACGATGGTACGATAGGCTTTGACTGATATTAACCTATGGGCGTCCTCGTTGCCTCTTGGGTTTTGACCTATAGGCTTCCTCATTGCCACATGGGTATTGTCCTATCGGTTTCCCCGTTACCTCTCTGGTCCCGCCCCTAGGTACTGCCTGTGTGATATTAACCTATCGGTGTCCCCGTTACCTCTCTGGTCCCGCCCCTAGGTACTGCCTGTGTGATATTAACCTATCGGTGTCCCCGTTACCTCTCTGGTCCCGCCCCTAGGTACTGCCTGTGTGATATTAACCTATCGGTGTCCCCGTTGCCTCTCTGGTCCCGCCCCTAGGTACTACCTGTGTGATATTAACCTATCGGTGTCCCCGTTACCTCTCTGGTCCCGCCCCTAGGTACTACCTGTGTGATATTAACCTATCGGTGTCCCCGTTGCCTCTCTGGTCCCGCCCCTAGGTACTACCTGTGTCTCCAGCTCCGTAAGGACATCCTGGCGGGCAGGCTGCCCTGCTCCTTCGTCACCCTGGCGCTGCTGGGCTCCTACGCCCTGCAGTCGGAGCTGGGGGAGTACGACGCCGAGACGCACCCCCCCGACTACGCCAAGAGCATGAAGCTGGCTCAGGGCCAGACCACGGAGCTGGAGGAGAAGATGATGGAGCTGCATCGCACCTACAGGTCAGTGGGGGGCGCTCCGTCACAAAGGATGATTCAATCAGTCAAACACAACGAGAAAGCTCGAACCCGTCCTGCTTTCAGATAACTGCTTTTAAAAAGTGTTTCTTATACCTGAATTTATAGCTGAATGAATGCATGTGTGTGTGTGTGAGTGTGTATGTGTGTATGTGTGTGTGAGTGTGTGTGTGTGTGTGTGTGCGCGCACGTGTGTGTGTTTGTGTGCATGCGGGAGCGTGTGTGTGTGTGTGTATGTATGAGTGTGTGTGAGTGTGTGTGTGTTTCTGTGTACATTTGATCTGTGTTATTTATTCTCTCACATGGTCCCCAGGGCCTTAAGATTAAACATTTCAGGGCTCAGTCTAATCCTGTGTTTCTTTATTTCTGAAAATAAACTTAAACTCTTGACCTGGAACTAGATCGATGAGCCCAGCGCAGGCGGACATGATGTTCCTGGAGAACGCCAAGAAGCTCTCCATGTACGGAGTGGACCTCCACCAGGCCAAGGTAAACCCCTGTGGCCCGGACCCCAGACCGGTAGACCCCCGCGGCCCGGACCCGTGCTATCACCCCCATCCCTGCTCACAGGACACCTGCAGCAGCAGGCCTGCCTGCTCTCCAGCCCCAGAATGACCCAAATCAACACATTGGGACACTTGATACGTTTTGTGGTATCTGCGTTATAAAATATTGGAATGGCACCAAAAGTCTGTAAAACACAAGGCTATCCTGGCTAGCAGAAAATAGGTCAAACTGTTTCCATCAAAACACGATTTTAAGTATGGAGGCATTCAGGGAGTCTAGTACCCCCTTGTGTACAATAGGGAACATTGCGCTTAACCTTTACATTAGCTTTTAAAATCTTTAAACAAATACATTAACCATACTTTCTTTATATCCATAATTTCTCTCTCTCTCTCTCTCTCTCTCTCTCTCTCTCTCTCTCTCTCTCTCTCTCTCTCTCTCTCTCTCTCTCTCTCTCTCTCTCCCTCTCTCTCTCCTCTCTCTCTCTCTCTCTCTCTCTCTCTCTCTCTCTCTCTCCCCCCCCTTATAGGACCTGGACGGGGTGGACATAACGCTTGGTGTGTGCTCCAGTGGGCTGATGGTGTACAAAGACAAGCTGCGGATCAACCGCTTCCCCTGGCCCAAGGTGCTGAAGGTGTCCTACAAGCGCAGCAGCTTCTTCATCAAGATCAGGCCCTCTGAGGTAAACACACACACACACACACACACACACACACACACACACACACACACACACACACACACACACACACACACACACACACACACACACACACACACACACACATACACATACACATGCACACACACACACACACACACACACACAACCACACACAGGCTCTCAATCTGTCATCTCTAACTAGGGCACCTTTATACACACACACACAAACTCCTGTCGCAAGTAACTAGTGCAACTTTAAACACATCACACATACAAACACAACCATGCACGCACATCCACACAAGGACGCACACCCACACAAATAATCACACACATAAACGTTCCTGTCACCAGTAACTAGTGCATCTTTAAACATGTTCACATACACACACATACACACAAACAAACACAAACACACATACACACAAACTCACTCACTCACTCACTCCCTCACTCCCCTCACACACACACACACACACACACACACACACACACACACACACACACACACACACACACACACACACACACACACACACACACACACACACACACACACACACACACACACACACACACACACACACTCCTGTCATCACATACTACTACAGCTTTAAACACCCTCACACACACACACGCACACGCACACGCACACACACAGCACACTCACACTCACACACACTCTAATGTGAAGCCTTGTGTGTCTTCAGCTGGAGCTTTATGAAAGTGCCATCGGCTTCAAGCTACCCAACTACAAGGCGGCCAAGAAGCTCTGGAAGGTTTCTGTGGAGCATCACACATTTTTCAGGTATGATATATATATAATATAATATAAAATATATATGAATATAAATATATATGTATACATATATACTGTATGTTTAATATTTGAATTTACTCTGGTGACCAGTCAATATGTTTCACTGGGTAAGAGACTGTTGTTCAAGGCGCCATCTTGGTGCCAACGCTAGCAATGTATCTTGTTTTCTTTTCACTAGCTGCCTATCTTGGTCCTAAAGCTAGCCGTCTATCTTCCTCCTCTTCCACTGATAGTGCTCTAGATAATGGGGTCTATTCTGTACCCCTTCGCAGGCTGATCTCCACGGAGGTGGCCACCACGCCCAGGAAGTTCCTGGCGCTGGGCTCCAAGTTCCGGTACAGCGGGCGGACGCAGCCCAGACGCGCCAGGCCAGCTCGCTGATCGACCGGCCTGCCCCTCTCTTCCAGCGCTCGTCCAGCAAGAGGAACTCCCGGAGCCTGGACGGAGGTACACACACACACACACACACACACACACACACACACACACACACACACACACACACACACACACACACACACACACACACACACACACACACACACACACACACACACACACACACACACACACACACCCCGCACCCTCGGTGTTGGGAAGACGGGGTGAGATGGTGCCTGGTTAAATCCAAGATAGGAAATCCAGGTTTTAAGTGATTTTGCAATTTTCATCAAATTGCAAAAAAATAAATAAATAAAGCACTTTTTTTTATTGTCATGCGATCAATGCATTGGTACTCTGACATGTCAGTGGTGTCAGCTGCAAATGAAGTGTGAGAGTTAGATTCAAAACATAACCAAGGAAAGCTTTCACCCAGAGTTCCCTCAAATGCGGACCCTTTGATACCTTAGGGCTAGGCAACACAAGACCCCTGTGCTTGCTTTAAACCTGGTAATGATTCGATTTTGTAACTGTTGCTGAAATAAGTAATTTAAGAGAAAACAGGAGTAAAATCCTATGTTTTCGCCGGTCTACCCAAAACACTCCGACCGCAGGCAGCGATTCTTTTCATTAGGTTTCGTGCACAAACGCAGCACAGTTTGTGTGGACGTGTGGAGCTCTGTCGGGGCAGCGGTTGACTGCGGCTTCTGAGAGAAAGTTCAGCGAGGACACTTTTGTTTCGTGCGGGTGTCAGGAGCTCATTCTGGGCAGCTGTATATTTTTTTTGTTTGTCCGAGAAAAAGTTTAGGCTTCCCAGACACCTTTTACTATTACGCTGCATTGCGTGGTGCATTTCATACACAACATCGCTCATTTATAACATCAAACACAAGGACGGTACTTATATAGTATCACAGAGTTGGCAAGGATCGTCCCCATGGGGATAATACAGCCTCCTCCTTCCTAGAACTATCAGCCCAAAACAATATTTTTAAAATCTCTTAGTGTTTATAATCCAGCCGAAACAGATGGTTCACGAACAAGCAGGCAAGAAGCTATCTTTACATCCATCATTGCTCTCTCTCTGTTTTGAATTTAACCCTTTAAATCCTCCTGGGTTCAATTGCCCGCCCTTGCTAGAGGGAGTGGGTGTGAGTGAGGTGAAAATAGTGGAAGGCATTACACATGATTGACTCTTATGCTTCAAACACACTCGGTATCGTCTCCATTTGCTGTTGGACTTTGCCGTGACTTGACAAAAACAAATCGATATGCCATCTGGTGGAGGCAATCGGAGGGTCCCTTGATGCTCTGTGCCCGTACTTCTCCAATAAGCCCTGGTCTGTCTCTTAGTGCCGCCAGCAGCACTGTGTCCTCTAAAAATAACACAAATAAGTTCACTTCCTCCTGCCCCAGGGCTCCGCTGAAAGTGCTGCGTTGCCTTCTGTCAATGTCCCCTTCCCTCGCCACTTAATGTGCTCCCTGTGCGCAGCGACAAACTTCACTTTCTCATTGAAAACTATCCATGTACACAGAATGATGACACCATTTATGAGTAAAAGCGGTGAGTTGGCGTTATTGCGTATAATAAAGCTCTGCAATGTTTTACTACTAAGTGCCTGGAGCACCTTCTCCAGGCACTTAGACATGGCACTGACGGCTCCAGGCCCTCTGAGCAGGAAGTGGAAGCCTCAATGATGCTTTTGATTCTCGATCATTCCAGTAATAATCATTCCGTCATCACCATGAGACGTTCCTCATTACCCGAGGTTAACCCGGGTCCGCTCTCCACCTCAACGTCTCTCCGTAGCCATGGCGACCACCCCGGACAAGAACAGCCGTCCTGTCAGCGCGCCCATCATGTCCCCCGTGTCGCCGGACGCGGCCCCCTCGCCGCTGCCCTCCGGGGGCCCCCCGCGGGGCCTGCAGCGCCACAACGCCGCCCCCAAAGAGCGCCAGTCGCGCTCCGCCGACAGGAGGGCCACCAACGTGAAGACGGAGAGGCCCCCCGAAGCCACCAAGACCCAGAGCCCCCGACCCGAGTCCACGCCGGACATCAAGGTATGGGAGTGTGGGGGGGGGCGAGGCCTCAGGATCCATCCTCAGGGACTGCCCTCCTGGGGAGGATATACAGTGCATTGATGCTGTCACAGATTTAACGTCGGTCTCAACGTTATTCCCACACACAACAATGAGCATGCCGCCGCCTAACGGCCACTCACTGTAGTGCAGCCCTCTGCGGCCTGTGGGGGGCGCTGTTCTGAGCTCTGTCTGTGCCACCAGTCGGTGGCCAGGAGGGAGCGGAGGCCCTCCCCCGCCCTGAACACCACCAACGGGGAGAGAGAGAAGAGCCAGGTGTGTGTGTGTGTGTGTGTGTGTGTGTGTGTGTGTGTGTGTGTGTGTGTGTGTGTGTGTGTGTGTGTGTGTGTGTGTGTGTGTGTGTGTGTGTGTGTGTGTGTGTGTGTGAAGTGGTGTGGTGTGTGTGTGTGTGTGTTCTGTAGGTGCCATGTGTGTGTGGTGTGTGTGTGTGTGTGTGTGTGTGTGTTCTCACTAAGGCACCAATGATGAGAGCGCTGTGAGACTGTGAGGGATGTGTGGACTAAAGCACTAAACCCATGGACAGTTTGCTTCCATACCAAAGGCTGTCATTTAGAGGGGCTGTAGGTAAAGATTTAGGAGCTATCATTTTGCCAATTTGCCCAAAAACCCTCCAACAGCTATTCTTCTTAGTGAGCGATTTGCTCCGAGAGAATATCTGTTCTGATTGACTGCCTCTACAGGAGATCCTTTACACTTCCTGCTTGTTTCTGACCAATCAGGGCGTTTCTTTTTGCTGATTGGTTGCAGGGGATCCATCCACCGCAAGAGCAGAGAGGGAGGGGAGGGTTTTGAGTCAATTCTTGCACTCTTCTGCGGTTTACTTTCCGTTATTATTTGCAACCCTCAGATCTTACTTACAGCAGCCGCAATCCAATAGTTTATTTCACTCGCACAACATATAGGACAAAGAGTAACTCAATGTGCTTGAGGTGAATATCAAAGTGATGGTTCTGTGTATGATTCACAGCCTCTATATGGATTGAAGACGGACTCTTAACATGATTGTGATGTTTTTCCCTCCTTGTTTTTTTTTTGTGGGGGGGGGGGGGGGGGTTGCAGAAGCAGCATTCCCCCCGAGACAGAAACAAGACAGAGATGGTGCGAGGGAGGAAGGTTAGAATGAGTTCTTCAGCCGACTGATCGCTCACTCATACGCTGCTCTCTGCATCTGCTCGCACCGCTGCGCACTCAAGAGGATGCTTCAAAGCTCGTTGTGCTTTTCTTTCTTAAAGGGATGTTCATGAAAGATGTGATGCAAACGTGAGCCACGGACTGCCCTGACTGTTGTTGTGTTGTGTTGTGTTGCTCATCCTGTGGATGTTTGTTCTCTGGTTTTGTCCCTGGTCCTGCAGACCCATGAATGTTTGACCTTTCCCCGTAGAAGAGCATGCTACGGAATACATTTTCTACTCAAACATTTAACTACAGGGCCCCTGTTCTAGTATAAATCCACATTATTACACACAATTATGCATAATGTAATTATGCGCTCTCAATGAACTCTTGAACCAGATTAAGCCATGTTTAGTGAAACGGTTCTCTCTTAGGCAATCGTCACACTTAAGTTTTATAAGTATACACCGTAAAGTGACAACACTTAAACGAACAGCAGCAGTATCTGACTAAGTCTGATTGGGACATAGAGCAGTCCAGGCTCCTGATCCCTAAACAAGAGTATGTATACAGCTAGCTACCTCTCAAGCTAGCCGGCGTGCCGCTCAGGCGTAAGACGGGCAGACACGGCCCTGGTGTTTCAGTAACGTCGCAGGCTGATGGGACGCCGGCTCTCTTTCTGAATTGGGTACCCCTCAACCCATCCATTTTGTGTACAGCCGGAGACCTTTGAGGCTTCAGCACTAGTGCCATGCTCCAGTTGGCCCACTCGTGCCCTTTATAGTGCACTACATGGGCTGTAATGATAGAAGGGTACAAGTCAGATTCTCTATCGGGTGCAGCACTGTGTGACCACATGGGAATTAAAAGAGGCGCCCAACCGATGTCGACACTATGTCCCCTGATGCCCCTGAAGTGGTGTCTCGGATTCATCCAGTAGAGAACAGTAGAATAGTCCAGAACAGACTCTATGCACACCAGATGCCATAGGGGGGACATCTAGCACGTTTTTAGACGGACTCGCGGCCAAATGGAATGCAGCCCAGTTGACACCGGTGCAGTGTGTCTCAGACACAAGCCCTGACGTCATATATATATGTTTATATATATATATATCAAGGTGTATGTATCTATGAATGTGTGTGTGTGTGTGTGTGTCTGTGAGGGACATGGACATGGACGTCATGTTCACACTGCATCTAAGCCCCGTCTGAGCGTGTGAGTGTCGCTCCCAGCACTGCGTTGATGGTTGATGCTCACTGCAGTGTCTCCTCCTCCCCCCCCCGCCCCCCCTGTGAGAGGCGGGGGCTCTGCAGGCAGCCTGTGCATGCTCCCGGCCCCCCGCTGTCACCCGCTGCCCGTGGCCCCCCCCCAACCCACGTGCTTGTCAGGGGCTGGGGGCCGACGGCTCCTCCTGCATGGGGCTGCTCTGTCTTCACAACCCCCCCCCCCCCCCTTTAACCATTTGCTTTCCATTATTTGATATATTCAGTCACATCCTTTCTTTTTTGCGTGGGTTGCTGAAGCAGGATGAGTACATTTGCTAATGTCTTCAACCTCTCAAAGAGCCCCCCTCTTCCTTATGTCCCCACAGAAACGAGCTAAGAAACTAGAGGGAGAAACTATTTATATCAGGCATAGCAATTTAATGTTGGAGGTTTGTATTCAACTTCTAGAATGCCCACTTCCTCTTTTAATCTTTTGTCAACTGTTTCTCTGTTTGCACGGATGTTGTGTTTTGCATTCATGATTTGTTTTTGTTGTGATTTCTATCTTATCTTTCTAGCTACCTAGTTTTCGACTAAACCCTAACGGCCTGGCATGCACTATTTTTCTTTCTAACGCTAATGCAAGTAGCTCCATCGTTTCTATTCCATGTCGTCTTGCTCGTGCGTTGGCATCGTTCGTCAAATACACCACTAGGAGGAATGCCGTAGTTTAAAGAAGATGCTTCGTATGGCACACATTGTCCAACTCTGTTGAGCACATGTATTTGTAAAGAACGTGTGCCAGTGAAAGCTGTCAGGCTGCATCGACCTCAAAGATTTTCTTCTACGTTGCCTTGTCCTTAATTAGCCAAGGAATTCAACCACTGTTTTTTTTAAGGCAAACTCTTAGAACTACTGAGTTGAAAACACTCTTAGTTGTGTATTTTTCAAAATGTTTGCCAGTTGTTTCATACTGTTTCATGCCGCCATTCCTTCTCCCTTGCATTTCATCCACGCGGTTGTGTCCGCCATCTGGTGGCCACTCAGGGTGTTGATGTTGAACTTGGCTCCTCACTTAAACACAGTCCCATCCGTGTGTGTGTGCCTCCACGTGTGTGTTTGTGTGTGTGTGTGTTTGTGTGTGCGAGTGTATGTGTGGAAAAGGGAGGGGGGGGGGATTTATGTGTGTAAACTTTTTCCTTTCCAATTTAAGAAAAAGATCCAACAACACGTTCAACTGATAACGATGAGTGAACATTTATGTAGTTCAAAGCGTTACTTAGCGTTTAATCTTTATGCGGCGATTTGTTCTGCGTGGTGCTGTAACGCCAACCACGTTCCCGCCTTGGACATGGTTCTGGTTTCAGAATATCCAGAAGACCTTTTCAGTAAGTGTCTCCTGCTTTCAGTAGACATTGATTTTGAATCTGCAGAATAAGCCGATTATCAGAACCAGGTTCTTCCCAGCTGGGTCAGCAGGCCTTCATTATAGCTGTTCTTCTCTGAACACTGAACACAGGCGTGAATATATCCACAGTGAGCGGCTGTCTTCTCGTAACACGGTGTGTGGGACTCCAGACCTCTGACCCCTGCCATAGTATGTCACAACACCGTCACACGTCCCGACACCCTCTGGATCACTGCCAGCCCATCCATTCATTCAGAGCATGCGTCGCTGCATGACCCCAAACCAAACGCCTTCGTTCCGTTGCATCCTCTCTCGTACTCGCCTGGCCCTGCTGTGTACCGTCATCCGTTCCCGCACTCCATGTCATCCTCTAGTCGTCCTCGTCAGTTCTCCCCATGACCCTCTCTGCGCCCCCCCCCCCCCCCCGCCGCCCGGTCTACGCCCCCCCCCCCCCTGTCGTGTGTGCCGTTCAGGACGTGGACAAGACCCAGACGGAGATCATGAGGCACCACACCAGCGTGAGCGAGCTGAAGAGGAGCTTCATGGAGTCAGTGCCGGCGACCGCGGCAGAGCGAGTGGGACAAGCGCCTGTCCACCAACTCCCCGTTCCGCACGGCCAGCTTCAACGGCCAGATGCCGCCGGGGGTGAGTGTCCTCCTCCCCCCCCTCCCCCCCAGTGCTGGGGCTGATGGGGCCCTAATGGGGCCCTGATGGGGCCCTGATGGGGTCTGATGGGGCTAGCGGCACTCGTCCAGTTCATATCAGGAGAATGGTAAATGTGTGTGTGTGTTGGGGGGGGGAGAGAACTCGAGAAAGCGATTCTTATTATGGGATGATTTGGTGTATACTTGGTTCGGTTCATCTTGATGGCGCTGTTTTTATTTATTTTCCGTTGCTTTGATCCTCCAATCCAGTGTTGTTCTCCTGGTATTTGTGTGTCTGGGGGATATTTATTAATTGTGTTTTCTTGGTGAAATGTGCCTCCACGAACAATAACAGATCATCTATCAGAACGTATACAGAGTGGTCTGCTAGAGAATCTCTTTGCATTCCTTTGTGTGTGTGTGTGTGTGTGTGTGTGTGTGTGTGTGTGTGTGTGTGTGTGTGTGTGTGTGTGTGTGTGTGTGTGTGTGTGTGTGTGTGTGTGTGTGTGTGTGTGTGTGTGTGTGTGTGCGCCTGTCTGCGTGTGTGTCTGCGTGTGTGTGTGTGTGTGTGTGTGCAGGTAATGATGTCCACTGTAGTACCTGCATACAGCGCAGTTGGTGGCATGTCTGAGGTAAAGGGGCTTGGTTTGATGTCACTATCTGGTCATGGCTTGACTGCAGTTGTGTTAAGACCACCGCCTGGCGTTAAGGCCTCCAACCTCATACAGGAATGGACTTTTGTTTTGGAATGGCAGCTAACAGCGGATGAGCCAATAGGAAGCAGCTTTTCATTCACTAGCAGACTGCTGGCCTGTGACCTTTCAGGCCTGCTCCTCCAAACCCCGCCCCTCACCCCACCCTCCTGGCACCTCAAGCTCCTCTCATTGGCTGCTGTTAAGGTTTTTTTGTAATTCCCTGCTTGCAGACCAATCGCATGGCTGGGGTGATCGACACTGTACCTGCATGAGTCCTGCAATCACTGAATGAGTTGATCGGCGAGAGACTGACCACAAAAATATCAAATATATACATATAGATAAATCAACTGAGAACAAAAACAAAAAACAAACTGATCCTTCCTCCTCCTCCTCTTCCTCCTCCTCCTCTTCCTCCTCCTCCTCTTCCTCCTCCTCCTCTTCCTCCTCCTCTTCCTTCTAATGTCATCGTCCTCCTCACCTGTCCCTCACCAACCTCTGTGTACCTCTTCAATGGTTGTCTCGTGTTTTGTGTGTCTGTCTTTCTTCCATCCCGTCATACCCCCCCCCCCCCCCCCCAACCCTCCTGAAGTCCTGCCCCGGGTCGCCCCTCGAGTCTCCGTCCACCGCGTCCTCCTCGCCGTCGCCCCCCCTCCTGCCCCGCTCCCTCCACCCGTCCGGCCCTGCAGGAGGCTCCTTCCTGCGGGGGTCTGCCCGTAGACCCTCCTCCTCCCCCCCCCTCCCCGGCCCGCGGTCCTCCTCCGCTCACAGCTTCAAGATGCAGTTCCTGTCCCAGACCTGATCTGACAGGCTCCGCCCCCTCCCAGAGGTCACACCCCCCCCTCCCGTCCACGCCAGAGGTCACACCCCCCCCCCCCTCTCAGAGGTCACACGGCCCACACTTATGTCCTTGAATGGCACAAATTGTACACACACACAGAAACACAGAGAGCACATCTTGTTGCATAATGGAGGTAAAACTGCTGGGGAAAAACGTGGTTCAAAAAAAATTATAATCAAGAAAAAACTATCAAAACAACCTTGAACATACACCTTGTGTCCCTGCATGACCCCACACGTTGGAGGCCCCCCTGATTCCTGGCGTAGGCCCCGCCCCCTCCAGGCTCACACCCACGTGATAGGCCGACAGTATCCACGTACAGAACAGTCCGGGAGAGTGCCACGTTGCGGCCCTGCCACCCAGTAACCAGAAGGCCAGCTCCCTCGAGGTTGGCCCTCTCCTCTCTTCACATCTGTAAGACATTGCACTGCCATGACGGTTTGCACTAAGCTAAAGTTTTAGCCGCCACAGAATGCCTTCTCCGAAACCGCTGCCGCGAGGGCACGGACCGTTGGCCTCTCGCTGTCCCCTCACTCTCTCTTTCTCTCTCTCTCTCTCTCTCTCTCTCTCTCTGGCTCTGGCTCTCGCTCTCGCTCTCTCTCTCTCTCTCTCTCTCTCTCTCTCTCTCTCTCTCTCTCTTTCTCTCTCTCTCTCTCTCTCTCTCTCTCTCTCTCTCTCTCTCTCTCTCTCTCTCTCTTCTCTCTCTCTCTCCTCTCTCTCTCTCTCTCTCTCTCTCTCTCTCTCTCTCTCTCTCTCCTGCCACCGCAACCGTAGTATGCTTCAGCCAATCCCGGACGTCCTCCCGCTGTCCTTGTGCTCTCTCTGTTGAACTGTGTCCAACCCCACAGGTTCACCTTTCTTTTGGAGCAAAAACAAAAGAAAGTAGGAGGACTCCTCTGTTTCCGTGTGGATACCTGCTCCATGCCCTCCATGGATAGGACTGTGGTGGACCTTAACCTGGCCAGACGTGTTTATTCACACAGGTGGACGCCCATGTATCTGGTCACACTCCAGACGGAGACAATATTGGAGAGATGTTTTGAACGATATTCCCGCTGCAATTCCTTATCCATGCAAAGCATTCCTTGCTTATCCACACGCCGTCCCCTTTGCTTAGTGCTCCAATATTTTTGCAATATCAAATGTTGCTTTCTTTCATCATGGTTTGAATAGGTTTGAAAAGTCACTCCGCCTAGAGTGTGATAAAGGCGCACTGTTAGCTAAGCTAAGCTTATGAAACCCGTACGGAACGGGAGCAAGCGACAAGGATCCCGCGCAAGATCCTCCTGACCCCGTCCGTCTCCTCCAGGCTGGGGCCCGCTCTCTCTCTGACAGTTCAAGCCTCTCCCCTTCCTCTGAGACCCCCTGCACCCCACCCCACCCCCCCCCCCTCCCCCTGTGTGTCCCCTGTCTGCCTGCCTGTGTCTGTCTGTCTGTCTGTCTGTCTGTCTGTCTGTCTGTCTGTCTGTCTGTCTGTCTGTCTGCCACCCCCCCTCCCCCTGTGTGTCCCCTGTCTGTCTGTCTGTCTGTCTGTCTGTCTGTCTGTCTGTCTGTCTGTCTGTCTGTCACCCCCTCAGACAGACAGCTCCCACTACCCCCCTGTGTGTCACCTGTCTGTCTGTCTGTCTGCCACCCCCCCCCTGTGTGTCCCCTGTCTGTCTGTCTGTCTGTCTGTCTGTCTGTCTGTCTGTCTGTCTGTCTGTCTGTCTGTCTGTCTGTCTGCCACCCCCCCTCCCCCTGTGTGTCACCTGTCTGTCTGTCTGTCTGTCTGTCTGTCTGGCTGTCTGCCAGCCCCCCTCCCCCTGTGTGTCCTGTCTGTCTGCCACCCCCCCTTCGTGTGTCCTGTCTGTGCCAACCCCCCTGTCTGCCTGCCTACCTGTCTGCCATCCCCCCTCCTTGTGTGTCCTGTCTGTCTGCCCCCCCTGTGTGTCCTGTCTGTCTGCCACCCCCCCCCCCCCCCCTGTCTGCCTGTCTGTCTGTCTGCCATCCCCCCTCTTGCTCATCCATCCACTGTGTCTCTGTCTCTCTTGGTCTCCCTTCGGGCGACGCCCAGCGAGGCAGGAGTCGCCCTCTGGCCGCTGCCGTGCACAAGGTAAGAGTGGTGAGCGCTTGGGGGGCCCCGGTCCCCAGGGGCCCACCCCTGCTCTGGAGCCACGCCGCCCACGCACCGGCCCCGCCGGGAGAGAGCGGGGAGGCGGATAGTGAGGAGGAGGTAGTGGGAGCGAGGGCGCAGGAGGAGGAGGAGGAGGAGCGCGCCCCGAGCCGGGGCCACGCCCTTAGGGTGCCAGTGGTGGAGGAGGCGCCGCTGGGGGCCTGGGGCGGGGCCCGCCCGGCCAGGCTGCCCCAGTCACGCCTCTCCTTCCTCCTGTCCTCCGGCCTGCTGGTGGTGGCACTGACCATGCTGTGGATGATCTTCCTCTGAAGACACACTCACTGGCACACACACACACACACACACACACGCATACGCACACGCACACACACACACACACACACACACACACACACACACACACACACACACACACACACACACACACACACACACAACCACACATCCTTTAAGGCCGAAACCGTGATGATGTAAGAAGATCAATACAATGGTTCAGTCTGTGACCCGTATCCAATCACCGGCTCCGTATTTATACCCCCCCCCCCCTCATACACACCGTCACCCACACTCTCACAGCGCTGTGTCCGATCCACGTTAAACCCAGTGCGTCTAGGACAACCTGGACTTAAGAGACATTTCTACAGTCGCGGTGCAGGAGGTTAAATAGCTATTTCCTGCTAGTTCTGCAACACACAATCCTAAAATGCTCAGCCATACTTAGCTAAATGTTGTCGTCAAGCAAGATCGAACGTGACCTGTCATATTAAGCGTCACTGGGTTACCCCCAAGTTCTGAAATACTGAAAATGGTTTTTGGACTTTAGTGCGTAAGTTCTGGGTTCTGGACGTTGAACTTGTGTTTGTGATATGTCGACACGCTCGTCTGGGGTCAGTGATACGTGTGGATTATGCAATGGCCTTAACGCAACGCTCCTCACAAGACTTGACAGTGGTCTTTGTTTACCTGAGCCTCCAGGGACCAAACTGATAGAAACATGGTACATGATGTTGCTTGCAAATCAAATCTGTGTGGTTATAAAATCACTGCCCTGCCCCTTTCCAAAACGACGGGGATGATGTAGAAGTGTCTGAACAGAGAGCTTTCACTGTTCTGCTCTTTGACACTCGTGTTTTTAGTGGTAGATGAATTGCCAAAATGTTGTGTTGCAGCCTTGTGAACGATACAAGAAGATCTGTTCTTGACATCTCAAATGATTTAATTTGGCTCCCAGTCCGTCTAGATGACTCCCAAAGAACTTGTTGATTTAGTTTTCATTTTGTGGTTTTACTGAAAATGTTGACTCTCAAGATTGGGAGAATGTCAGTTGGAGTGTTTTTTTTCGAATTAGTTTTTCCAGTTCAATTGACAAGCTCTTTGATGATTATTATTCACATAGTATTTGCATTGAACTAAAAACTAGGTTGGAAGCCATGCAAAAGGCACACGCAGAGACTCTGACATGAAGACACAGGGTGCGGTTCCTTGGTTGAGGAACGTTAATATTAAGTTAACGTTATTAATGTTAATGTTAATATTAATGTTAAGATTTGATGGATTGAATGCATATCGGTGGACTCTGGGAACTAATTGAATTTATAGATGCTGCATAGTAATTGTGTTGTTTATCTTTGACACCTGTGAAGGATGCATGCCCGTGTTCCTACATGTTCTAAGTGTAGAGTAGTGTTCTGCAACTTTGTTCCCCTTTCATGTGGGTCTAGAATTCTCAGAATTACAGTATGAATGGAAAAACAATAATCTTCATTTTGTTGAGGTTCTCGTCCTGACACGTAAGAAGTGCTGTTTTGTGAACAACAAACACTCAACATTTCTGATCACGTCCCTGCTCAGATTCTTATCGTGAGCTAAGCACCTCTAATTGAACACACTACACGCTAAAACAGAGCAGCCTCCTGCGTTTCCTCGTGAATCCTACGGTCTCATCCCGGAGTGACCTTTGCTTTAGAGTCCTACACCAGAGCCACGTCCCACTGCTCTGTGAACCCATCCCAAACGCTGACGGGATCAGGCAGTGGCTTGCCCCAGGGCAGGCGGACAAAACGTCACACCAAGGACGGGAACCACAGCACAGTGAGCAGCAGAACAAAAGAAAATGTGTCCCATAATTTAGAGACTAAGACTTCTCTGTACTTTCACTGTGAAACATTTATAAAGAGACCACTATCAAGGTTTTTCATTTTATTTATTTTTTGGTTATTTGTCTTATTTGGTCAGCTGTTTCCTTCTGCCCTTTTATAGGCATAGCTTCAGTTGAATGATGATTAGTAGTGGTCCACAAGTGAACTGGGAGAGACGGTCTCTGATGAACAGGTTATTGTGAGTGAATCCTGACCACAATGGGAACCAGGCCACTGTCCCCTGACACACAATACAGGAGCAATGGGGCTGACCCTGAAGTCTGCAGTGTGTTACGAAATCCCTCATTATCCAACAATACAAAGAAATGTATCAAATATGGAATGTGTAAATATATTGATTCATGTCTTATCTGGTTAATGGTCAGTGTTGTACTAAAGATACCAAATTAACATCTGTTTATGTCTTTATTACATATTATGGGATAGGTATGAGCAGATTACATCTCTCTCTCTCTCTCTCTCTCTCTCTCTCTCTCTCTCTCTCTCTCTCTCTCTCTCTCTCTCTCTCTCTTCTCTCTCTCTCTCTCTCTCTCTCTCTCTCTCTCTCTCTCTCTCTCTCTCTCTCTCTCTCTCTCTCTATCATCTCTCTGTCTCTCCATCTAACCCCAACCCTTAAGATCACAGAGGGGACTCTGATATTGTAGATTGGTTATCATATCATCAGAACGGCCATAAGAGAGATCAATAATTCACGTTCTCCTCCACATGCAGGTTTGAGTTGAAAGATGAAAAGTTACATTCAGAAGAAGTCTTGTGAGCCGGGGTTACTTTCAAGCTCCGTCCACGTCCCGCAGGGAGCTCTTATTTTGAAAAGCTTTGCCCTAAAGCGAGCCGTCTTACTACTATGAGTCACTGCCGCAGTAGACCATATCTAGTCTCTTTCCAGCCAGGACTTCACAATATACTTGGCTTCTACTTATGATGTATCTATTTATTGATCAAGTATTCACAGACTGTGTGCACCTGTTGACTTTTAAGTGGATATTATTACTATTATGATACATTTTTATAGCTCAACCCCCTTGTCAACGACATATTTATTCCTGGTAAACAGGTTTCCAAAAGATTTGACACCGACTTGCCCTTTGGTGGGCGCTGTAACTCGGGGTCTAGGTCAAGCGTTTGACCTTGACCCCCGAGTCACAGTGGGGCACGCCCCACCCCAAGGGCAGAGCAGGTCTGAAGCGTGGTGAAGAGGCCTTATGCATAAAGTTTCAGTTCAAAACATTGACGCGAATGTAATCCGAAAGTACGCAAAACCCATTCTCTTACTCTGTAGAGCTTGAGCCAAGCTCTTGTTTCCCACAACACAATTAAATGATTCAAAACTAAATCACTTCACGGCATGCCAATATGAAGACGACTAATATCGTCCTGGATTAAGTCATTGGTTGGTTTCGCGGAGCAAACTGAGCAGTGAGTTTGCCCTCGAACACCGTGTCTATGTGTTAGTTTGGGGGGTGGATGTGATTCCACACAGCGCCCTGACTGTGTGTCTCTCGTCCCCTCTGCCGCTAGTCTCCAGTGCAGAGGACTCAAACCATCACCATCTCCGACGTCACCAACTCTCTGCGCGGGACGCTGGCCAACCAGGACGTCCCCATCATGCACACCGAGACCAAGACCATCCTGTACGAGTCAGCGCAGGTGAGGAGTACTCTGGCTGTCAGGCCACCAGCGACCCCCCCCCCCCCCCGCCCCGCCCCAGTCCAACTGTGTGTTAAAGCCCAGCCTCCCCCAGTCCCAGGGTGTGTTATAATCCAGCCTCCCCCAGTCCCAGGGTGTGTTACAATCCAGCCTCCCCCAGTCCCACGGTGTGTTATAATCCAGCCTCCCCCAGTCCCACGGTGTGTTATAATCCAGCCTCCCCCAGTCCCAGGGTGTGTTATAATCCAGCCTCCCACAGTCCCAGGGTGTGTTACAATCCAGCCTCCCCCAGTCCCAGGGTGTGTTATAATCCAGCCTCCCCCAGTCCCACGGTGTGTTATAATCCAGCCTCCCCCAGTCCCACGGTGTGTTATAATCCAGCCTCCCCCAGTCCCACGGTGTGTTATAATCCAGCCTCCCCCAGTCCCATGGTGTGTGTAGTGTCTTTAACTGATGACACACTCGTCTTGAGTTGATGACACAAAATTACACTTGCATTGCCTATCCATTTTTATATCATAGCCTAGTGAAATCGTATTAATTCATTTTAGACAATTTTTTTTACATTCAGCGACACACAATGATATCCGCGATGATGAATTCAGTCAGACCTTCAATATTCCCCCTTTTTTGCTGCCTAATCTCAATAGCTCATTGATTTCATATTAGCCCTATTTGCAACACATTGGACCACGTTTCACAGATAAAGCCACACAATGTCCCTGATGCTGGGAATAAATCAGGTTGAAATCGATGACAGCGGTCTAATAGTGTGAAATATTGTCTTTACACCAAGACTAATCTGAAAGAAATCAATTTGATCAAACCGCTTTATTCAACAAGCAATTTCGCATTGCAGGAGAATATAGTAAAAGAATTAGGAAGGGCGCTTCACTACCCTTCCTTATCAGGCTTTTATAGTAACAGCAACGAATAATCAAGAATCAAGCCGCTCAGAACTCTAGCCATAGGCCTACTCTTAATGCTTGGCCTCTCATACAAGAACGCACAGTACATTGTATTTCTATAGATCTACATTTCTACATTTTGAGCGTGGGGGGGGGGGGGGGGGACCTCGGAGAGGGTCCATCTCGGGGTACAGCACGGCGTGCTTAAACTGGTGATGGAAACGCAAGTCAGCGAGGCGTACGGTTAGTAGCGGCCAAAGGGCAGGGATGAAAACACCCCTAGTGGTTCTGTATGGGGGGGCTCTTTCTTAACCAGAACACGGATGGTCCAACATTAGATTTAAGATGATGAAATACCTGACCATCTCAAGGACATAACTTTAAGGCATACAGGAGGTCTTAGCGGTTATCGCTATCCCAGAGCGTCCCAGTATGGATTGACTGTACTTCATCGTCGTCGCTGCAAGATTCCAACTCAGTGTCGTCTAACATCCAAAAGGTGTCTCTCTCACAGTCGGCAGACACCATGGGGAACGAGAGGGACTCCACCATGCTGCTGAACGCCCAGACCATCACCTCAGAGACCGTCAGCCGCACCACCACCACGCAGATCACCAAGGTGACCCACACTGCTCGCTGAACCGCCGTCTGGCCAACCACAATCGAGCAAACACACTTGTTAGTTGCGTGGTTCTGTGAGCATGTGTCTGCTGCTTGGGTGCTTCCTGGATTGAGTATTTTCACCGAGCCATCGACTAGGTGACTCACTTACAATTTGTTGCAGTGCTTTGAGCTCTCAAGGGTCTTTTCTCTAGAGCCCCATTATCACTGGCCCTCAGGTTCCTCAAACATCCACCCTTCCTATTCTAAAACCTTTTTCACTAAAGTTTGAGGGACACACAAAAGTTTGACTGAAGTTGGATAAGGTTCTGGTCCAAAGATTAGGCCACTTCATCCATCAAAGATGGAAATGTTTTGAGTACTGAAGCATAGCGCTGCAGGGCGTGACGGTTTGTTTCCTAAGCTGTGCTGTCCTTTCAGACCGTGAAAGGAGGTGTCTCAGAGACCCGTATCGAGAAGAGGATTGTGATCACCGGGGACACAGAGATCGATCACGATAAGGTGAGGAGCCGCTGACATCTCTCCCTTATCTCTGGTCTCCCGGCCGTGCGCTAGCTTCCTCTCTGCTAGCTTCCTCTCTGCTAGCTTCCTCTCTGCTAGCTTCCTCTCTGCTAGCTTCCTCTCTGCTAGCTTCCTCTCTGCTAGCTTTCTGTAGCAGGTTAGCACTGTTTGGTGCTAGGTTAGCATTGTAAGAGGGCTGATCTATTAAATTAAATTAAATTTGATTTTGTATAGCCCTTAATCACCATTAGTCTCAAAGGGCTTCACAGGCAAAATATTTATGGCAGCTTTCATGCCAGGAACTCTGTGTTCTGCTTATTAAATTGCAGTTGAACATTTTCATTGAATACGGTAAAACACCAGAAGCTGCTCTGATGAATCCTTCCGCAGTGCAGTCTTATCTTCTGCTGCTTCACCGTATCAGTTGATCCTCAACGTGAGCGGGCCACGTATGCTTACATGTTGAGGCTCCGCATTTACATTAAGGGCATTTTGCTGACGCTTTCATCCAAAGCGACTTGGGAACCAGTCACACATTCATACACCGACGGTGGGGTCAACCACGCAGGGCGACAGACAGCTCGTCAGGAGCAGTCAGGGTTATGTGCCTTGCTCAGGGACACCTCTACACTCAGCTAGGAGGAGCCGGGAATCAAACTAGCAATCTTCCGGTTAGCAGTTAACCCGCTCTACCTCCTGAGCTACTGTGGCCTCCTGCTCTATGTCTGTGTCCCCCCCCCCCCCCAGGCCCTGGCCCAGGCCATCAAGGAGGCCAAGGAGCAGCACCCGGACATGTCCGTCACCAAGGTGGTGGTCCACCAGGAGACGGAGATCAGCCCGGACTAGAGAGGCCCCCAGCAGACCTGGGCCCTGGGAGGTAAGGGGCCTGGGGGTCATGGGATAACTCAGTGGAACATAGCCGTTAATGTAGGAATTAATTAGAATAATAGATACAATTTTGTTTATTTCATATACTTGTGTTTATGTTATGTTCTTTTTTTTCTTTTTTTTTTTCTTTGCTTGATCTGCATGGCTGCAAAAAAGGTCATTTTGGGTACAATTCATCTATATAAATGTAAATGTTTTTTGTATTTTTGGAACCCCTACTTCTATTCGTGATAGCACCAAGACAGCAGGACACATTCTTTTGGATATTTAATCCTACCTGGCTCAATAGCTCTTTGTGATTGGGAATAGAAGAGGCATCAGGAATGCCATCATATGGCTGACCGTACACGCATTTGATCTTCTGAGGAGGGATCGCCCCGATCATTTTAACTGCGCCATTCAATTCAATTCAATTTTATTTGTATAGCCCTTAATCACCATTACAGTCTCAAAGGGCTTAACAGGCCAAATATTTATGACAACCCTCTCACCCAAGCCCCCACGAGGGCAAGAAAAAAGTCCCTTGAAATTAGCAAGGAAGAAATCTTGAGAAGAAACGCATAATAGGGGATCCCTTCTTCCAGGGATGGTCAGGAGTGCAATGGGTGCCATAATTGACATACAGGTAAATACATGCACATCATATTAAAATGGTGATGGGGTTCTGGCCGGTTAACCATGAGGAGAGTCCAGGCATCCAGTTCAGTCAACCGCAACACGCAAGAGAACAGACACAAATAGTGAATTAGAACGGAAAAAGTAACATAGTGGGAATGTATACTGTATTAACAAAAGCACAAAGCAAAACAGAGTAGTCTTCACACTCCTATGTTCCAAATGCAAGATTGTAGAGGTGCGTTTGAGGCTCTCCTCGCTTGAATAGCTCCACAGAGTCAGCTTCCCTGATCACTGGTGGCAGCCTATTCCATAGGAAGGGGGCGCGATAGGCAAACGCTCTCTGTCTAGCCGATTTCTTTTTAACCTTTGGCAGTGAAAGAAGGCCAGCTCCCGGAGACCGGAGGGACCGAGAAGGACTATAAGGAATTAAAGTCCTTCCATTAAACGGTAGAATTATGGTGTAAATTGTGCGATGACAATCCTGCGTGAGTCAGGCACCTTTAGCCTTAGCTCTACTATAGACGTGAGCAGGAGAGCCCAGAGCAATACCACCAAGCCCAGCTGTAGGTCCTCCTCTCCAGGCCTTTCCACAAGGCCATTAGGGCTGGAGGCGCGACGGAGCCATGCCCATGTGGCTTTCATTTGGGTTCTGTTAGCGCGGTATGCAGTGTCCACGGCGGTCGGGCAACGTGAGTCCTCTGTTTACTGGCCGGCCCACTCTGGCCAGTAAACACTGCACTGCTGGTGAACGCCCCAGCTGCAGTGGTTCGTGTTCCCCAGTGTTTACTAACCAGACTCTTCCTGTTGTCTCTTTCTCTGGGTTCAGCGGAGTCACAACCATGTCCTAGAGCCCGGCTCTCCTGCCCCTAGCGTCTCCCTTCTCTCCCCCCCCCCCCCCAACGGTTTGACCCACCGTCCCGGACGGCCCCACAGCCCGACCGCAGGCAGGACCCCCGCCTCGGCCCTGGAGCCAAGCATTTCGTCCTGCCATTTGTTTTCTTTTCCTGGAGTTCCATTGAAGATGGATGGTGTTCCACAACATGGCTGCCTAGTATTGCCCAGGATTTCCCACAATCCCCCTCTTCTCTTCTCACTGCCACTGAATTGATCAAAGTTCAGTATTTGGGTTTTTCTAACGAGAAATGAAAGTACAACATTTGTGAATTATTTCCTCTCCTATTTGTCTGGAGATTTTAAGAAATTTTCAAAAGGGCATTTTGGTCTTTTAGTCTTATTTTTATACTGCTTTTCTTACCACCATAATTGCTAATCTGTAGCGCTGGGGTCAGTATTTTTATTACCTTCAATCGTGTGAGGTGGGAATGTGGGGAATTTCTCTTCAGATCTGTTGAACATGTCATCAAGAAGCAGTAGATTCCTAAAATCGTCACACTCCAAAATAGTTTGGTGTCATGTTGTACAGTAAAAGTATATTTTATTGTCCCTCTTAATATTTTATTGTCCCTCTCAATGTGAAAAAATATTTTTCGATATAAATGTGACTGACTTTATCAGACCAAAATAGTGGGCCGTTAAACATGTCTCCTACTTTAAAGTTACGTCGTGATAATCTGCTAAATTATCGTTATCATCTTTTACTTATTATTTTTCATATTTATTGAGTTAGGATCCTCTCTAGATTCAGACTCAAAAGAACAGGAGACGGCAGTGTTATTTATTTCCTCTATTTATTTTCCCTCTCTGATTGTCTTTGTGTATGTGTTAAACATTTTAACAATAGTGTTCTTGTAGCAGCGGAATGTAGTTTCATAGTTTTGTATAAGGCTGAACGCAACCCCAGCATTATTCGTTCTCATTGGGCAGCGTTTTGTGCCGCAGTTATATTAGTTACATAGTTGCATTTCTACTTTTCTACCAAAGGGGGCAGTGTGTCCTCTTCCACAGAGGTTCGAACAAATCAGAGGGATTGCTTTCACGCTTCAACGGGCTAGGGAGATTATATAGGATGAATGGATTATGGCAGAGTTGATTCGCAATAAAACATTCAAAAAGTTGGTGAAATGCCATAGAAAACAAAAGAAAAATATAACAATGTGGCAAATCACACTAACACTTTGTCCACGTTTTCCTTTGAGAATCTCTACGTAGGCCAACAAAACATGTTCACAGTTACAATATGATGATTTTTGTATATGACAACAAAGTAAATCAATGCCTTTGTATGGTTTTTTTTAAGTAAATATTGCTGAATCTCCTGTGAAAGACACACTCTCCTGTAAAACAGTCCATTACGGTCCACACATGCAATTTGTAAGGTTTAGTCTACTCCTAAAACATGTATTTTTGTTGTAAATCTGTGTTCTTTGGTACAGAAACCTAATGTGTCATTGCTAACTTATTGTGCTGTTTGCCATAATTGCGGGATTTCCCTTTCACTTTAATTTAAACTCACAGTAGTAAACTAGACAACTGAGGTTTATAAGAGTTTTTTGTTATTTCTTTCTAAATGAAAAACACTGTTAACGAAGCGTAATTAAAGAACGCCATGCACTGAATAAACACGTGTAGAAACCTCATCCCTTCTCACTACTCCATGTTTACTTGGAGCCCTATGAGGGTCTGTACCTTTATTGTTATTCTAGCAAATATAAGAGTAATGATGTCTTCAATAATGTATTCAATCATATATTTATGTGGACCAAACACAATCCACAAAATGACATGAGCAGTGAGCTGTGAAACAATGAGAGGGCAAAAGCAAACACAAATAATGTGTGTTTACACAAATAATGTGTTGATGGATTCAGCCTATTTCATTACGAGTAACAAGTGCATTCAAGCCAGTGCAGGCCTCTTAAACCAATACCATGTAGGACCTGTCTACAAGACGCACGGTGACTGGGATTATGAACTTCTAAGGTCACCTGGCTGGCACCATATAGGTATTCAATCATTCAAATCCTCAAAGAAAAATGATTTTTCAGTCGTAATCATTTTAAAGAAAGCCCATTTCCCCAGCGTCTCTTTCCGATCAATAATCAGAGGCTGGCCTGCGGGGCCGGACCCCGGGGCCCAATGGGGCCTTATACTAGGGCCTTATACCACTTCAGATGAACTCAGACGGGTTCTCACTCAGAGGACGTTGAACTGACACAGTTTGTGGCCAAGCTAAATGCAGTGATGTGTCATTCTGTTGATGTTTGGCAGTGATGCGTTTATGATTGATGATGAACCATCCAAAGACCTGATGTATTATGGGATGGCCAGACTCCATGTGTGAGTGTCACCTCTGGTGTTTTGTGAGGCCGCTCTCTGTGATGGAGGGCATACATAAGAGCCTTCACACACCTATATGCAAATACATGCTCACTGTTTATTCCAAGGGCTAATATATTTACATCACTTATAAAACATGAGTCACACGCTGCATATGTTCTGCATTACAGGCTGGAACGTCTAACGCCAGGCTGACTTTGAAAAGAGTAACACTGCCTGTTTGATCAACAAACATGGCTAAAACTAATTCTTCTTTCATGCTGTTGAACAAAACTATTGAATTTGCATTTGTCGTTTCTTTAAAAAATCTAGTCAAATCTACTCAACTGTTATGTTATTCTCTATGAAATAGACAGAATAGTATAAAGTGGTGTGATAAGTTTATGGCTAGATGGAATTATTAAATAAGTAAGACTTTAGTGGAAGAGAAGCTACCGTGAAATAACATTGGTTCCCAATGATCTGTCTACCATTTGAGTGTAATATGTTACAAACGCCACAGCCGTCTGTCTGCCGTAAGTCAGGGAGACTATGTGTCTTGGGTGGGTGAATCCAATGCTATTATTCTAAGACTGAAGTTATCTGATCTCCCTACAGTCTGCAAGGCAGATGGGATGAAATCGAATCACGTTACATTAGGTTACCTTGATGTTACCTACCCAATGCCCTCGCCACCTGACTCATTATGACGAGGATGGGAGGAAGAAAGGCTTTATTATTCTGAGGGGAAAGCGGCGATGCACTTCATATTCAGTTCCTGTTTCAAATTCATAAAGTGAAGAATTAGGTGAATTGCACGTTATGGCTGCAGAATTGTTAGTTGTCAAAAAGAGACACATAAAAACACACAAACATTGAACGTAATATCTTAAATTGTAGCAAGACGGAGTGTTGTGTCATCCCAAACTACTGGATTATTCTGAAAACGTGCCCCTAACGCCTGCCAGCCATTATAAGATTCAACCCTAGCTTTTATTTGTATGGAGGAGGTTGGGAAGCAGGATCACACTGCTTCGCTGTGTGATCCATTTCACAGGCAATTGATTTGACAGGCGATATATTTGCCTATATTCCAGTGTGGAGAAACAGGCACTGACTAATACATCAATCAATCTATTTCAGTACTCAAACTGCTCTTGGCAGATCTGCCGTGACCTTAAGGTCACGGCAGATCATTCATATTAATACATGGTGAGGATCATGATAATTCTTTATTATTACTATATATAATTATTACTATATATAATTATTATTACTATATATAAGAGCTGTTGGTTCAGATAATCTCATCTTAAATGCTCGTGTGGGGAAAAAGTGAGTGACAAACCAAAGTTTCCTGTTCTTACCGGTATCGGTGCCAGCCAGTTCCAACACGGGTTATTGGCTTGTTATTGCAGGTGATGTCATTTTGCCCCAATTTCATACAAAATAAGAAACGCCATTCGGCAGTGTTGTCCTTGTGAGTTGGTTCTAAGATTACTCTTTGAAAACACATTAAAACGCATTAGAACCCACCTCAGTGAAGCTATGCCTGTATGCATCAGGGTTGAGCTCTTAATGTGAGAGGAAATTGCTTTTGCATGTTGGTGGCACACTGTGTTTGCATAGGTTACACATTATGTTGTCAGCGGGAGGTAAATATAAGTATAAGTATTGCTTTGGGGAAAGGTTGTCCCAAGCAGTGCTTCTCTCTTTGGCAATGAGTGTGTTCTGGGTTCAGGCCATGATGTACTCCACGCCTGACAAATAATCGCACACGAATGAGGACTGCTGCACGAATCCTGAGTTGGTTTGGTGTCCCCTTCGAGCGCGTCTCCCTCGGCCGAGTCTACGGATGCGCAAGGTGCAGTACCAACGGAAATCGTGGGGCATTATACCGAAGACCGTGACAGGACACAGCGAAGAGAGACTATGTGAGCTGGTTCCAAATAACACCGTCTGTACGAAGACACGGGGCCAGTGCACAACCACACGTCAGCATACCACCGTCGGTACTGGTCCTAACTTGACTGAGTAAGAATATAAATAAAAATGGAGGTCGAGCCGAGACTGGAGATAGAACGTTGTGGAGTATGTGAACAATGCTGCATGCTTAGCGTTAGTGTACGTTCAAGCATACACAGACAAACTATAGTTCATCAAGACATTTGAAGAGGCAAATTCGAAGATCTCTGTTTCACTCTCTTTGAAGGCAACGTGGTGAAAACAAACATTACCCCGTTATGCAAGGGAGTATTAGAGCAGTCTGTTGATAGCTCTACATACCCTCTCTTGAGGAAATGGTGAGTTGAGAGTCTGTTGGTATCTCTACATATCCCCTCTTGAGGAACAGGTGAGTTGAGAGTCTGTTGGTAGCTCTACATATCCCTCTCTGGAGGAAACAAGTGAGTTGCGAGACGGCTTGTAGCTCTATACCCTCCCTGGAGGAACAAGTGAGTTGAGAGTCTGTTGGTAGATCTATACCCTGTCCGGCACCACGGCTGGGTGGTGCGTTGCTTGTGATTTGAGTGCACAGTGTTCAACGACACCCAGCTCGTAACATTCCTAATACTGTAAATGCGAGGGCTTTCAGCAGTGAGCCATAGACTTAATTCCCTTTGTGTGACCTCATCTGGGGAAAGATAGTGACTAGAGCTTCGAACGTTAACACTTTCACCCCAATTAAAGATTTAAGCACCAAGTGGAATGAATCCCCAGCCTACCACTGGAGGAACCAGAACCCCGTCTATTATGCTTTGCCTTTCTTTCAGACTAAACCGAGAGAATATAATAGGAGGAGCCAGAAGAGAAATGAAATGAATGATGAAACATCGATGTCCTAGGGCTGTTCATGGTCCCAAAGCACCGAGTCCCCTGACAGGGCAGTAAGGGGTAAACGAGGAGGACCATCAGCCAATGGATTGGCTCATTGGATCGTGTCGATTCAATGAGCCAATCACGCCTCAGTCAAACATTTCGTCATTTGTGTTACATTACGTAACAGTCCCCAAAATCGTAAAGGTTTTTCTTCTGAATCCAGTCTAATTATTTTAACACTACCCTCCCCAGGACTACAGCCCTCCCTACGGAGGACCTCCTAAGGTTTCTTTGCCCGAGGCAGGAAACCTCATGCTTCTGTTACCCAGACCCTCATGTGAACGCGCAGCCTCACGCTCAACAATGGATGCAGCGGTGAGGTAAACAGCACTGGCCATAAACATGAGCTGTGTTTTACTCTACGTTAAATATTCTACTTTAAGAAGGTATCCACGCAACAAAGACCCGCACTTTGAAACTACTTTGAAGCTGTAATGCAGAGATTAGGCAGCGGCATTGCATATTTCTTGCCCAAAGAAATCTCCCACCCCCTCCCCAACCCCCTATACAATCATCAGAAAGAAAGGCAGCTCATTTGTATGCGGCTGCAGATGCAATTTCTACTAACCTACCGGTGAAGTACAAAGTGCATCCAGCGATTTGGACTCTCACTCTCAAATGCCTGAACCAGGCAATCATCTGCTATCCTGTGTAGTAAGCCCATGCATGCCGTGTGTGTGTGTGTGTGTGTGTGTGTGTGTGTGTGTGTGTGTGTGTGTGTGTGTGTGTGTGTGTGTGTGTGTGTGTGTGTGTGTGTGTGTGTGTGTGTGTGTGTGTGTGCGGGCATGGTTGTGTGTCCGTGTGTTGGTATCAGTGAAGAAGCCAGAGCCTTAAATATCAATGTTAAACCTTTTGGCAGGTACCCCCACCCTCCAGTAGGTCTCCATGAGAGTGTGGGGGGGGGGTTCAGGTACCTCCTTCATCCAGTAGGTCTCCATGAGAGGGTGGGGGGGGGGGGGCAGGTACCTCAGGCCTCCAGTAGATCTCCATGGGGGGTATGCTCCAGAAGGGTCACAATACCATCCTTGACATCCCTTATAGCGAGACCTGTTTTGGTATTTGTAATATGTGGACATATTGAATGGTAAAATTCCAAATTCCCCATATTTCTAAAGGATTCTTTATCGCCCAGCCTGACGCCACGACCAAAACCCATGTTTCTGTTGAGAGGTTGTGGCTCATGCAACCTGAACACGTTTTCAGAGCAGCTCTGTGTAATGCATTTATGTTGGCACTATCTCTCTTGCACAGGGTCCGTGTGTGTGTGTGTGTGTGTGTGTGTGTGTGTGTGTGTGTGTGTGTGTGTGTGTGTGTGTGTGTGTGTGTGTGTGTCGTGTGTGTGTGTGTGTGTGGTGTGTGTGTGTGTGT
>OLKM01000033.1:181859-194359 GCA_900291075.1 Melanogrammus aeglefinus | reverse complement strand
ATAAGAAAGGTGTCAAATTTAATCAAGTGTAAATGTAAATGGTAATGGGTCAACAACAGCACTTAAAACGTGCCCAGAAGGCCAAGTCGAGAGCGGCCGTGTGTTGCTAGTGTCAGCCGCTGGGTTGTTCCGCTGGTCTGCTGTTTCCCACCCAGGAGGGGGGACAACACGCGACGCACAACGAGCACACGCATCAAACCTCAGGTCTCCATGCACAGCAGAAACGTGATTGGTTTGGGGACACTCTAGCATACGAGATGCGGCGGTTAAATCTGGTCAGTGCGTGACCATGGCTGCTGAATTATTCAAGTTCCTCTAAGTCTCTCAAAAGATCATGTATCGTTCATTCTACACACAAGTGCGATTAAAGTGCGTTGCGTGGGATGAGTGCTCGTACGCTACAGTGTGTGGCGTTGGGCCCTGAACTGGTCTCTCCTTTCTCTCCAAGGAAAACGGAAAGATGTGTACAGCAGTGGTAGGATATAGAGGAGGCCATGTGGGCCTCATCCCCCCACCCCAAAGGCCATGTGGGCCACACACGCACATGCACGTGTGTGTGCACATAAACACACACAAACACAAACAGACACACACACACACACATATACACCCATACACACGTACATACTGTATATACACACACACACACACACATACATAAACACATGCAATTACACACACACACGCTCACACTCACGCTCACACACACAAACACACACGTGTGCACACACACATACACACACACACAAGCACACACTCATACAGACACACAAACATACACACACAAACAAACACGCACACAAAAACACACACACACACACAAACATACATAAAACATAATAAAATAAACACAGAGACACTAGCAGATGTTATTTGATTTTGCTGGACATTTGGGTCAAAATCAACTTATAATCTTTTGGGGCTTTGCTCTGCTGCAGCAGACATTCGATGAAGATGAAACATCTTCTCATTCCCTCCATGGTACTGAAACCTCAACAGGACGTCCGCTCCTGAAGGATGTATCAAAGGTAGGAGTCTTCATGTGAGTTTATGTGTTACTCATCCAACTGTTTCCATCCACAGTGAACAGGTGGGGAATCCTTGCTTGTTTCAAAGTGTTACAGTATTTAGTCTTCAGCGGTTGAGTGTCACTGTGAACGTCCTCTCCGGTATCCTGATGAAACACTCGCTTTGTGTCTGAAGATTGAGAGTAATATTTTCAACAGAAATCCGGTGTCAAAGCTGCTGAGACGGCGGATCTACGAGCCGCTGATGTATCGTGCTCTTTGACCGCTTGGTTTAATTTCCCCAGCGGCCATTGGGAATTGATTCCTTTGAACTGCCTTCCTTCTCCACTCTCTCTTCGCAGTGCTTCATAACAAGGCTACACTCGAGAGCACATCTAAAAGACCCCCGACCCAGGCCCACAGGGGTGCCCGGCGCTCCCCGGCCGAGCCCTGCATGGGGCCTACAAACCAGGGAGCTCCATTATGGATAACCTGGACTGGGAATCTGCCAGCACCACCATCTGATCTGATCTGGTGAATTCATCAAGAGAAAAATAAAAGCAACCTGATGCGTAAAACGCAGGTTCAGGTTGAACGTAGCGACAGCATGTGGTGAATAAAGCGGTTCTTAGCAGAGCGTCACGTACCCTGTGGATTATCAAGGACACATTTGCAGGAATTGTTGTTGTCGCCAACCACGACAACAACAACATAAACCCGGTCATGTCTATCATGTCTTGATGATCAGACGAGACGCTTGGGGTGCCTCCGATGAGACGCGCTGTGGATGCCTGCAGCTGCGACCGAAGCAGCACAACCCGCAGGGTTCTGAGGGTTCTGCAGGGTTCTGGGGGTTCTGCAGGGTTCTGGGGGTTCTGCAGGGTTCTGGGGGTTCTGCAGGGTTCTGAGGGCTCTGAGGCTGCGGTCCCAGGAGGGGGATGAAAGACTCACCCGGTCAATATACGTCCTCTGAAGGCTGTTTCTGCCACCAGGCTCAGATTGGTATTCATGTCGACAACATTATGGAAAGGATCCCTTCAGAGAGATTACCTTTTTCTTTAACAATGGCTTGATCCGGTCTGTTTGTTAATCTCCAACCAAGTCTGGCCCGAGGAGGAGTCTCGTTAGAGTTGTAGGAGTTGATGAAGGAAGAGAAGGATTGAAACTTGAGTGAGAGTTGGAGAGAGGAACGCCAGCAGAGAGTTTGTGGACCACAGAAAGCGTTGCTCGTTGTTATCCCAAAGATTTGGGTGAAAAACGGTGGGATTGTAATTACAACAGGGACATTTCCTGCAACAATGCAACAAAATATAAGAACGGGACTACTCCTTGAGCGAGACTTTAAGGCTTTTAACACTATGAAGACTTATTGTCTTCATTGCCGGCATTCCTCTCTACAACCCTCTCACGTTTCAATCCGTCTCTTCCTTCAACAACTCTATGAAGACTGGTTGTCTTCATCGTCACTGTGTCAATGGATAAATGACAAAGAGGTTTTCTTTGATGAAAGTATTGAGTATTCAGGCCATAGGTTGTCAACGCTGTTCCTAACAACAAATACAAAAAGCAGCAAATGGACAGGAGAAGCTGGAAACACTTCCCCCTTATTGGCCAGGGTTATAAATCAAGCTCTACTACCCACAGTGCAGCAGTTCAATGGTGCAATGAATTATCCAATAGCGGCAGATTGATATATACCCTCCTCCCTGCTTTATGAGCCTCAGCACAGCGCTGGTTTACTGCAACGTGCATCTTTGTCTTTTCTTCTCCCCAACTCGAGTTATATAACAGTCTGCAATGAGCTGAACCAAAGATCTGTCTTTCTCTCTTGCCGGGCCGTTCCTAATTGGTTCAGAGAGAGAGTGTAATTATGTGTGTGGTGTGTGTGTGTTTGTCTGTGCGTGTAGTATGTGTGTGTGTGTGTTTGTGTGTGTGTGTGTGTGTGTGTGTGTGTGTGTGTGTGTGTGTGTGTGTGTGTGTGTGTGTGTGTGTGTGTGTGTGTGTGTGTGTGTGTGTGTGTGTGTGGGGGGGGGGGGGGTACTGTCTGTTACATTATTGATCGGTATTCCAAACTCTTCATGATATCAAATCCACAGGAGTAGGATATTCTTAATGATTCTAAGTCAACTTACAAAATACTAGGATATTATTTGTATTAGGAGCCAGACAGAAAACTAGGCTTGACGTTCTTTGGGTCGATTGTTTATCACTCCCCCCCCCTCCCCAACCAGCCCGACCCCGCCACAAAGCCACCAGAGAGAGGAAACCACTCATAAATAAATACTACAGCGTTTGTGTGGGCAGTGAGGACGAGGGGGACAGTACCCTAGCCTCCTCTGGGTCGTCAGCGGACCGGCTGATGGGAGGAGGGTCCTGTGCGGAGCCGCGCCCTGCTAGACGCTGCCACGTCACTCTGTGGACAGCGGGCTCGGAGCTCGGAGCTCGGAGCTCAAGTGATGAATCACTGCTCGTCGTGTTCCGTGATTGCCCCCCCCCCCCCCGGGCCCCCACCGTCCCCGTCTCCTACTGTTCCCTACCTCAAAGCTTATCCCTCTCGCTGTCCCGTTTGATGTGGTTTCATTAGGAGGCAGCGTGAGTCACCGCTCCCCGCCCCGCAGCGGGGGGAGAGCGTGCCTCACTAACCGGAGCGGTTGCCCACATCCTCTTTTCCTCATCACTTGCACTGGAGTTGAACTCAGGGAGAAACTTTGAGCACGCAGACACATTTTGATGCAATTAGGAGAACGTTTTACCTTGATGTACCTTTGGATTGCTGTGTGTGTGTTTTTGTGTGTGTGTGTGTGTCTGTGTGTGTGTGTGTGTGTGTGTGTGCGCGTGTGCACTTGCTTGCGTCTGTGTGTGTCTGTTTTTGTGCATGCCTTTGGATTGCTGTGTGTGTGTTTGTCTGTGGCTGTGTGTGTGTGTGTGTGCGTGTGTGTGTGTGTGCGTACACATGCTGTGTCTGTTTGGGTGCATGACTGTGTGTGTGTCAATTACAACATCTCTATCTTGGCTGTGTTCCATTTGGCTCCCTTGTCCCCTCAACCCTTATTCCCTACAGGGGGACCTCTATGTAGTACATCATTAAGGTCATAAGTATAGGGGGCATTTAGAAGCTAACGATGCACCAGAAATCTGAAATTGGATGAATCCGATGACCATTAAAACCACAATGCATCATGGGATGAAACAAGGAACTAAGTGCGGAACAGTTCATCATTTCCCACTGTGCATTATGGGTATCAGTTAGTGAGTCGGGAACCAGAAGTTCTTGGAACTACAAATTGGCGATTCCTTAAATAGAGCGCTATATAGGCCACAAGTGAACCACAGCCATTGTATTTCTGCTCTTCTTCCCCTATTTGTCTCTCATGCTCTCCAGATAGCTCCAGTCCACGCTGGGCGGCTAATAAAGAGCCAGATGGGACAGGTCTCGATTGTCAGGCCTTTTATCTGCTCGGACCCAGCCAGACGATAAGCTGGGCACTGATGGGCCCCAGACGAAGCCATCGCTAATGGATCTCAAGTGGGACCGGGCGTAGATTGAGGCTCAGAATCACAGCTCTATCTGCTGCTGGCGTTCTGCTGAGACGCTCCCCACACAGTTATCTCACAACACTCATGTTTCATTTCTTCAAGTAAAAAGCGCAACAACCTTAGTTCTGGAGGCTTATAGCGCTGTGTCCTCTGCTGCCTGCCGCCAATATGGCCTCTCCTGATTAGGGCACGTTGCTCTGGTTTTAATGTGTTATATTATTCAGAAAGAATTATTACTGTACGTATTCTGTAAATTAAAATCTATTTATTCCACAGTATTTATATTGTGATGCTCTGTACCTGCTGGTATCATGATGGGGCCCGTTCATGTGTTGCTGTATTAGGGTGCTATCAGACTTCCTCTTTCCTGGGGGGGGGTGTGTGTTGCTGTAAGACCCCCTCCTCCCTGGGGCGGGAGGTGGGGGGTGTTGCAGTAAGACCCCCCCTCTCTGGCCACTATCTGTCTCTCGGAGTGGTAGTCAGCCTCGAGGAGGGGGCTGAGAGCCTCTTACCCTGCAGGAGGCAGACAGTCTCTGTCTTATCAGCGTGCCGTCGGCCCCCATGGCTCCTGATGATAAGACCCAAACCCGACTGACAACCCATCCTCACAAGCCCTCCTGCCCCCTGGAACCAGCGGACCCCTAGGTCTGGGGGGGGGGGGGGGGCTAGGCTAGGTCTGTAGGGGACTTGTGGTCTCACCGCTGAATAGGAAGCAAGGCCCCATGATGCGCAGCGAGGGATTGCCTGTAGGGGACTTGTGGTCTCCTCCACCATGAAATCTAGTTGACGTGACTCAGAAATAACTTTCACGGAGGAGGTATTGTATTAGCTAGTGATGTCAAAATTAACATTTTCAATGATTTAATGCTTTACAAAAAATTGCACAATTAAGGCAGGTTTTTTTACTTCCTATGGCGGCTGACCTCTGACCCTTGTGATCCATATGGAGAGGAACAATGAAGGTGATATTGTATATGAAATGCACCACACACGTTATACCAGAGCGTTATACCAAAGGTGTCCGGGAAGCCTCACCCTCACTCGGACGCAGGCATTAAATAAATCGCTGCTCCGATGGAGCTTCTCCATAAACACACCGTAGCGTTATAACTATGAGTGTCCGAAAAGCTGAACTTTCTCTCGGACACCGCAGTCCACCGCTGCCGAGACAATTTGGGTTTTGGGTTCACTGGCTCTTTAAATACTTCCTTTCTGTTGATTTTACATTAATTCCATAATTTGACAGTTAAATATCCATTATTGCAAGCTTTAATCTTAAGAAGATTAACCGTGATTTATCACAGCAAATTGTGCGATTAATAATATAAATCAACAATCGACAGCACTAGTATTAACGTCATATATTCACGGCTGAGTGTTAGGGTTAGGATGAGAGTGACGGGTAGGCTAACCTAGCGTCTCCCCTCTCTTGCAGAGGCTCGAGATCTCCAAAGATCGATGCCCCATCGCTGATAGGTGGTCTAATGGCCACTTCATCTCTTCCCAATGACTGTAGATGGATTTATTTCACTGCCTTTTTTTTATCCAATGTGTTTCAGTGGCGCATTTGAGGATGCTGTCTCTTTCATATAAAAAAAGACCCCAGGTCTCTAGCTCTCTCCCAAATGTCCTTGACCCCTACGTCACCTAATTCATCACTTCCTTTAGGGATACATTTATATTGTAATATTATCGACTCATTTTAGTCAACCCAGGGACCAGCCGTCCCTAGCACCCTCCCAAGTCATTCTGTCCCCCCCCCCCCCCCCCCCACCACACACACACACACACACACACACACACACCACACACACACACACACACACACACACACACACACACACACACACACACACACACACACACACACACACACACACACACACACACACACACACACACACGATGAGTGTTAGCGTCTCTCATTAAACGTGTGTTGATAATGCCAGTAGCCATTTAGAATGTTTTTGTCTGCCTGTTACTTTTTTGATTGCATTAAGACTTCAAAAACATTGAAGGAGGCATTCATGATTAAATTGATAAACAAAATGTAAATATAAAATTAATCTTTGAGGTGAAGCACAGCGAACACAACGTAAAGGATTGTCCCACTAAACCACGTCCGCCGAGACCGTCCCGTAAAGGAAGAATTGTCATCCCTTGTCACTTGTTTGAGGGAACAGCATCAGTTACATAAAGGACCAGTGAATGCCACAGCTCAGATGACTGCATAACGCCAAGACATTGATTCAAACCACATGCGAGCTGCGTCCATATGAGTCACTATGGTGATGATAGAAAACGTTGCATCAACCAACAAACCAAACATCATATACACTCACTGACTGAATATACTAATAAAATGCAGATTTATCGCTATAGATTTTATGAACATGCATTTTAATGCAGAAACTATCCTATAAATTGTCGTATTTTCAGCATAGATTAAATGTCGTCCCTTTTGTTTTGGCAGCACCTTGGCATACGTGTTTCTGTTTCTATAACGGTCCATAGGGTCTAAAACATTGAAAATGATTGTTGTGGATGACCTACAGAAACAAACTATTCTGTCGTTTAGGCCGCAACAAAATACATAAAATAGATCTTTTTAGATATTTTAATGTGGAAATGTTACACATTATTCCTTTAATAAAGAAAAAATGTAATTAAGTTATAATTTGTTAAGGTTGTTAATAGAATAAGCAGTTTATAGGAAATAAAAGTAACTGATGAATGCCCAAGTGATAATGAACGGTGGAATTAAACAGATGCTTGTTGTGGTTTCTCCATCAGTTCAAATGTAGATCTTAGAGTGTATTCTGTTTTTGAATTGATGTTATAATTTAATCATTCACCGTTATAGATTCAACCCAGAGATCAAAACGTTCAAAATGTGTCAATGTGTTTGAGGTTTGGCCATTTGTCACACTTATTCACACAAATGTTGAATGCAAATGAGTATCACATATCGTTTAAAGGTTATGGATGACGTATTTCGGCTCCATTCTGCAGGAGGGGATTGGAGTGCAATCTTTATTTATCTGGAGTGTGTCTTTGTGTGAAGGGAGGTCTGTGTGATGGGGGGGTACAGTCCTTTTATACTAAATATCATTTTACGGACTGCTTGCTGATATGCAGAAAACAAGAACTGTGAACTTCCTACGACAGGTTGTTTGTGTTTGTGCGTCTGTGTGTGGTACGTGTGTGTGTGTGTGTAAACACACACACACACACACACACACACACACACACACACACACACACACACACACACACACACACACACACACACACACACATAGACACATGTACACACGTGGGTTTGTGTTTACATGTGTGTATGTTTGTGTGTGTGAGTGTGTGTTTGTTTGTGCATGTCTGTGTGTGGGTGTTTACATATGTGTGTGTGTGTGTGTGTGTGTGTGTGTGTGTGTGTGTGTGTGTGTGTGTGTGTGTGTGTGTGTGTGTGTGTGTGTGTGTGTGTGTGTGTGTGTGTGTGTGTGTGTGTGTGTGTGTGTGTGTGTGTGTGTGTGTGTGTGCGTGTGAGTCTACAGAGAGACAACTCAAATCTACTTGGCTCTGGTCCCATTCCAACCAATTTAATTTGTGATGAATCCCACTGTTCATCTGTCTGCCTCTTGTGTTCCCCCCCGCGGCATCATCTAAATCATTAGAGACAGAACCAAACCATTCCTTCTCCCTTAGTGTTCTACTCATGACCTATCAAAGTAGAGTGGGAGAGAGAGCGAGAGAGAGAGAGAGAGAGAGAGAGAGAGAGAGAGAGAGAGAGAGAGACAGAGAGAGAGAGAGAGAGAGAGAGAGAGAGAGAGAGAGAGAGAGAGCGATCGAGACATGATAGAGAGAGAGAGAGGGAGGGAGGGAGATGGAGACAGAGAGAGAGAGAGAGAGAGAGAGAGAGAGAGAGAGAGAGAGAGAGAGAGAGAGAGAGAGAGAGAGAGAGAGAGAGAGAGAGAGAGAGAGAGAGAGAGAGAGAGAGAGAGAGAGAGAGAGAGAGAGAGAGAGAGAGAGAGAGAGAGAGAAGGAGAGAGAGAGAGAGAGAGAGAGAGAGAGAGGGAGAGAGAGAGAGAGAGAGAGAGAGAGAGAGAGAGAGAGAGAGAGAGAGAGAGAGAGAGAGAGAGAGAGAGAGAGAGAGAGAGAGAGAGAGAGAGAGACAGTGCCAGAGGAAGAGAGGGAATTCATTTGATGGTAAAGCTGATGCCATGGGACAAGGCCTCCTCCGCTGTGATGAAGGGTGGATTTGGTGAAGGTTGGGGAGGCGTAGGGGTCGTTGGTTGCTTGCTGCTGTTTTAATAACTGCTATCCCAGGACATGTTAATCATCCTGTCTCCCTGGGAGCTGCCTGACCCTCAAACTAGACTTCATCTCTGCCTTTTCATCATTCACTGAGCTGGGCATGAGCACCACCAAGGCCATACCTCAAAGGGCTGAGCGTCCACTGCCTCAACACACTGACTCTCAGCCAATAGGATCAGAGCGGGCTGGCACCATGTCATCAGATCATCAGTGCAATGGATTAGAAAACTCTGTGACCCATCAGAAACACAACCACTGAGGGTGCCTTCACCACTAATGTGTGAGTGCAAATGAAACTGACACCCGTTAATAATATAAAATGATTATCAGGCTGAAGTGGGAACATGTATCGCACAATGAAGGTGAATATTCATAGTTCATAGTTACAAGGAAGAGTGTAAAACAAATGGATGATATGTCAGCGATGGAGTCATACGGTTTCAACAATGAAACCCCCTACCCCAGGAGGGCGGAGCCTCACACACACATCTTCCCGCATGCCATCACCAAGGGGAGCCTTGCTGCTGATTGGTCGGACCTGGCGTTTGCAGAAGTATCCATCCAACCTGGGGACCTCCCACCACAGCAGTGGTCTGAGTGGAGAAACACATGGTCACATGGCCCGGCCGAGGCTCAGCTCTTCCTCTGGCGCCAAATGCAATCACCCACCAGACACAGTCCGACCTCCTGGACATGAAAGGACTTCTGAACCCCCCCCCCCCCCCCCCACCCCCCCGGTGGTCCCGCCTCCTGCCTCCACCCTGTCCAATAGCAATACGCTGTGGAGGGTTGTCATTGGTTATCCTCTCCCGTCACTCCCAGCTGTGCCCAGCGCCGGGTCAGGAGACAGCTGGAGGACAGCCGCCTCTGGCCGGGGGGCCTGGGCTACTCAAAGCACTCGGTCAGCGCGGGTCGGTGGTCCGGCGTACGCTCTGAATACAGCCGCTCTGCTTCTGGTTGGTGAAGGGGGACATTTTACAAATATGTGGACGTGCATAATTATGAATTTCTTAGAACCGTATAGCTACTCAAATGTATATTTAACAATGTATTAGGATATTTAAATCTATTCAAAATCAACCCGTTACAAAGAGCAATACTGGTTAATAATATAGTTTAATCATACGCAGCCGTTCCCGGTCTGAATTAAAACAGTTGGTAGAGCTAACTCATGTAGCCATGCTACGTCGTCCTTATGGTGCTTCTACTAGTTTAAAACTTGATGGCTCAATAAAAGCCTTCTGAACCCGGTTGTTTCCTCCCGTCTTGGCCTCTAGGGCCTTTCTTCTTCCACCTCCAGGCACAGAGGTCAGAGGTCGACTCAGTCCCCTCCTGATTGGCTGAGGAGTAGAAGATGTCTGTGAGCAGGCGGCCCCTGCCCTCTGCAGGACAGGCAGTGAGGGGGTGAGGGGGTGAGAGAGGGGGTGAGGCACTGAGAGGGTGAGGGGGTGAGGCGGTGAAGGGGTGAGGCGATTAGGGGGTGAGGTGGTGGGAGGGGGAGGCGGGGAGGGCTGAGGGGGTGAGTGAATGAGGGAGTGAGGGGGTTAGGGGTTTAGGGGATGAAGGAGTGAGAGGGTGAGACGGTGAGGTGGTGAGGGGGTGAAGGGGTCAGGGGGTGAGACAGGGAGGCGGTGAGGAGGTGAAGGGGTGATGGGGTGAGCCGGTGGGGCAGTGAGGGGGCGAGGGGTCAGAGGGCGAGGGGTCAGAGGGCGAGGGGTGAGGGAGTGTAGGGTGAGGGGGTGAGGGGGGTGAGGAGTGAGGGTTTGAGGCGGGGAGGCAGTGAAGGGGGTGAGGCAGAGAGGGGGGAAGAGGACGAGGGCGTGAAGCAGTGAGGCGATGACGGAGGTGAGGGGGTTGTTGATGTGTGAGGGGGTTGGCGATGTGAGCAGATGGGGGACGGTTAAGGCTCCTGAATAAATAAAGCTCCTGCCTTTGCGTGGAGGACCTGCTGAGTGTGGGATCCAGATTGATGCCGTGTTTCACGCTGTCAGGGCTGACATCTGCCAGCAGTCTGCACATAACATTAGGAATCCCAAGGAAGATGATCTGGCCCAGAACACTGCACGGCTATATTTCTAGACGGCTTCACACACGTGAATACTGGGAGAGAAACTGCCTCAGCTATCTTTGGTTTTTCAAAAGACAGATAAAAATCCATTTTTATTTCTAAATGCGCGCAGTGGATCTAGATGTGTTTATCTCAGCATTATTTCACCACATTGCATTATGTTATTTTACAGTCGACGTGGCATTGCTGCCTTCCTCAAAGTCTCCAAATAAAAGACATCCAACCAGTGTCTGGACCATCAACCACTGGATCCCGTAGCAGGAGCCAGGGGTGAGGCTGAAGGGTCTGAGCGTCACGGCCCACCAGTACAGACGAGCACGAGAGGAGAGGCTTCAGGCTGAAGGGGGTCATTAGCTCGGTCGGGCCTCAGGTGTCTCTCTCTGTGGCCCAGGGCTGGCGGGGGGGCATTAGGTTGGGCCCGTCGGTCTTCAGCTCTGCACCTCGTCTCCCCTTGGAAGTGGTTGACGTGAAGCCCTCGACCGGAGATCATCATTTAGGAAGCAGAGCGGAACAAATCTACCCACGCTCTGAGCAGTGCTGCTGGACCAGAATGGCGCCGGGCCAGCACACGTCCTCACTTCTAGTTTGTACTTTACGTCAAAGTGTTTTAGATTGTTCCACAGTCAACGACGAGCTGCAAGCCAAATAATGTTCTGTATTTCATTATCGCTCCCATCAACCATGCAGACATCTCTCCCTCTCTCTCTCTCTCTCTCTCTCTCTCTCTCTCTCTCTCTCTCTCTCTCTCTCTCTCTCTCTCTCTCTCTCTCTCTCTCTCTCTCTCTCTCTCTCTCTCTCTCTCTCTCTCTCTCTCTCTCTCTCTCTCTCTCTCTCTCTCTCTCTCTCTCTCTCTCTCTCTCTCATCTCTCTCTCTCTCTCTCTCTCCCTCTCCTTCTCTCTCGTCTCCTCTCTCCATTCTCTCTTCCTCTCTCTCTCTCTCCCCTCCCTCTCCCTCTTACTCCCTCCTCTCTCTCTCTTCTCTCCCTCCCTCCCTCTCTCTCTCTCTCACCTCCCTCTCCCTCTCCCTCTCCCTCCCTCTCCCTCTCCCTCTCCCTCTCTCTCTCTCCCTCCCTCTCCCTCTCTCTCCCTGTCTCTCTCTCCCTCTCCCTCTCTCTCACTCCCTTTCTCTATCTATCTCTCTCTCCATTACTGTTCTCCCTGTTCCTTGTGATTTCACATCCCGGTGCCCTGAGCTACTGGGGAAAGATACTAATGTATAACGCTGCAAAACCAGAACTCCATACGGAGGTTGTGCAAAGTTATTTTGTTCAGAAGTCTCTCTATACTGCTTTTTAACTGCCAGTGTGTGATTGCAATTGCCTTATCACTTTGTTCCTGGAGAGAGAGTGTGTGTGTGTGTGTGTGTGTGTGTGTGTGTGTGTGTGTGTGTGTGTGTGTGTGTGTGTGTGTGTGTGTGTGTGTGTGTGTGTGTGTGTGTGTGTGTGTGTGTGTGTGTGTCTGTGTGTGTGTGTGTGTCATTGTGTGTGTGTGTGTCTCATTGTGTGTGTGTGTGTGTCTCTGTGTGTGTCTGTGTGTGTGTGTGTGTGGGTGTGCGTGCGTGCCTGTTTGTGTGT
>OLKM01000033.1:46981-180437 GCA_900291075.1 Melanogrammus aeglefinus | reverse complement strand
CAATATTCCCCCAGTGTTGTTTAGTCAGAGAGAGAGAGAGAGAGAGAGAGGGAGAGGGAGAGGGAGAGGGAGAGGGGAGAGGGAGGGAGAAGGAGAGGGAGAGGGAGGGAAGAGGGAGAGAGAGAGAGAAAATAGTCAGAGGGAGAGAAAGAAAAAGAGAGAAAGTCATATATATTTATATATATAGAGAGAGAGCGAGAGAGAGAGAGAGAGAGAGAGAGAGAGAGAGAGAGAGAGAGAGAGAGAGAGAGAGAGAGAGAGAGAGAGAGAGAGAGAGAGAGAGAGAGAGAGAGAGAGAGAGAGAGAGAGAGAGAGAGAGAGAGAGAGAGAGAGAGAGAGGGGGGAGAGAGAGAGAAAATAGTCAGAGGGAGAGAAAGAAAAAGAGAGAAAGTCATATATATTTATATATAGAGAGAGCGAGAGCGAGAGCGAGAGCGAGAGAGAGAGAGAGAGAGAGAGAGAGAGAGAGAGAGAGAGAGAGAGAGAGAGAGAGAGAGAGAGAGAGAGAGAGAGAGAGAGAGAGAGAGAGAGAGAGAGAGAGAGAGAGAGAGAGAGAGAGAGAGAGAGAGAGAGAGAGAGAGAGAGAGAGAGAGAGAGAGAGAGAGAGAGAGAGAGAGAGAGAGAGAGAGAGAGAGAGAGAAGGAGAGAGAGAGAGAGAGAGAGCAGAGGAGAGAGAGAGAGAGAGAGAGCAAGGTGAAAAGAGAGAGAGAGAGAGAGCGAGAGAGAGAGAGAGAGAGAGAGAGAGAGAGAGAGAGAGAGAGAGAGAGAGGAGAGAAAGAGAGAGAGAGAGAGAGAGAGTTAGAGAGAGAGAGAGAGAGAGAGAGAGAGAGAGAGAGAGAGAGAGAGAGAGAGAGAGAGAGAGAGAGAGAGAGAGAGAGAGAGAGAGAGAGAGAGAGAGAGAGAGAGAGAGAGAGAGAGAGAGAGAGAGAGAGAGAGAGAGAGAGAGAGAGAGAGAGAGAGAGAGAGAGAGAGAGAGAGAGAGAGAGAGAGAGAGAGAGAGAGAGAGAGAGAGAGAGAGAGAGAGAGAGAGAGAGAGAGAGAGAGAGTCAGAGAGAGAGAGTCAGAGAGAGAGAGCGAGCCTCCCATACTGTTATTTTCCATCTGAGCAGCCAGTGGGTGCCCTGCTGTCAGTCACGCTGTAGGCTGCACTGGGGCAATGCTGTGAATAGAAAATATCTCCTTGATGAGTCCTGGGGCTAGTGAGGAGCCCCGTGAGTTAGCGGACCCTTAGTGGTTACAATGCTGCCAATAATAAGACAGAAGCGCTGACAGGGCCTTCTCACCGTGCCGTGTAGCAACAGACCCCATGGACATGACACCTTGAGACTGCTCAGGGTGCCATGTCTAGCAGGTCGGGTGTTGAGCAACAACAGCATCATCTGAGCCCTCTCCTAAAGGCTAATTCAACTCAGCAGCAACACATTATTGTAAACCATATATACTGATGGTACATTGAGGTACTTTTTCTGTTGTGTTTACCCTTCAACATAACCTCTAACACCTACCGCAGTAAAGTCCGGTGATGGTTTAGTGGATTGAAGTTAAAGCTGTGACCAGCATATTTATGCCTGCCCCACTTTGCTTTGATTAAACTGTGCTTTGATTGATATCTTAATGAAAAGTGTATTACTATGTAACCTATCGGTGATGAGCGGGAGAAGAGATTCAGCCTGATGATTGGAAACGGTTTGAGATTCTCCATCCTCTGCATCTCTCTGCAGTCTGCTGTTTCCAGCACACGGTTCTTCAGGGATGTGTGAATGTTTAACATATTGACCAGGGGGTGCTGGTTCTTGTTTTATTCATGGCAGCACGCCTGCTAGTTACCGGGACAGGGAGATATATAATCCCATGTACTTCACGTGGATGAGGCTCTGACGGGAGTGAGGCTATGGTCTGGGAGCGACAGCTTGTTTGTTCAGTAGCTTACAGCGGGTTGTGTCTCCAGCAGCAGCACCAGTGGTGGAGATGGGGGCTGTTTTCAGTCTCGGCCGGGCTCTCTGTACGTGCCATGACTGCTGATTCATCACACCTCTCCTTCTCCCACCACTGTCTCCAACTCTCATGCATTGGCAGCGTTAGTCTGAGTGAGCTCATGCACGTTGTGATGTGATGTGTGTTTGTGCATGTGTGCGTTTTGTTGTGTTGTGGTGCGAGTGTATGATTTGTCTGAATGGTTTGTGTGTTTTTTCGGGGCTGACTTCAGAACTTCCTCTTTGCTTCTCAACGCTGTAGGATCAATGTGCTGGCCTCCCCTTGGGCCATGTCTTTCAAGGTCAAAACGCAGCGATACCTCAGACTCTCATCTAAAGAATGGCAGGGAATACGTCAATAAAGGTCTGGTCAAAGGTTTATATTTATGTATGGGTATGAATTATAGAATTGAATAGGGTTGACTTAATACACTTTAACAGCAATGTGGGTCAGTCACCACCAGAGTAGTTGTATTACACATCAACAACAGCCTATGACTGCACAGCAAGAGGGGGCTACAGTATTAATTCCATAGCAACAAACGATACACAACACAGACTAGATCCAAATCCAAACAGGTGGGTCTGTAGGCCGGCCAGGTGAGGAGCAGCCCTGTGTCAGTGGGTCTGTAGGCAGGTCAGGAGGTAGCCCTGTGTCAGTGGGTCTGTAGGCAGGTCAGGAGGTAGCCCTGTGTCAGTGGGTCTGTAGGCGGGTCAGGAGGTAGCTCTCTGTTGCCCCTATGATTACCCTTCTGGGATTAACCCAACTCCTTGTGGTGGTGGCCCCTAAACACCAGTGTTGGTATCTGGGGGCTCCTGAGAGCTGCTATGAAAATTGCAGTGACAGGTCTGATAGGAATTATATTAGTAGTGCACAACACTTGAACTATGCTATGTTACTATATTATTAGCAATATATTAACTATTCTAGCCTTCTTTCATCAAAACCAAGTCATTTATTTATTCTAGTTCTCTTGTCAGTTCAATGTCTATACATTTCCGTTACTGTTTAATGCATTTATTATTGTTTTATAATGCTATCAACATGATTGTTATTTGTGGTTTCTGGATGGTTTCATGGTGGTTTATCAGCACTATAAAACACGCTCTCCCCTAAGATGCCTTTAAACATAATTTTTTTGTTTTAAGGATGCCATTTATTTTGTTCGATCATTCATTTTGTATCCGGAAAGGAACTTCATGTTACCTTTAAAAGCACTTTAATGTAAACATATTATAAAATATTATTACCATACCCTATTAAACCTGACCAAAATGCTGACATGAGCCAACGAGCTACAATGGTCCATTTATTGTCAAATCAAACGAATGAGAGCTCTTAAATGATGACGGGTTGAGCCCAGGCACTGGGTCAACAGATCGTGGCCTGACCTCATAAACCACAAAGAAACGACAGAGACGCCATTTTATTATGCCCTGCTAAGATAGATGAGTCTCTCATTGACGAACACACTTGAATGCTGTTAAAAGGTCTGCATCAAAGTTGTTTGTCCGAGGGCAAAATCCTGTGCATCTTTGGAGTTTTCTGTAAGCAGAATCGGACTTGTCTATTTAACTCAGCTCTTAGATCTGAGGCACCGCTTATATCTCCATTTTTGTGATCAAGTCTAAAATAGTGCCTGTTTATTTCTGGTTACCGATTATCTCCCTGAACATTAATTTGGCGATTTATAAATTTGTATTTGCCACAGTGCATGTCTCTGATACAGTGCATGTCTCTGATAAACTCCATGTCTCTGATATAGGGCAGTATTCGGAAACAAGGCATGTCTCTGATACATGGCATGTCTCTGATAAACTCCATGTCTCTGATACAGTCCATGTCTCTGATAAACTCCATGTCTCTGATACAGTCCATGTCTCTGATAAACTCCATGTCTCTGATACAGTCCATGTCTCTGATAAACTCCATGTCTCTGATACAGTCCATGTCTCTGATACAGTCCATGTCTCTGATACGGTCCATGTCTCTGATACAGTCCATGTCTCTGATACAGTCCATGTCTCTGATACAGTCCATGTCTCTGATACGGTCCATGTCTCTGATACGGTCCATGTCTCTGATACGGTCCATGTCTCTGATAAAGTCCATGTCTCTGATACGGTCCATGTCTCTGATACGGTCCATGTCTCTGATACAGTCCATGTCTCTGATACGGTCCATGTCTCTGATACAGTCCATGTCTCTGATACAGTCCATGTCTCTGATACAGTCCATGTCTCTGATACAGTCCATGTCTCTGATACGGTCCATGTCTCTGATACGGTCCATGTCTCTGATACGGTCCATGTCTTCTGATAAAGTCCATGTCTCTGATACCGGTCCATGTCTCTGATACGGTCCATGTCTCTGATACAGGTCCATGTCTCTGATACGGTCCATGTCTCTGATAAAGTCCATGTCTCTGATAAAGTCCATGTCTCTGATAAAGTCCATGTCTCTGATAAAGTCCATGTCTCTGATACGGTCCATGTCTCTGATACAGTCCATGTCTCTGATACAGTCCATGTCTCTGATACAGTCCATGTCTCTGATACAGTCCATGTCTCTGATACAGTCCATGTCTCTGATACATGTCTTGTGGCTCTGATACATGGCATGTCTCTGATACATGGCTTGTCTCTGATACATGGCATGTCTCTGATACAGGGCATTGCTGACTTTGACGAGGATGTATTTTAACAGGAGTAGAGACGTTGGGCTGCGTATTAAAACTGAATCCTCTCCCTTCCTGTCGGGTCTCTCTGGGGTGGGGGCGGGGGAAGTGTCAGTGATACATGCTGAGAGCCTTGTGAAGGGCCCTCAGGACAGTGTGGGAGACTTATAGGGAGAAAGTCTTCCTAAAGGCCATCTCCACCATCAGCGAAGGAGACGCCGGGGCAGGGTGCGGAGCACCGCCACGTAAACAGAAAAGGATTTATGATGAAATAAATAGTACACAAGTATTGCATGCAACAACCTCGTTCAGGGAGGGGGCTTGACAGCTCCTGGGTTTACTGAACAAGAGGCGTGCGTCAATCTAGGGTTCTCTTCTTGTTGAGTTCCTTGCTACCATACCCTTGTCCCTAAAACAGAGATAATCTGTCGCCAAGCAGATTTGAGGGAGCAGAGAACTGCACTTGCCCAAAGGCTTTTTGGTATTTCTGCAGTGGAAAGCCATTTCCACTAAAAATATCTTTAGAAAGAGGATATTCATGAGCAGGATAAATACATTACGAGTTTGGGCAATTTTATGAGAGTGGAGTAGAACAAAGAGGGTAGAGTTAAACATACCATTCAGTTGGCAGTATAATTTTAAATAATTTCTGATTTCAGAATATTATTATGAAATTTCAGGACATTATTATGAATATGACTTTTGGCAAAAGCATGATCATGATTCATAATAATGAATGCTATTGTTTGCCAATGTTCAGCATATTTAACAAATAAAAAGTACGGTGTCTAATCCAGGCCCCCTCAGCTTCCATTTCCCCACCAAAACCCCAACACCGTCCTCTTAACACTCATGTGCTGTCATCACATGTCTCACCAGTAATCCCTCATTCAGGCCCCCACGGTTGGACTGATCCATTGTGCTGACACTGAGTCATCAGGACCCCGAGAACATCCTCACAATGGGTTGGTCCTCTTGTTCTTGGGGCTGAAACTGTTCTAAAACAGTTTCAACACACACACACAAATGCACCCACACACACACACACACACACACACACACACACACACACACACACACACACACACACACACACACACACACACACACACACACACACACACACACACACACACACACACACACACACACACACACACACACACACACACACACACACACACACACACACGCACACACACATGCACATACACACTCACACTTGCTTACATCATTCCTCAATCATTTATTCCCATTATTGCATCTGAGTTAAGATGAGCTGGGACACAGAACAAAGACTAAGTTCAGCTGGGTCAAAGCCCTATGACAACAGTGCATTTTTGTCAAATACTTCCAAGAAGATTAGCATATATCCCAGAAATGCTGTGCACAGTGCTACGGTTGACAGTCGTGCAACGTTTCAAAGCTCTCTTTCGTCGGTACAGTAGATTATGAAGCTCTCAACTATTATTAACAATGTGACTGCACAGGGTCCCTGTCTAATGTTAAGTAGTGTCAAACTGAGTGGTGCCGATCAACTGTCAAGAGTCGTCGTAAGACAGTGATCCCAACTTAGGTCAGACATGTTGAGATGTACTACACATACGTGTGTAGTGGTATGTTCCTGTAGCACCACATGGAGTGTAGTGGTATGTTCCGGTAGCACCACCTGTGTGTAGTGGTATGTTCCTGTAGCACCACATGTGTGTAGTGGTATGTTCCAGTAGCACCACCTGTGTGTAGTGGTATGTTCCTGTAGCACCACATGTGTGTAGTGGTACTTCCTGTAGCACTACAAAAACAGTTCTAAACGGTACCTGGGAGAAGAATTGAGAGTAGCAATGAATATCAGTCAGAGTTAGACCTGTTTAACCTGGTTGTTTGTTCTGTTTATCCTTTAACACCATTGTCTTTAACTTTGTGATTCAGTCCGTTCATCACTAACATCGTGAATCAGTCTGTTAATTAAAATCGACATTCAATCTGTTTATTAACATCATTATTCAGTCCGTTCATCGTTCACATTGTTATTCAGACTGTTAATTAACATTTTTATTGACGCTGCTTATCCTTAGCTCATTCCTCTAAAACGGTTCTTGTTGAACTCCCCATGGGAGCCACCATTGTGTTTTTATTCGGCACTGCAGCGCTGTGTTTCAACTGAAGCTCCCACCAGCGTCGATTGGTCCTAGAGTTCCTGGAAAATGCTGGTTTGAGCAGCCTCACCTGGTCTGGGTCAGGGGGGAATCTGGGGCTAGGTGTGAGAGAGAGAGAGAGAAAGAGAGAGAGAGAGAGAGGAGAGAGAGAGAGAGAGAGAGAGAGAGAGAGAGAGAGAGAGAGAGAGAGAGAGAGAGAGAGAGAGCTCTTTCATGCCACATGCTCGCTACCTGTGCCTTGGTGTGGGAGGAGCCCAGTAAAGCCCCTCGCTAGCTTGCATGTGGCAGGACCACCACAGGCCTCCAGAGGTGAACCGGGTCTAGTGACCCCACCTCAGTGTTTGCCTCCACACCATCTTCTCATTCGGGGCCTTCATGGGGCTTCAAGGAACTGATTTCATGGGCCTGACCCTATTTGGTGAGTCCAGGTCTGGTTCAGGGGAGGATGGATCCAGTACGCAGAACTGTATTCTGCTACACACACACACACACACACACACACACACACACACACACACACACACACACACACACACACACACACACACACACACACACACTCACTCACTCACTCACTCACACACACACACACACACACACACACACACACACACACACACACACACAACACACACACACACACACACACACACACACACACACACACACACACACACACACACACACACACACACACACACACACACACACACACACACACACACACACACACACACACACACACACACAATGTACACCATATTCGTTTACAGTCATTTGAGATACTACAATGCCATTAGAGGCTGGAAGACGGCTTATTAAGCACCCCACGGCCACTAATTCAAACGCAGGCATGGCGGTAGTAGATATGGAGAAGCAGCAGAAAGATGGAGGAACGCTGAAAAGCGAATGATGAAATAATCCTAAAACCTGACAGCTATTTAATCCCAGGCTATCTGTGGGGGGCGTGAGGGAACTACTGATTCATAGGCTTTTGTAGCAGCCTACTACTTACGAGGACCGAATAATGATAGAAACAAATGAGTATTAAGATGAATAATAAGCACAAGGTTCTGTCTGGAGGAAGTGATGGAGGTGTTTTAAAGACAAAGGCTCTTTACTCGTCCAGCAATTAGCGACGGGCTTTTGTTCTCCGATTAACGCTGTCATGGCTCACCTTCTTCCAGGAATTGCTTTTGAATTGTGTGTTGTGGAATTTCTTCCCCAGCGCCCTAAATCCAGGAGCCAGTAGTGTAATGAAAGACGGAGTATAAGAGCGACGTCCTACAACAAACCCAGCCCTGAATGAAGGGCTCTGCATCCTCAGCCTCTCCTTCCAGGAATAAGCCCTCATCTGCACACTATTTGCCAGCATAAAGGGATTCCGATATATGTCCCCGGCGTTGCACATCCATTCGTTTCTGAGGTGTATAAGCCTTATGTAGTAACCTTATGTAAGGAGAGGAGATGGAGGCAAAGCCTACCGCATAGCATGCGGTGGTGATGGTGCTGGCAGGTCTAGGGGGCTGTGAAGGAGAGATTTGAGGTTTATTATTCTGTTTGAATAGCAAAGGCCTCTTCTCTTGCACTCAGTCTCTCTCTTTCTATCACTCTCTCTTTCTCTCTCGATCTCCCCCCCCTCTCTCTCTCCCTCTCTCTCTCTCTTCCCTCTCTCTCTCCAATTCTCTCTCTCTCTCTCTCTCTCTCTCTCTCTCTCTCTCTCTCTCTCTCTCTCTCTCTCTCTCTCTCTCTCTCTCTCTCTCTCTCTCTCTCTCTCTCTCTCTCTCTCTCTCTCTCTCTCTCTCTCTACCTTTGCCCTCCAAGCATGTTAGGTGACATCAGTGCACATTCATCACAGTTAGCAGAGACAAATGGTAAACAAGTCTGGGGAGGCCAGGGAACTCCCTGCAGCGTCTCCTCCTCCTCCTCCTCCTCCTCCTCCTGCTCCGCCAGCGCACTCCTGCCCGCCTCCTCCTCCTCCTCCTCCTCCTCCTCCTCCCACCACCATCACACTGTTCCAAGCCTTTCTAAAGGTCCAGCGGCCGGCAGTAAGCTGCTCAGTGGTAAACACACCATCAGCACAATGAACCCTGAAGTACAACAAAGCAGGGTCACATTACTGCGCAGGAAGGAGTCAATAAGATCCTATCAAGGTGAAAACAACAGCTGTCTTCATCAGCAGTGATGCAGCCACGTGGATCACACACACACACACACACACACACACACACACACACACACACACACACACACACACACACACACACACACACACACACACACACACACACACACACACACACACACACACACACACACATACACACACACACACACACACACACACACACACACACACACACACATCACACACACACACACACAACACACACACACACACACACACACACACACACACAACACACACACACACACACACACACACACACACACACACACCCACACACACACACATCACAGCACACACATCAACACACATCAACACACACATCAACACACTTTCACACACACAAACGCACACATTCAAACACACACACACACACACACACACAAAAACACATATTAAGGCAGACAAAAACACATATACACACACTCTTACACACACAAACACACACTCTCTTCTGTGTACAGAAATGTACTTCAGTGAGTAGCACTGGAATTAGAGATAGTCCAGTTGAGAGACTGGCCCCCTGATGACCCACCTACTGGAGCAGCTGTTTATAATCTGCATCACACAAAGCATTTTGTCTTCCTCCCCGATGGCTCACAGCATCTTACTAAATACCAGTATACAGTATATAGCTGATGCTTATTTTCTGCTCTTATTTATATATTGATCTAAGGGTACGTGACGGTGTTTCCATGGACTGTTTTCTATAGGGGAATCCTTTTTTAAAAGGTATCTTCTGCTGATAGCCATATCACGGTTTAACGTGTAATGTAGCGGTAGTCTAGTGTCACTGATTCGCAATCAAGGCAACACTTTTTCACCTTGCCTCGTCCAGGAGGCAGCATGCGTCCTCAATTTGGACAGTTTGCAACATAAGGCAGAGGAAGGAGTCTCAAGGTTTAGAGTTTGTGGTTAAATATTTCAATAGCATCGAAAAAGCTTTTCGGATGATCTTGGCCACAATACAAGCCTTTGTGATGGCATGAGATGACATGGGTATTATGTACAGTATGTGGCCGCGCTACAAAGACTTTAAACTAACCCCCACTAACACTAACATCTCTGAGAGGATCTGCATGATGGCAGAGTTGTGGTTTGGCGAAACGCTGGTTCAAACCACCTCATTTTTCTCTCTAAATGAATGCCATATGCAGTGACACACATTTCCATTCAGCAGAATTTATTCAACTGAAAAATATAGTGTTGATGTGAGATACATTGCTTCGAAAATACTAGAACATGCTATTAAGAATTCATAACATGTGTAGAAATCAGTAGCCGCATTTGAAGAGCATCATAACGCATGACCCCATGGAGGCAGGATGCTATGCTCAACATGTTCCTGTCATCTCACTGATGTAACCCAACATCTTCCTGGTCAAGTTTGTTGCAGGCAATATGCCTCTGGCTCCTAGCATATGGTCCACGACGTCAAGGTCAAATAGAAGGAGGCTGGTGCTACTTGGGGATTCGAAGTTGTTTAGAAATACTGAGCTGTACTGACAATAAAGCATGAACATGGGGACTTGGAGGCAATTAGAGTTAGTGTCGTCAGTGGAAAGATTTAATCCCCCAAAACGGTATCAAAAGTGTATGGGGAACAATACATGTAGGCCTGACTCTGGGCTTTGTGAAACATTAAAAATCCCTGACTCTGAAAGGGCACAATTAAATACTACTGAAAATTAAGCAAATAAAAAACTGTTGTACTTGCCAATACCAATTTGCCAAGATTTTTATGTCTTTAGCACTTTACTGCTTTCTTTAATTGCAGTTACTATGGTGATCCACTATGGTCTGTTGGGATAACAACAGGAGCTTGTTGTTACTGCTAATAAATGCCAATATTTATTTATTTTTTTGAGAACCAATTGATTCTCAATCTCTAGCATCTCTACGATCTCAAAGAACATTTCTATCTATTATCAGCTGCAACGTATTAGAAATGTTCATTACCCAGACCGAATTTTGTGTAAACGTAAAGTTTGGTCGTGTTAACAACCCGACCAAACTCACTTGCAAGCTCACTTGCAATGTTGTTGGACATCATTGTCCAAACCGTCATTGGCCCCAACCAGAAAATGCACCATAACGTGCACATTTTTGTTGCGTTTCACACAAAATATTCAAGTATATTTTATATAATATTCAAATATTATATAAAATATAAAATATATTAGCGTTGCCTATCCCCTAATTCAGATTAGAGGAAGTGGAAGAAGTGGAAAAACAGCCGATCCGAGTGATTCCTCTCACCGACGCCTCCGTCCCCGATTCAACACTGTGAATCGGCCGAAATCCGCAGACAGGGGTCGACACACCGCAGGAACTAGGGCCCCAGACACTCCCCGAAGGCCCCCCATGTTGAATGGCCGACCATGGGGCCGGTGTGTCAGGGCCTTGAGCTGTTTGGCATCGGCTCAGTGAGATGTGACTTCTGAAAGTGCACAGCGAGGGAAACGTGCAGCTGGAGTGAGAACGCTGATCTGTAATCCGCAAAACGCGCTGCAGAATAATCCTTTAGGGCGACAGCACCCCGTCAATGAGAGTCCTCTTAAATGGCTCTCTGCCGCTGGCAGGCTCCCGTTATATTACAGCATTGTGGACGGGATCAGAGAAATAAAGCTAGTTTCTGCACTTTTGCTTGATTACGGTCTGTTTGCTGTGTCTGAGTAAGTCTCGCTGAAGTAGAAGTCTCCCAGGAGTTAAGTTTCAGAACGGTCTGATGGTGGGACAGTGAAGCGCCAGCTGGAGAGAGCAGAGTTTGTTGTGTTAAACTACAGAAAACATAGCTCAGGGTTATTTTAAAGATTTAAAAAGGATGACGCAGTGTTGAGATTGGAATGACAATAGGGAAAAACTATGATATTTCAGAGCGTGTGAATCTTCTTCACCAGTGTGACTTATCCCACAGCTGAGAGGATCACAAATGGTAGCGCTGGCCCGGTAGCGCTGCACTCTCTGTGAGCTGTGTACAGTCAACAGGCCCCACAGCGAGACGAATAGGGACCTAAAAACCAAGAACATCACAAGCGACAAGGATAAATAAATAAGAGTTTTGCGACTCAGAATTCTTTCAAAGCAAAACCGTCACAAAACATGTAATGGGAACAGATGTCTGAATTCGCTCTGTTGCCGCTAAACCCTGAAAGCCCTCCATCTCGCCAATAATCCTGACGGGGGACAACCACGTAGGCCTAGATGCTTTCCGTCAGGAGATGAAAAGGCAGTGAGTTTATTCTCCAGTGGGGACCAATTAGCCGTTAAATATTGTTCTCGCCCCTCCCTGGACAGGTTAATATTCAGTGTGAGCGAACAGCTTCTACCTGCCTGCTGCAGATCAATTCCACTTCAATTAATCAAGTCATTCACCGACATCTGCACCTTATGTCAAACTAAATCAATGAATTGATTATATATCGAAAAGCTAAACTACATTATTGAGAAGCTGTTTCCCAGCACCACTACCCTAATGGGAGGCTCAATGTTTAATTTGGCAAATTGTTTCTTTCGTTAACCTGCACATCACAGGTGACCCTCACTATAGCAACACACATTACTATCGTGGCTCTCCTCCTGCATTGGAGTCCTGTCTAGTGTGGACGAGCTGCAGTGTTTCATCTGTGACTGCTGGAGGGAGGTCTGTGGTGGTCAGTAGCTCTCTGTGTAATCACCTGCACACGGTCAGCTTACACAGCATCTCAACACGCCCTGACAATCAGTTCATTGAAACCATCATGAATGACAATTGTCGTGTTGAATGTATTTAAAATGAATCGTTTTAATTTATCACAAACGCCTTGCATTTGAGTTGTTGTTGAGTATTTTGACTTATTGCTGTTAATGAGTTATTCAATTATGTCTGTGATAGAATAACTGGCTTCGGAAACCATTTTCCTTTCCTTTCCCCAGTGTTGAGATACTGTACATTGTCATCCCATCTACTTGTGTCTGCTTTCAGCATGGGAAGCCTTTCAGTAGCCGTGACAAAGGGCTGACCCATGCAACTCAAGGGTCCCTGGGGACCATTGCGAAGAATACAAATTGATTTACTCATTTTGTTTGCGACATGCTTTTGTCCAAATCAACATAGATTAATACACACAGTGACACACACATTGTCTTGCTCAGGGAAACATCAACACTCAGCCAGGAGGAGCTGGGGATCGAACTAGCAACCTTTCGGTTGCTACAAGAGAACTGCTCTGCCTCCTGAGCTAAGCCGACCCCAGTCAACAGAAAGAGAACAGACTGTCACACTGTAGATACTCCCTATCAAGTTAGGATCCACAGTGAAACACTTCTTGACAACAGGAGACTCTGTTTCTGTCAATCGTCATCAACAAGAGCCATTATACATGTGAAAATCCCACAGGTTAACGGCTCACATCCTGAGATGTACCAAGTACTGTATTGAATAAATAAAGTTGACTTTCTGCAGAATATATGAGTTAGTGCCCACGCCGATCAGATACAGGACGCTGGACCTCATTGAGCTGGGAGGATTTTGATGCGGTTGTGGCTTGCAAATAAAAACAAATGTTTATATTTATAAGACCTTCATATTTGACCAATATAATAAGAGAAACACATGCACGGTGGCACCATTATATGCTTGGCCAACATCATACATACGCTGATGCTAGCAAACATACATCAGAGAAATGCCCTGCTGAAATAGTCAAATAAAGCTCTATGCTAGGAGTAGATGTCGCTGCAGGCTAGTCTTTAGTGGCCCATGGTTCCCTTCAGTCTGCCAGAGTAACGGACACAGGTCCCCTTCTCTGGGCAGGATATATTGTACGTTGCACCTCGTCGCCTCCACAGCCCAGGATCATAGCAATAGGGACAGAAGTGGAATAGTGGAAGCTGCCTTTATGGAAGCTTAACCGTTTCCTTTCAAAGGATTTCCCCAGTGTAAAGCTATGCTCCTCAAGACTCCAAACACTTCAGGGGAACCGAGTAACAGTGACAGCTGCCCCGCTTGGGTGACGAATCACGCCTTACCTGGCATCAGGTAATAAAGTTTTCATTTCATTGGCCCACGTAATAGAAAAGGAATCCGTATTTCAAGGGACAAGCTATGATGAAGTAGTCAGGTCAAAGCTGGTATAAAACTAGCAGAACCATTTCTTAGGTTGACATGTTTTGGTTTTGACCATATTCAATTTGATTTAAAATACATGTATTTCTTAAGAATAGAAATACATTTATATACATAAATACATATATATACATCTATACATATATGATAACAATACATTTAAATCATTGAAAAACCAATGCACTCCTAACTCCCCCGTAATTTGTAATACTAGCATCGGGAGCCATGAGGTTGTGCAGTACTTCCTCTCCATCATTGGAAGTATAGGAGTTTGTAATACTAGCATCGGGAGGCATGAGGCTGTAAACATCACAACACAGCAGCCTCTACCACAGTGTTCCCGAGTCAGGAGGGAGGGCACTGTGAGACAGAGGGAGGAACATGACAAGATGTTCCCTCCTGCTGTGGATTAGGCCTCCTCACTATTCACTGCAGCATAAGGACACGTGTTGCACGTCTTGACCCTTGGGTGGAATAATCGTGACAAGATAACAAAGTGTTTGTACTGTAGCAGCAGACGATTTTTGTCGGGGGGGGGGTCTTTAGTGTCAAAGAAATGTGGCGAATACTTTGGCATGACAATGTTTAATTTGGTGGTCTGCACAAGACTTTCAAAGACATTTCAAAGTCATTGATCGATGGGTTAAAGGAGAGCTTCTATTGCTTGGAATACATTGAGAAGACAAACCGTCAAAACACAAAGTACATGACAACAACGCTGAGGACTGGTGCGCACAACACAGTATGTGGGGGTGGTAGGGGTGACGCGACCCCGGCTGATACTGACATTTACAAACAAAATAACACGATGATGTTGGGGAGAAAAGAAAATCTGATGTTCATAGGTGGGCAAATATTTGCAGTACAAAAATAAATCGCTCTTATTTGGTTGTCAAAATTGTGATATAGAGGCCAAATGGAGGACCCCTTTCAGTTCAGCACCCCCTTGAAGCTACCAATGGTTGAATATTTGATGCAGTATATATATATATTATATTTTAGCTGATTTCTTTGGAAATGGAATTGTCCTCAATAATACTCATGAAAACAACTGTGAAAACTTGTGAAACCGGAATTAGGCAACGGTCAAAAATATAGCCTGGGTTACACAATGATATTAGGCTATTTGTGAGACATACATTTTTTTTTCATTGCATGACATATACTGTATATTGTATTGTATTGACATATGCAACCGCTTATACATTGATACCAGAATCAATATCAAAAACAATATCAGTTGGGCTCTGGAAAAACCTTTTTGCTTTCATCATCCCGGAATCCGACTTCCTGTTCTCTACGTGGTTTCACATGCATGCAAGAATGCTGATCGCCACGTCCGTCCCCGTCCCCCCCCTGTCCCCGTCCCCCCCCACACACACACACACACAACACAATTATCCATTCCAGTGCGTTATGTTGGTACTGAGCTGTAGCAGGAGTGACGCTCTGCTTAAACACAGAATTCACTTAAAGGTGGCTAACACATTAGCGCTAATGCGCTAATGCTAACTGCTTTAATGAGATGGCGAATAGGAAGATTAGGACAAAACATACAATTCTCCTAACCACAGATTAACTAATATTTTCCCTTGTAACGTTCGCCGTAGTGGCTGGGTCATGTTGCATAAAGATGTGACATCCTGTACATCGCTACCATGCAATGCTTTAAGAATATGGGACTTCCAACTGGAACAACAACAATAGAAAACAAGCTCTTCTCTATCTGGGGAAGCTGTTAGCACCGTACGGGCTAGATCTCCAGGTAGTTTAGTGTTCAATGGATTGCACAGTGAAGCCGTCCCTTAATCTGGCCTTTCTTCCCCTCTCAACGGGCTTCCTGGTGTGCTGGAAGAACAAGCAACTGCTTTAGCAACAAGAGATAAGTCACTTTTCTGCACTGCCGACAAAACTGCCGAAAATTCGACTCTCGGTTCACCTTCAAAAAATACAAAATCAAAATGAGAATCCAGATAATCCTTTTTCAGACCAAGGCCTTTGTTAGAATGATAAATCCAATGGATTAAACCAAGGCGGAATGTTGTGTCTACACACCCTTCAGGAATAGAATTGACATCAATTTCAAATCCGGCGCTCCAGCGGTTCCGTGAGCTTCCATGTCATATCAAATAAAGTGCGACATGAATACCCAGGAAAAAAAAAAGGAAAAAGCACCCCTCCTTCCTCAACAATGACTGCGCAATCAAAGAAGATAAATCCTTTGACCGAGAGAGAAAGGGAGCCATGATGAACCCCCCTCACTGGAACGGCCCGGAGCCGAAGCTCTTGTCCCACGGAGAACACTGCTGCTCCATTTGATCCAGCAGCCTGTCCACCGAGTCCTCCTTGTTCTCCAGCTTCAGGTACCTCCTCCCACAGCCCAGGTCTAGCCGGGGCCAGCTGCGGTGGGCCTCCTCCTCCTCCTCGCTCTGCCTCCCCTCGCTCGGCGGCGGGCCCCTCTGCTCCGGGACGTTGACACAAACCTGCAGGCTGGCCTCCCTCCTCATGGCCCTGGGCCCCCCGCGCTCCAGGCCGCCCTCCCGCAGGAGCGGGGCCCCGCGGGGGTTAGTCCTGTAGCTGACGCTGTGGCAGCGCCGGGGCGTGGCCACCTCCAGGTCGTCGCCCTCCAGAGTGGACATGGAGCTGGCCGACACCAGGCAGTTGCTGTACTTGGAGCTGGAGGCCAGGCGGACCGGAGGGACGGTGGTGGCGGCGGCGGCGGTGGCGGCCGCCTCCGGGCCGGGGTTGAGCCTGGAGGTGAGGTCCGTCGCGCTGGAGTTGCGGGAGCTGGAGGAGGAGTGAAGGGAGGGGGTGGAGGCCGACTCCTGGTGGTGTAGTGCCTGGGTCCACTGAACCGCCTGCTGGTATTTCCCCTCTGCCGTCTCTTCCTGCCGCTGCTGAGTCCGTGATTAGCAGGGGCTCGGAGCTGGCCTGCAGACACAGGATGTTGAGGTGGGCGGCGGGCAGGGTGCTCACCCACTGGTAACGTTTGGCCATGGAATTAGTCACGGCCATCTCGGTCAGGTCTGCCGAGGGCACCACGGCCGACACGGAGCAGATGACGTTGCGCATCTGCGCCAGCAGCACCTGGGTCTCCCGGTCGCGGTTCTCGTAGAGGACCGTGTTGGCGCAGATCAGGATGAAGAGCCCCACCCCCATGATGACCGGGCCCAGGAGCTTCATGCGCTCGCTGTGGATGAGTCCGGCCGTGGTCAGAAAGCTCTTGGCTCCCAGGCTCCAGCTCGACGTCTGAGCGTTGGAGACGCCCTCCGCCTTGCCGGGTCCCAGCATGGAAGCACGAGAGATCCTGTACGGCCAGTAGCCCGCCACAGCTAGCCCCGTGCCCACCACCACCACCACGATCCCCAGAACCAGGAAGGCCCCTGGGATGGAGCGAATGCGCAGTTTGCCTCGGATGACCCCCACTTTCTTCTTCTTGCTCCGCAGGCTGAAGCGGGACTTGTGGGTCTGGTGGTGCGGGGAGAGTGAGGGCAGGCCTTTGGTCTTCATGGTGCGGGTCGGGGCAGGGACTCCAGAGGTTCTAGCACAACGAGAGTTCTGGAGCCAGGGAAAGTCGAGTTAATGACAGAAGGATAATGACCGCTTTCTCATTTATATCGGCTCATTAAAACCCACAGACGCAGTTTTAATGTGCTGTTCATTGGAGCTCTAACAGCAAAAGCGGCTGCTATTGTTTTACAGCGCGGGGACTATTGTGGCAGGTCTTGATGGTGTGATAAACAAACTATTTTGTTACCACTGCAGTCTCCACACAATGTGATAGAACACATCAATATGTCAATTAGATATGCACATTTTATCATTTTTGAATAGGCACAAACAACTTTTTTTAGTGCTGTTCACCACACATTCATGTTTAAAAATAACCACTGCTGAAAGTAATACAAGTGAGAACTATCCCAGGCTGTTGGGCCGAGCTGTGAACCCGCTAAGCTAAAAAACTAAAGTTGGGTAAGACGTGAACATGTGCCTTTCTCATCAGCCTCCCCACAGAACCATAAACAAAGGGCAGTGTCATGGAAAAAAACAGCTTCAAACCAACTGGACACATAAACATGGGCTAGGAAACGTAGTGAAACACAAGATGGCTGTTTGGTCTAACGTGTCATATGTAGCGGGCAGCTACATGCCATAGGTAGCAAGGACCCCTCCTTTATAGGTAGTCAATTAGGGGCCCAGCCAAAGGGATAAATGTTGCACTCAAAATAAATCTAGGTCTGCACTCAACAAGAAACCCAATTGGCTAATGATTCTAAGGGCTACAATATCGGCTGTTTCATTTTGCCTTTAACTTTTTGCTGTTGTCGTGTAGATATACGATATGCCGATGCACTCATTGCCTGAGTCAGGTCTGATGAGAACCTTTGATCATCTCATCAGTAGTCCTATAGTTTCATATGTCCTTTTCAAAACTGTGTTCAACTATTTAACAGCAACACTATCCAATTGAACTACAATTAGAACCATGGGACACTAACCTATGAGTACTGAACAACATTACTGATTATGATAGCCTACCACAAGCAGTAACATAAAAAACTGTAGCAGAAGCTGCCTCTGATTGCATGTGAGAGTCTACCTGTTACCTCTAGTATAAGATATAATCACCTTATGCCCAAAACAACAAAGTTATTCAGAAAAAGGTTACAGTTTCACTAAGCCAATCAAGAAGACGAAATGTGTTTATCCATCAGTCAGTGTTCATCCCAAATGTGTGTTGCATGTAAACGAGAGGATGTTGAGATTTCACTGAGGTGACTGATTCGTCGCATTCGGACAATGAATCACTACACACAAAATATAGAATTAATATAGTCTGAAAATTCCAAAGTTATTATTATGTTATTATATTCGCTTAAATAAAGACTGTTGACCAGGGCAGGGTGGAACCGCAGGAGCATTTCCACTCGTTGCTCTGTAAGAATGCCTTTCTTTTCTGCAAGAAACCAAGCCAACAGACTCATAGGACTCCGTTAAGAGGTCTAATAATTGAAATCCTTACAGAAATTAGCCAAATTGAAGCGAGATCCAAATTAAAACCAAGAAAGAACACAAAATGAAAAGGCAACTACTAACTATACAATCTGAACCTGAAATGTAAACGTGTGTTGCGTTAGTCGAACAATGCTCAATCCGCGAAGAGACGCGAATGAAAAAGACGCAAATGCTGCATAAGGCGTTTTACCTTCAGACGGACGGGGAAGGACCAAGGAGTAAGAACTCAAGGATAAGGACTTACCTTAGCGGAGCATCTTGCTGAGATGTTCGGCGTGCAGAGTGTTGCTGTCGGAAGGGGGCTCACATGGTGACGGTGGACCGGGGGGCACCGGGACGCGGTGATGCTGAAGGACTCACAGTGCCCTGCAGGACTGGGAGCTTCATAGTTGATGTCGTTGCTGTAATTCTCCTTTGAACAACCTGTAGAAAGATCAGGCTGTGAAATGAGTGCAAAAATGGGACGAAGAGGACGAACATGAAAAAGAATTCCCCCGACTACAGTTACAGTAGGCTACAATATTTAACATTGAAGGTGCGAATTAATGAGGTTAGGCCAATAACCATTCAGGATCCTTCCTGAAAAATCGGATCATATCAATAGTGCACCAGGCATAACTGTTATAGGTCATAATAATGAGGTTTTGTCCTTGGTTCCACTGAGCACTTAGCCTAGATGTTGGATAAGCATCTTTGACAAGGAGAACAGCGTGGTGCCCCCCACCCCCCTACAAAACCAGTTACGCAATCAAATGAGATCTGAGCATACCTAACCCAGTCAGATGATGCTCCCTTCTTTCCCTTTCCACAAGTTACAGGATTCACTGCAGCTTTATTTCCCCTGGAATGTCACGTTCCTGCAGAATTTTCAAAATAAAAGTTTAAAAACTTTATTAACGCCTTTGAAAATTGCCCAATTTCAAAGTAGGGCTGTCCATGGATGCAAGGCTACCACATGTTGGGAAGATATCAGTATCTATTTGCTCACAACCGAAACCACATGATCTACATTTCAACAAATTAGCTTTATGTAATATTTTAAATGTAGTTTTTTTGTGATTAACTGCAAAGAAAGTAGCACTAGTCGTTTATCTTCAATATGTTAATATTATTTCACACATAAATACTGAAAGAGATCGGGAGGGAGCCACAGAAAGATTACAGTAGCCTACATCACCTAAACCACCATTTATTTATTGCCGCTGTTTCAGCGTATTTTCGATTACATTTCAGCAACCATGGAAATTAATTGCAAATGAAAAGCTTTGTTGTGTCATTTTCCAGAAGCTCACAATCAAAGGGACCTTTTGTAATTGACTGAGCAGAAGATTTGTTTGTTAAGTAAGTGCTCCATCTACTGGTAGTAATTGGAATACGTGTTCTAGTAAACCTATATGCACGTGAATATCCAAGAACAAAACCACAAAACACAAGAAAGGGAACGTGAAAGATTATTATGACTTTGCTAACCCGAAACTGGCAGTCATGTTAAACGTTGTTCTATGAACAGAGCATTCAGGTTGAGTTCGTGTCAAATTGAAAGTATGGAAGGTCTTTTTCACAAACAATGTGCACTGGGAAGCAGGGACGAGTCTGTTTGTTCGCAACCATCCTTTGCAAACAGAGAGACAGAGAGGATTAAATGTGAGGGGAACTGGTAAATCCACACTGTAACCTCCCCACTGCGTAACTGGGAGCACCACCCTCCACTGTAACCTCCCCACTGCGTAACTGGGAACACCCCCCACTGTAACTTCCCCACTGCGTAACTGGGAGCACCACCCTATACTGTAACTTCCCCACTGGGTAACTGGGAGCACCACTCTCCACTGTAACTTCCCCACTGGGTAACTGGGAGCACCACCCTCCACTGTAACCTCCCCACTGGGTAACTGGGAGCACCACCCTCCACTGTAACTTCCCCACTGGGTTACTGGTTAATCCACCCTCCAGCCTGTGTGTTGACCTCAGGGGACCGGACCAGACCTCAGGGGACCGGACCCCAGGGGGTCAGACATCAGGGGCCGAACCTGTCCCCAGGGGACCCAACCAGACCCCAGGGAGCCAGTACCAGATTCAGTAAGGGTTTAGAGCTTAATGTGTGTTTTGTTCTAAATACAATGCTCTTGGTTTTAGATATGTTCAGGACAAGTTTGCTATCAGAGATCTATTTGAATACCATATGCAGCTTGGGGGCTGAGGTGATTTCCTCAACTGTGTGTGCAGACATATTGAGTGATGAATCATCTGCTTAGCTAGACACACAGGCTTTTTAACAAACAAGTGGGAGATCATTTGTAAAAATCGAGAAGAGCAGTGGTCCTAGTGAAGAGGCCTATGGAATCCCACACTGTTTATGTATTGCATTTGAGAGGCTTCCATTAAAGAAAACCATCTGTGTCCTATTGGTTAGGTAACTTTGAATCCATGCTACGGCAGATGGAGTAAAGGCATAACACATACGTTTCTTCAATAGTAAGCTACGATCAATGACATGATAGGCAGCAATAAAGTCTAATAGTACTGCTCCTACAATATTCTGTTGATCAATATAGATAGATAGATAGATAGATAGATAGATAGATAGATAGATAGATAGATAGATAGATAGATAGATAGATAGATAGATAGATAGATAGATAGATAGATAGATAGATAGATAGATAGATGATAGATAGATAGATAGATAGATAGATAGATAGATAGATAGATAGATCGATAGATAGATAGATCGATAGATAGATAGATAGATAGATAGATAGATAGATAGATAGATAGATAGATAGATAGATAGATAGATAGATAGATAGATAGATAGATAGATAGATAGATCGATAGATCGATAGATCGATAGATAGATCGATAGATAGAGATAGATAGATAGATAGATAGATAGATAGATAGATAGATAGATCGATAGATAGATCGATAGATAGATCGATCGATAGATAGATAGATAGATCTATGTGGTTGATGTTTTATCTATATGGAAAAAAAAAAAGGAATGACGCCTGACAGTATCACAAATGACTAAGGAAAGATTTTAGCTTCTGTCCTGATTCATGAGTCAACGGCTGTCAGCGGTTTTTGCCTGGTCCGCTTTCTAATGATTCGATTGGGTTCAAATTGGGTCAAATTGTGCTCCTGCATTTGGATCAATGACCAACAAACACGAGAGAATGACGAGACTCAATCGAGAGCCTCATTGACAGGAGGTCACAGGTTCCAAGTTGTTGAATGAAATAATGAAGTAACTCCTCTTGTAGCTCCAGCGTACGGGGAGAACAGCCGATGGTCAGGGGAGGTGCACCTCTCTCGGACAAGAGGCAGGTGTTGATGGAAGCCCAGCTCCCCCTGCCAGTTTTGAGCGCAGGTGCTCCACCTATACTGCCTCTGTGTTCTCCGGCGGGGGGGCTGCTATGCCTGGAATGCCGGGTGCCAGATTGCGAGATGTGTGCTGGAACGCCCGGAATCTCTGCCCTCTTAGAGCCCTGGTGACCTCAGAGACCAGTGGGTTGTTTACAGTGTTGCATTCCTGATGTGTTTGACAAGGTGTCTGTCTTACATGGTGTCTGTCTTACATGGTGTCTGTCTCACATGCTGTCTGTCTCACATGATGGCTGTCTTACATGCGGTCTGGCTCACATGCGGTCTGTCTCACATGGTGTCTGTCCTACAAGGTGTCTGTCTAACAATGCTGTCTGTCCTACATTGTTTCTGTCTCACATTGCTTGAATGTTTCCACCTGCCGGTGGGGTCCTTGTTGTGTTTGTATCACTAACCAGCTGTCTAATGTGTAACTCTACAAGAACCTGTAGCTCTCCAGGGGGTCGATTTGTCAACAAGTTAATCATAGTGGACAAGCGGTCATTCTTAAAGAAAACACTACAGGACTGTACTCCAAAAGGGTTTTATTTCGGCTAATGGCCTGCAGAAAGAAGAGAGAAAGAATGAATGAAAGAGACATGTATCATAGACAGATAAAAAGATAGATAGGTCCAATATAGATATAGATATTTCTTTAGATAGAGAGAGAGAGAGAGAGAAGAGAGAGGAGAGAGAGAGAGAGAAGAAGAGAGAGAGAGAGAGAGAGAGAGAAGAGAGAGAGAGAGAGAGAGAGAGAGAGAGAGAGAGAGAGAGAGAGAGAGAGAGAGAGAGAGAGAGAGAGAGAGAGAGAGAGAGAGATCACACAATTGTCACACAATGTGAATCAATGGATAGTGAATTATTAAAGCACTGAAGTCATCAAAAAGAGTAATCTTTAACCCATAGTTGATGTGATTTTTTTTCCAAAACTTAAATTGAACATATTAATTTAACATGAAGATAACATCCATCCATCCATCCATCCATCCATCCATCCATCCATCCATCCATCCATCCATCCATCCATCCATCCATCCATCCATCCATCCATCCATCCATCCATCCATCCATCCATCCATCCATCCATCCATCCATACATCCATACATACATACAGTAGAGCATATACATACATACATCCTCCTACACCCTCCACCAACATGGTTCATATAATCCGACCCACACCACCAACATTGTCAACATAATTAGGTCACACTTTCAGCTTTCTATTGTGTGTTAAATACAGAGTTTAATAATTAGCTTCTCTGCTTGGGGTCCAGAACTCAGTCAACCTTTGCCTTGCAGTACTTGCTAAATATACCTGACCAACCTTTTGACAATCTTGTTGACATTTTTTGAGTATTGGTGATAATAACTCTTCAATGGCTGCATGTTTGCCAAAAATTGAGCTTTCTCATTGACTTTTTCTACGGTATTATCTACTGTAGTTAAATTAGTTGTGCCAAGTTGTCTCCATATCGAATGCTGTTTTTTTCTGTTATTTTATATTGTCTTGCTTCAGCAGATGTACAAAGATAAAAGCCATGGTGGTAATTCAACTTTGAAATAGGATGGAATCAACCTGCTCCCAGTGGGACCAGTTTGCTCCCAGTTGGAGTCGGTTGTCACCGAGGGGGTCATCGGAGGACCAACCAGGGTATCGCAGACTCATATGTGTTCTGAGCGCCTGTGTCCTGTCCTCTGATGACCCTTCTGAGAGTGGGCCTGTTGCAGTTCACCCAGGACTGGAAAGCTCTACTGTCACAAGACTTGAGTGTTATCTGGTACGGTTCAGAGTTTACCATTTAAGAAAATACAATACCCAACGGAGGCTGTCCAGCTGTCTGTCCAGGACGCCCCTGGTTAAGTGTTATCAGAGGTAAGGCAAGGAGATAATTAGAACCCCTCTACTTGTATGGTACGGTCTGCAGCCTGAAGGACTGGCAGGCTCCTTGCGGCATAGCTGCTCAAACTAACCAGTAAGCTGAACAGCTCCAATGGATACAGCTGTTGGAGATTTCCATGCACCTGTGCTACAGTGGGGTAATGAATGAATGGACGTTCATCCTGACTGCTGCACGGAGGACCAGCTTTCAGCTCACATAGTCAAATACAAGGTGGTATTGTTGTGCACATGAGGGGCCACTCTCCAAATGAGAACAACGCGTTAGTAAAGGTATGCAGGCTATATGGCTGGCTCGAATATTCTTTTAGTGTTCAAAATACTTTCAGAGCAAAAACATGCATTATAATTCTTTATTTGTATTTGAACAGGACTGGGTCAAACGTTCAAAAAATAAATAAACAAACATTTGACAGATTCACATTTTGTATGCTTGGTTTTTACAAAAAAATAAGGAAAAGTTGCGTCTTATAAAATTCGAACATTGTTAAAACAATGTCATAGGCTAAAGGTTCATTTCATGATGCGTCTTTATATGTTGAGAAGTCGTTGTTGAGAAGGAAAGGAGTTAAAGCAGTCTTTCTTTCGGAAGGGTTTTGATGGGGTTTGGAAGATGGTCGATATTTACAAGTCAGGGCCCACGGGATCAGCAGAACAACGGGTCGGCGTAAACTCCTCATTGTGTCTTCACTGGCGGGAAAGATCCATCTTTTATTCTCACTTTTTACATTTCGGGATCCCGCACGGCCTCCAATTGTCCGGTCATATTGAATCGGATCCCACCTCAGTCTTGCGCGTCTTTCGCGTCGTTCCGTCTCCTCCCAAACACCGCAGACACGCTCCTCACGATGCCCTTGATGCCCGCAGGACCCTTCTTCAGTGCCCTGGTCTCCCGGATCAGTTCCAGCAGGCCGTGGAAGGCCAGCAGCACGCCGTGGTAGTTCTCCGCGGCGGAGATCTCGAAGAAGCCGCAGTCGGCCGTGAGGGCCAGGAGCCGGCCCTCCTCGCTGGACACCGTGCGGCGGTGCCGCAGGTCCCGCTTGTTTCCCACGATGATGATGGGGGGCGTTGCTCCGGGACCCCCCCTGGTCCGGGCCTGTCCTCTGAGACGCCGTACCTGCTGCTCCACCACGGAGAAGCTGGAGCGATCGCAGATGCTGTAGACCAGGATGAAGCCGTCCGCCCACTGGAGCTGTTTGGTGATGTTGTGATCGGCAATGCCCTCATTCTACAATAAAGAAAGATGTGGTGGGACATGTAATGCAGTGACTTTGATTTGGGGACGTCTATAAGTGGTCCTTTTGGAGGCTGGATCCTCGAGACTCACCTGAGGACAGACGGAGTCCCAGATGTTGAAACAGATCTCTCGTCCATCGATCATGTCGCAGTGGCTGTGTATCGACTCTGTATGAAGGATGTCACATTGAAGGTGAGTTAAGATAGTTGATTTACAGTCAGTTATGAAATAGGCAATGTAGGCCTACTGAAGTAAAACGTACCGATGTCTCCATATTCTCCGATAAATCTTCTGGTTAAGAACCGCACGGTGAGCGCTGAGAATAGAAACACACATGGCTTAGTGACGATGTTCATGGGTCGTTTAAACACTTTTCGTTCATTTGGTTGAAGAAGGCATGCATGTTTTAACTTACCAGATTTCCCTACGTCTTCTGCTCCAATCAGGGCGATGTTCGCGTCGACTCTCTGAGGAGGCCCTTCCGTGGTTCTGCTCCTCGGATGAGTCCCCTCCATAGTTCTGCTCCTCTGAAGCCCCTCCATTGCTCTACTCCTCGGACGCTGACTCTCTCTGACCACCATGTCGACCCGAATGCCTGCAACCCCGAGCAGCAGGGAGGCCTATACACGGTGGTCATGCATGGAGGCCGGACCTTCGGGAGGACAGGTGGGAGGGAGCCCCACGGGGCGTCCCTCTGACGTCAAACCCCGACTGACCTGCAGCACGTATCCTGGTGGATGATTGGACGGTTGGTCACATCATAGTTGTCCGAAGAGTAGAGTTTTCAGACCAATTCTACTCCAAACGTGTATTCCAACAGTATTTGCAATTCATATTGAAGGCATTTTATTTGTACTAAAAATCTAAAATTGTAGGCCTATTATAATTAAAAAATAATAATTAAATGCAATCACAAAGGATAACAATATATAACATATCCTGTTACTGCTATTGAGCAATTTATTTTAGCAGTCCCTTTAGTTCAATGGAACCAATTCAATTAAATGCATCCAGAGAATGGGGTGAGAAACCTTGCTGAGAAGGACTAGAGGGAGGCTGTGGAAACGCAGGCTCGAACCGGGTTTCTTTAAGCTGGCACCGTATTCCTGGAACATAACCTAACATATCTGTTGAGGATTGTGTTAAAAAAAATCCATGGTCCTCAAATCATTCTCCTGTTCTGAAGAGCTTGAACGCAGGTTCCCTGTTGATGTTATTTACCATGAACTCAACCCTTTCCAGAGGACTGCCTTGACACTTCCTACCGTGAGCAACACCACAGGGGTCGCTGGGGATTCGATCTCAACACTTTCTTCTCATGATCGATTGGAGAGCTGCTTCAGAACCAGAAGCAAACCCATTTTTGTCAAACATTTCCATCTACTTTATAATTGGTGTAGTATGAAACATAACATTGATTTTGGCATTGATTTCAGGTTTATTAGGTCAATTATTTGCAAACATTTCAGAAACACTCAAATATTCATTCAATATTTCATATATACATAAATATATATCCTATCATTTATCATATAGTAAACAAAAAAATAATGGGCTCCATATGAAACTGACAATGCCATGTTTCTTCAAGTGATGTACTCAGTACTGAGCTGGAGCTGAAAACCTTCCAAATGTTCCTTTAGTTTTTCCCTCACATCCTCTCTCACCACTGTCCCTAGAACATTCCCATTGGACGGCTCCAAGCCCCGGTTCGGTATGTCTTCTGGAACCAGCCCTAAATCCGTCTGGAAGGTCAGGTGTGGCTCCAGTATAGTTTGCATATCTCCAGCCCCATCGTCAGCGCTGTCCACACCTTTTAATCTGTCCTGGGTGGTGGCGGGCACGAGCAACAGCTGTCCCTCTGTGCTCTCCTGCACAAAAAACACTTGCTGGCAGGGCTCCTTGTAAAACGCGGCACCCTTGGTTTGACCCACCATGGCACCAAAGTCTGCCAGACCCGCCTGCGGATCAGGGCCCTGGGGGCTATGCAGCGACTCCCCGCCCAAGAGGACCCGCTGGAGGCCCGCCTGAGCCTGGCTCTGCAGTAGGCCCCGGGAGGGGGGCAGCTTTAAGGCCCTTTGTAGATGACTCGTTTTAAACCCGTCTCCGAGCGGTCCCTCCAGAACCATGAGCTGCACGTGATCAGTGTTCACCACTAACTCTGGAGGACTCAATTGGTGCTCATGAACGAGGGCTTTCCCTTCGCCATTTATAAACCTGTCCTTGTCACTCCCGGGGGGTTTAAGGAGCGGCAGCCAATTGCAGCCCTCCTCTTGAGACCTCGCCACGCCATTGCGCAGACCGGATAGTTCACTTCTATCTGCGGCCCTGGAAACAGGGCGTGGATCTCTGTCGCAGCAACCGTCCCCTGCTCTGTTGCAGCTGAAGCAGTACTCCCCCACGCCCTCGTCCTCTGTGGGCTCCTCGCCGGCGTGCTCCCCAAGCCCGGCCTCCTCGCTCTCCATCTCCCCCTCGCTCTCCTCCGGCTGGGCCCAGAGCGAGCCGTCGCCCCCGGCCTGCGCGGCAGCCCCCCTCAGCCGCCCGCCGCCCAGCCAGCCCCTCCTGGTCCTCGGCCCGTCGTCCGGCCCCGCGGGCCGCAGCCGCTTCTCCCGGAGCCGGGACAGCGTGCTCCGCAGCCGGTTCTCCCGGCGCCGCGCGGCGCTCAGCTGCCGCAGGGCCTTCTCCAGGCAGTCCACCGCACGCTCGCAGCGCCGCCGCCACAGCAGGGGACACAGCTGGGCGTAGCTGTGCTCCCTCCGCAGGTAGAACCCGGGGGCAGGGGGCAGGCGCCGCATGTAGCGGGACGGGCGAGGCGGGGCACTCGGCGGCGGGCAGGAGACTCTCGGGGGACCGGAGGAGAGGGACAGCTGTCGGTCAAGGAGACGGGCTGGGCCTCGGAGGTGGCCTCATCCAAACAGGCCGGCGGGTGGAAGACATCGGCCTCCGCACACAGACCGGCCTGCTTCAACGGTGGCGGGTCTCGGATGTCCTCCCCGCTCTCAGCCTCCACGCGGTCCTCTTTGATTGTGACCGGTGGCTTCTGTCTGGAAAATAGAATAGCGAGCTCGTAGAGTTACAACCACAAACGATTCAAGGCATGTGGAATTATTCCTCATTATTACACGGCTCTATTGAATGCTGCTCTCTGATTGGTCCAGCGCTGCGTTCTGCGGTCTGTTATTTCTGTATAACGGACCGTCGTCATGTATAACAGACCGTTGCTAGGGACAGCGCTCTTTACCGCGCTTTTTTACTTTACTTTACCGACGAATCCTTGTCGCTGCTGAATCATTGTGGGTTATTATCTATTGTTTATTATTTATTTCACTCGTAAAGCCGTGTAATAAGCGGGATAATGTATAAGTTCGGAGGTTGTTATGGAGAAATAAACCCCTTCAGGTTGTATGGAACCCTCCGCGAAGGTTGTTTCTCCGTAACAACCTCCGAACTATACATTATCCCTTACTTAGCCACTGCTACGACCGCTCAATAACAGATAGTAACCTAAAAGCCTCTCTGCATGGTAATAGGATTACATTCACACTCTGGTGTCCCTGAACCCCGTTGTTCATATTGTCAGTTTTCAAAATGAAACATCTGCATTTGACTATAGGCTAGGCGTGACCACGATTGAGGCGTTTACTTGAACATTCTCATAAACGTTTGAGAAAAAAGTAAAACGAGACCACACTTTAATGAAGAAACCAAAGTATATGTACCTGAGATGAAGTGCCTCCTTCTTCCGAGGGCGGCCTGGTCCTCTGCGTTTGGGCCCCAGCGACGCATCAAACACGGTCGGGAAGGCATCCTCTCTCAGCCTGCGGATTCCACTGTGAAGACAACCACGAGAGATACATTTGACTAAATGTCTCAGCAATAGAGACCATCCTGAAATTCAAATATGATTAACTTGCTCAGAGATTCAGCCAATCAGAGTATTGCTAGTAAACTGGCTGAATCTGGTTGAAAGTAAAGCAGAAACGTTTTGTAATCTGAGAAAAGCTCTCTATGCAGATTTCTGCTCTTCTTGTAAAATTATTAGTCTTCGATTAAGCAGAATATGTTCTGTAGCCTGGGGGCATTTTCAATGAGAGAGAAGCGTTTATTCACAATTTTTCCTTTGTCCAATCACTAATTAAGAGGCAACTCGGCTGAGAACTGTGACCTGGTGGTTGCCTAGTAAAAATAAATATAAAAAAAAGTGCAGCAAGCTGCTTTTTTTAATAGTAAGTTGAACAAGAAGATGCAGCATGGTGCATCGCGTGATCTGAGCCAGTTGGATGGAGAGGGCTTTAAACAGAATGGAGGCCAGACCGCCAGAGAAACAGAATGTGAACTCGCAAAACTGGGATGGTCTCATGAGGCTTTAGCAATAGATCCTCATAATTCAAACTTTACACAATTCAAAATGACATATTAATCTGAAAATCACAGACCTGTAACCAGTGAGCTCAAAATTTTCTGGAGTAAAGTGTTTTGAACAGAAGTAAACAAAGTCTGTTTGGGGATCCCAAAGACCCTTGCGGTGTGAATTTGTAATCCATAAATTCCTTCGGCTGGCTCCCTTGGGCAATCTAGACAGAACAAAAATAAAGTTATTGACCATATTAAATTGTCATTCCTAACTGTAGAGATCCAGAGAACACATTAAATAACACTTCTCTATATTATGGATACATAAATGATGACAGATGTGATTTCATTTTTCATAGTTCTTACTTGTGAAAAGTAATGCCAGCCATGCGAGTTTCACGGTTATCGCGAGATTTGCAGCCTCCAGCTGAGCAATGTCGAGGCATCTGCAATCCATCGTAGAACACAAAGTGTGATTCAATACAATTAGCTACTAGGTTAATTATTTACTAAAACAGAGACATTCAACTGAAAAAAATCAAAGTCACAACCAGAAGGTATTTCGTTGCTGTGTCTCCTTTAAGGAAATGACCTGACTTGCAGTGACCCAGGATAAGGACACATGATGGCGGTACGGGTTGTCTGCATATTGGTACTGGTTGTCTAGGTGGCCGATGGTCGCCCAGTGCTCATTTTCAGTGAAATAACTTGAGAAACTATTAGCTCTTGGATATTTTGAATTTGACCATTAATATGTGACGGTTCGACATAAATGTGTAATGACCAACATGTTACGTCGTGGTCTCCATCTTAGTGCTGGTACAAGGGTTTAGCTCACTGTTAATGACCAATAACATGACCCAAACTAGGCTTTTCGTGGTACCTGATATATGGGTAGGACGCAACGCTTTGTCACATACAGTCAAACATGAACGGAATACTACTGAAACTACAACGGATATCTAGGTGAGAATATTGCAGTAAAGACCTTTGCGCTGACGCTCTGGACCTCACGAAGATGGCGGTTCTTCTCTTCCGCTCCAGGGCTTCTTCCTCTACGGTGCAGTGTGTCGACCTAAAGCCGATTATCGCCATCTAGTGTCGAAATGTAAATATGCACCCACCCCCACTTAGCAAGAACAAAAAAAGAGAAGAAAATACTAACCCCTTGCCAGATATTGTGCATAACCCCCTCGTATTATTGTTGGACTAAATGTAGATGGTGTATGGGCAATGAGTTTCTGTCCTACACAACAGTAACTCCCTAAATGAGACATTGGCACAAAATCTCTTCATTAAAGCTGATGGCCAGTACAGCTTTAGATTCATGTTCGAATATTTGAGAATGTGCATCCCAATAAATCCCAGTTTGACCACATCAAACATGAGTCAGACATGGTAGGACAGTCATAACAACACATGTTTTCCCCCAAGAATCATGGCCACAGTGCGTGAACGAAAGAATCCCTTGACGCTTTTTCTTCAAGAGAATGAAAGAAGGCGGGCTCCTGATTATATCCCAGAGGGCTATGAGACGCACATGAAAGCAATTTGGCTGACAGTAGAACCTGAGACCAAAGGCATTCGAACAAATCATTCTTGGTGATGTGCTCATAGAAACTGGAGACGCTGCCACTGGCAGGCAGGAAGCTGAGTCAGGCCTTCGCTATGTTCCAAATGACTGCTTTTACAAAACACAGAGGAGAGAGTATTTCATGGCACACTCCACGAAACACACACAAAAACACACAAACAAACACACTCTCAACAACATCCCAGGCCGTGTCCTCCCTCGAGGGACAGATCGGGTTTGAATCCGTCAAAAGTTCAAGGACTCTTCGAGCAGACATCACAGTTGCAACAGCAGTGTCGTGGCAACCACGTAGAGGTCACTACATTTTGGTGGCGGTGGTACAACATAAGCAGCCCGTCCTTCTCCTCTGAGACACCGCCTTTGGAGGTAGGCGGGACACATGGGGTGGTCGTCCTCCATGTCAATGGTGACCATGGAAACAGACAAGCCCTGGCCATTGAATCCAAAAACCATGGGCTTGTTGTTGTGAATGAACAGTTTTGATGTTTCCAGATCGGATCACATTATTGATTAACTCTACATACTCAGAGTTGTTATTTGAGTGTTATTGGTTGGAAATGGCCTAGCCTTCCGTTACCTATTAGTTGATGAAATGTATAGTGAGAATACGTGTTGCAGTTTAATGTTTTTGCCTCTGTGTGATACGGTTTAGATTACATACCACCCCACCAGCTCATGTCTGATATATCTGTCAGGCATGGAGGCAGGGCTTCTTGTGAGGCTGGCGGTTTAAATAAGCACCTGATGCATTATAACGTTTAAATAAGTGAAACGATAACTTGTATGGTGAGGCTTATGCATTTGTAAACACAGTAAATAAGATTACAAAAATATGTGTGTGTGTGTCTTTAATGAAGTAAAGGTGCAGGATGTAATTGAGTATGCAAAGAAAGGTTGCATATCAAGAAACTGTATAAACAATAAAAAAATGCAAATTTGCCCCAACTGTAATATTCAGGCATGTCTATGAGTATCGAGTGTTGTACGAAACCTTTGCAGTAATATCTTCATATTGCCACATTTGATGAAATGATAAAGCTTGAAGACATCCATATCATTTAAACCAAAAATAAATTCTTTGGGCTACTTTCCTTTCTTCAAATGTTTATTTAATAAATGGTGTAAGGTATCCTATGGTGTCACATTGCCCAGTACACAGATAACATCGTTGTATAAATACAGATTAAAAGTCATATGGAGGAGCAAAAAGAACGAACACAATGCAAATCAAAACTTTCTATTGTACACAAATTTGGCGAAGGAATTAGTTAGTCTTTCATTCAAGTTCTAACACTTAAATGAGATAATCCCAAATTGCATTCGAGTTGAACTCCGATATGCATGATCTGTTGTTTATTTCTTCAGGGTTAATCAGAATATTCCTCTATCCGAAAGCTTTAATGCTCAATTAAAGAAAATACTGTAAACTTGATTATTGCTGGATGTCATTTAATGAACATGTAATGAAAAGGTTTGCTTCCAATTAACCAGAATGCTTACTTCAGATATGTTTATGTAAAAAAATTGTAGTCGTTGTACTTCAGACACGGAGAAAGGTTCATGATGCTGAAAGCCTACATTATAGAGAAACCAAACAAAACTATATAACACAGGAATGGCTCTCTCTGGTTAAATACAGTTTGTCGCAATATCTGTTGTAATTTCTTGTAAATTAGGTTTTTGTATTTTTGGAAAATTAAAAGTGTAAACATATGAAACTGGTGCCATTCACTATTGCATATCAGAAAGGGCGAATTGTACAGACTCTGGCAGGGAGCGAGTCCTCTCCTGGGACCAATGGGTTACTGCTGCCCTGCCCACGGCCTGATGGTTAAAGGCTGGGATGGCTAAGCCGAGATGAAGAGGTGGTGAAGGTGCCGGACCCCGGAGCCCTTACAGCACGATGCAGCTGCATTTGGACACCTTGTCGATGCTGAGCAAACCGTGCTGCTGGGTGGCTTGTGATTGGATCAGACTCCAGAAGCGCTCAAAGGACACGCCCTCCCCGTCGCCAGACACGCCCATCTTCTGGAGGATCTCGCTCCATCCCGCGTCCGTGCCAACGGTCTGTATGGAACAGGGTGGGGTGTTCATTTTATTAAATAAAAGCTTGATAAAAAAGGTTGACACCCTAAACTCCAAAACTAACAAAACAATATTACTTATTTGTGTGTCGACTACGAGATCAACGAGATCCAACATTAATAGTGTTCCTAAAAAGTTGCTAAGCTAAGATTTAAGAGTTATTATTTGATTGATTCCTTTGAAATAGCATAGCCATCTGTCGGTTATTAGTCAATGAAATGCACAGTGAGAACATCTGTTTCGACTGTGCCCGCCTCTGTATGAGACTACATCGATTTTAGACCGCTTTCCGCTCCATTTCTGACTACTCAGGATTTCTCCTCCATGATAGGTTCAGGAGAACCTGCTTACCAGTCAATCTAAGGTGAGTGAAACTCAAGACTTCAATGGGAGAGGACAAAGGGAGGGAGGAAGTAGAGAGGGGGAACGTCTTTTGGTTTAGTCTCAGTAGCGCGCTCTCTCTCTCGCTACTAAAACCATCTAACTGAAAGTCCCGCCTTCCACACCGTGAGAAGAGAGAGAGAGAGAGAGAGAGCGAGAGCGAGAGCGAGAGCGAGAGCGAACGCTCCGTTTTGATACTTGAGGGTATTAAAATGTCTCCAATATCTCCCTCTGAATCTCCATTCTCTGGAGTAGTGTTTCAATGTGCCATTGTACTGCTCCTTAAATACTACTTTTCAAACACCAGAGTCCATCTGTGAGCGCAGCTCCCATAAGCTGGGTGTTAGCGGCGCAGACGTTGTCAGACCACGCCCTACAGCTGGGATCAGTGGTAGGCGGGGCAAGGCCAGCGCACATGCTTAAAGGAGAGGGGAAGACAGGGTGTTGCGCAATGGACAACCACACCTTGGTGCTCTCATTGCGTCTCACACAGACACCGACGCAGACACACTAACCGGTCTTCAAGCTAAACCCATTGACCCATGACTTTTCAGGTATCATAGCTATAGGGTCGTGATCATTATTTAGTCGGCTCTGCTTAGTTCGCCGTTGAACCGTGTCAGTGTTCTTAATCATGTTAAGATGATGATGTGCTGTTGCTGTGTTCATCGGTTCTTGCTTGTGAAAGAGGGGAATAGATACAATACAAATAAAGATTCACACCATTCAATTCAGCTATGACATGGATGTAATGGTGCGTCAGACCTGGGTCTAGAAAAGGCCTATTTGACCGATTTGACCTGTTGTTCAGGCACCGGGGTGGGGGGTGACAAGGTTTACCTTGGCCAATGTGGGCATCTGGGAGGAGACCAGTCCCTTGAACTCGTCCGCCTTCAGAGTGGCTCCACTGCCAGCATTGTGGAACTCGTCCACCATTGTGGAGATGGCCTTCTCGAGATCTGTGAACTACGGAGAGGTGAAGAAGCAGAAGATGAGTGGTTAGAAAGGAAGATTCCAGAAGAAGAGCCTGTAGTGTGGAATACAGCAGGATGTGGGTGACTTTTAAGTTTGGAAACAAGCCGCAACCAAACGCAGAAAGACCGGCCGCATTCCATTCAAACATAACGATGTTTAAACAGGCTTTCGCACAAAGCTAACACAAACCAACGGATCTGATGACAAAGTGAGCACACCTGTAGTTTTACTCCCATGACCATGTACATAATAATGCAATAAATAATAACATTAATCTGTTATATTTAATAATTTTTGATTGATGCATGTTTGATGCACAAGCAAAAACAGTGGTCAATCTCTGTGTCCTGCTCTGGTATGACTCGGAACTATGGAACGTGAATGACCGTCAAAAGCATCTACACACACACATGCACACACACACACACGCGCGCGCACGCACACACTAGGTCAAAGTGTCTGTAGGCTACCAACTTTTTAGAATAGAATACTTTTACTCGACAATTGTGCTAATACCATCATTAAATGTGTGTTTTTGATTGGATGCCATCTCTGTTGTCCACATTGAGTTAAATACTGCATGCCTGCAACTAATCAGACATTGACGACCATCTTCAAAAGACTAAATAATTACCTGAACACATAGCATTGTGCTCAGTTCAGCAACTTTGTTCTCCAAAAATGAAGATGGCCAGTGTATTAGATTACGTGGGATCAATAAGGGCAAACCTACTCTTTTAATGTACTTCCAGACCCATAAACCATGCTTTATTGAACGTATGGATTAGCATGAGAAAAATCCCCATGGGTGTATTAATCTTAGGCTTAGGTTTTTTCTAACCCTAGTTCCCAAGGTATCAAAAACTATAATTTAACCTCGGCTCCGCCCTCATATTGCATCCATTCTTGTATAACAGGTTAAAAAGTAAACTGTTGCTGTGGGGTTATAAGCCAGTTGGCAATTCCACTTTTAATAAGGGATCTGGCATGTCGAACATGGCTTTTATTAGGCCTATGAAATACAGTTGTGCATACACTTGGTATGTACAGAGCTAGGCCTTTTGTGACAAATAGTTTTATGTTGATGCTTCAAATCCCATCCCATTGAACAACATCCTGTGAGGACATTTCAGACGGTGCACACTGTAAAGTCATTAAAACACCCAAAATGCTGGGTTACTAGTGTAATAGTTCAGATGAAGAGCTCCATCGATTCAGATCAGCGAATTCCTGCGTGTATTCAGCAGTGTGTTTACTGGACAGCCTGGTGAGAGCAGGCCTCTGCTGAGCCTTAACTTTATTATCCAAATCAATAATCGTCGGTCATGTGTTTCTTCTCTGAATAAAATACTGTTTCTGACAGCAGTGTTGTAGTGAGTGGTCTGTCACATTGTGACCATCGATAGCTAGGACGTCTCGGGACGTCCTGGAGTGAAACTCCACGCAGACGGTGGGAGCCTCGGTCTGCTTTAGGACCTCCGCCCGGTTCTGTCCTGGAGAAGATCTGACCTGCACGCTCAGAACCCGAGTCACACTAGGACCGTCTCCTCGTCCACACGCTGGCGCATAGTCAATTATTCTGTAGTCTTGGTTCAGATGGATTAAGCAGACCAAGTCAAATTATTGAGGAATAAAAGATAATCTAACGTCGACGCGATAAACTGTATTGGGTTTAATATTTTGCACTGAGAAACTCATGTGGCGTTCATGAAATCTTTCCAAACCAAACTTGGGTGGAGTGTGAAGTCGTTGAACTTCGGCTACTTCAAGGGATAAAGTTGTTAAAAAGTAGCACAAGTTACAGGAAATGACTGTAACTAGTAGTACTTCAACCGGACCAATCCTCCTATTAGTTTAATATGAATAAAGATTGAAGCCTTACCTGAACCATGTTTGATGTTGGGTTGTTTTAGCTTGAAGTCTAAACCGTCCTTCTTTCTCCGGGAGCGAAATGTTCCGACTCTCTTCAGTTTCCCATTCCTCTGTGACTGGCTGGCTGCATTCCTAGATACTCCCTCAAACTGGAAAAAAAAAAAAAAAAACTGGATCAGTGTCAGTCAGGAAGAGCTAAGGGACCAGATCGCTGACTAACACCTTCTGGGACCCGACAGAACATTCGACCATGCCAATGTTATTTACACCATATCCTGATTGTCTTGTTATGGATATATATTTATAGAGGACGAGCAATAATTTCCACATCTGGAAATATTTATGAGCTTAAAAGTTGACACGTGTTTTTTGCACTGAAGGACACCCTAGATCTGCATGACAGGGGGGGGGGGGGGCTCTGCTTTGGACGGTTATGTTTAGTAGCCTGTGTTTATGGTGCAATATTTTATCTATTGTTCTGTTTGATTGTACATCTTCCCTGCAGCTGAATGGCCTATACCTTGTATGATAGGGGTTTGATGACGCCACAGAGCTGTGTGTGCATGCCCGGCCCAACCCGCCCCCGGGTGGGGTGGGGTCGGTGAGGAAACAGGTTCTCGCAATCCGGTTTTCTGACTTTGAGTGAGATTGTGTAGATGAGGGATCAGCTCTTTGAGCGCCAATGGTGGGTTTCCATAGGAGAGGCATGTCTGAATAATCTTAATCTGCTCCTTATATTACACCAAATCATTGCACAACGACTTGGTTATCTGCGGTTTGGTGGACGTTGCAACAAGTCGTTTATAGCGAGACAAGCAAAACCTGACATTGTCCCGAGACGCTGAGGTCCATGTAGGCGTGTCAGACGCCCATGCCCATCTTTCTGCCAGGACAACGAGACGCAGATTCCCTGAAAAGCGACACGTAGGCGGCCGCACCCCGTTAAGCGAAACAGGCCCCCCAAGGATTTGATTTGGCGCAGTTGAGTTTCAATGGCTCAAATAGTATAGCATATTGATATATATGCTGCACCTCATTGGTATATTTTAAAACCCAAGGACTCTACCCCAGGTTGCTGTCCATGTGCTACAACTCAGTGCCCTCATCAGGGCTGACTTAAAACTTGCGTTAGATTGTGATGGCCACCCACTCAGCCATTTAAGCAATTTGTGAACCCTTTACATCAAGCATCGAATGCCCCCTCACCATGCTAGGAAATAATCACAAGCTGTGACCTGTACTCAGTCATGCAGAAGTTAATTTCAGCAAAACATACAAGTTTGAACGCAAATTGCATTATACTTGAAGTGGATCAGAAAATAAGGCCACGTTTTGGTTCCATTTCGTTTTATTGTAAATGACAGAAACATGACAGGAAATTTGTAGAGAAGTCCATCTTTTCATTTCTTGGTCTGCTCTTCAAGCATCAACAAAAGCTGCAACATGTGAAGATATGCACGTTAAGAACACATACAAAGCCATGAAGGGTGTACATTTGAGTCACTTAAAATATTGTTGCTCCTGAAGATGAGAGATAAGCTATATAAAAGCCAATGTACAACCATCAGCAGAGAGCAATTGCTTTGGGACCATTGCGTAAGGAACAGACTTGGGATAGTCACTGGCCCTCTTTGAAAAATGGTCCGGTGATCAGGACGGAGAATACAATCTCACACCTACATCTAGAACTGCTATGACGGTGCAGCCACGATCCACATGTTGTATGTCAGTCTGGACACCACCTGTAACACATTCATATTATAATTAAAACAAAACACAAGTAACTCATCAGTAATCACTTAAGACATGCCATCCGGCTGAATGCCAGTCGAAGACGGTTTGCATTGAGATAAGATGTTCCCAGCAGGTGTCCACAGCAGTGCTGCTAGCGGAACCCACCGGAATAGATCTGCTTTATGGTCATATCCACAGCAAGATGGGAACAAGGATCCTAAATGCCTTGGTAAATGACCAATACAAAGTTCAAACAAAGACCCTCCAGATGAGTCTTCATGTATTTCAGACTATGCAGTGCTTCATTCAGTTTGAATTAAGATAAGGGTTCAATACCTGAAGGACGGCCACCAGCATGCGTTGCTTCCACAGAGGAGGGTGAATCCATGACCGTGCCTGTTAGTCCAGAAGAAGCACATCAGTCACATTGTCAAGACTACAGCCCAACACAATTCAGAAGTAAAAAGGTAAAAAAAAAAAAAAACCACTAAATGCAACTATCTGGCTGTAATAAGCCTGTAATTTTTTCAATCTTCTTAAATTATTTTATTGGACTACATGCGTGCTTCCGTCCGGGCACTCATTACACATGCCCACGTCATCGCACGCTAGACATGCCCATTGCCAAATCCAGTGTGTCAGTCATACGTTTGAGAGTGGTGGGAATTTTTCCAGTTTCAAATTGCACACCATTTAAACTTCAAAGACTAATTACTAAGATTAATTAAAAATGCTCCGAAAAGTTCATAAGCCAGGCATCAGCTATGTAGGGCTGAATATCATATTTTCAGCCCTCTTTCGTATTATTTATAGAAGTTACTAGATTGGTTGCTGCCTACGTAGTTTGTGTTGCAGCAAGTTTACCAGGACTCCAAGCACTGGCAGCAGGGAGACCAACGATGCCAATACTGCGTTCTTCTCGCACCGACTTTTGAACAGACCAGTTGGAGAAGCAACTGTCTGCAGATACTGCAGTGCTTTACTTAGGAACAAGAGCCCAGAACTAGTTCACTCACCTGGGCCATCAGTGGACTTCTGCTTGATTTCACTGCGTCACAGACCCTAGAAACAAGTTGAAAGCAGAATTAATACACAAGCTCCCCCTGGCGCAAAGCAAAGATTGTCGTTTCAGGAAAAGGAGTTCAATTGTTCTGTCGTTTTATCCCACCTGGTAAATTATAGTCACCACATGGGTAAAGCAAACTACAGCTTAGTCTGTGAGGCATTTCCAACGATACGGCCCTATGGTAGAGGGCCCATCGGGATAGGCCTCCGTGCAGAGAATATATAGAGTATAGTGAGGAATGGAAAAATAAAACTCACTCATCCAAGTTCTCTCCTGGAAAACAGCAGTGCTGCCTCCACTAGGCCGCTTAAAGGAGACACGCCACATGTCTGACCTGTCATCAAGGGACCTGAGGAACAGAAAGAACAGTCTAAATTACACGTTTATCAAGAACATAAAGAGCTACAGTTCAACTGGTGCACCATTGCACATAAAAATTCAAGCCACGACTGGCTGCAGATAGCATCGTGCTTTTATTCAACAAAAAATACAGCACGTATACAAAATATAAACTAATTGAGCAACTCCTGTGCCATATTAACTTTTAGCATGACACCTATAAAGGAGTGACATTTAAGCAATCATTTGCAAATTATATCGGATATTAAAACAGTTTACATTTTAAGAAATGTCAAATTAAAGCAAGGGTAGGCCATTCACTTTTGTAATCAGTTTGCTGCGACTACATCCCAACTCATTGAAATGTAAAATGCTCAAGACAAATTTATCCAGTGTGGCTGTCTCAAGCCTGTTAATTCATTTCAACCAACCCAAATGAGCTTATTTGTTCGACTAGATTCATACAGTCGCCAAAAGCCTGTGCAAATACATCATATTTCCAGCCATCTTTCAATGAAGTTACTAGATTGGTTGCCTACATAGTTTGTGTTGCAGCAAGTTTACCAGGACTCCAAGCACTGGCAGCAGGGAGACCAACGATGCCAATACTGCGTTCTTCTCGCACCGACTTTTGAACAGACCAGTTGGAGAAGCAACCGTCTGCAGATACTGCAGCGCTTTACTTAGGAACAAGAGCCCAGAAGTAGTTCACTCACCTTGGCCATCAGTGGACTTCTGCTTGATTCCACTGCATCAGAGACCCTAGAAACAAATTGAAAGCAGAATTAATACACAAGCTCCCCCTGGCACAAAGCAAAGAATGTCGTTCAAGGAAAAGGAGTTTGAATTGTTCTGTCGTTTTATCCCACCTGGTAAATTATAGTCACCACATGGGTAAAGCAAACTACAGCTTAGTCTGTGAGGCATTTCCAACGATACGGCCCTATGGTAGAGGGTCCATCGGGATAGGCCTCCGTGCAGAGAATATAGAGTATAGTGAGGAATGGAGAGTTAGCCTATATCACTCATTTAGGTTCCCGACCTGACTATTCCAAACCTTATTTTGAATTTCTGCATTTTGTCTTCTAGTTTACTTTCTACATGTATTGTATAAGATGTAAAGTGTCTTTGAGTGACCTCCAAAAAGCGCTTTATAAATCCTATTATTACAAACATGGACGAAATATTGAGCATTCCATAATTACCATGAAGCCTCTCGTGGACAGTGGCACTCCTGTTTCCAGAAGGCCTCTCAATGGAGATGCTCCACATGTGCATCAGACCTGGTCATCAAGGGACCTGCAGAACAAGCGCATGCTAAATTACACATTTCTTAAGAATATGAAGCGCTACATTTTAGCTGCGTCGTTCATAGAAATAAGTGTCATTCACGAGCTCAGAGCAGTTGAACTATTTCAGCTAATCATTACGACACAACATTCCTCTTGCATACTTCATGCAACTTACCAACATGTCAGATGACTTCCAGCGGAACCTTGCATGTTGATCTAAAGACAAAACACGACAAAAATGTTATCTTAAGATGCCTTGGCAGAATGAAGAGAAAAAAAACAATTCAAGAACATCATTGTCAACTCTTCTTAGTAACACTGCTGTTGATTGACACAGCAGTGGGTTGCAGGAGATGAGATTAATCTGTGCACAGCAACGTCAGGTAAGCCCACTGAATCAAGACCCAACTTGAGCGCAGCACGCAAATCATCTAAAATTTAAGCAAACATGGATTCAGTACTTGCATGGCTTTTACCCAAACTTCTGGGAATCATCGTAATATTCCAAAAGTATCCTGAAAAGACAAGGGCAACACTTCAACATAACGCAAGTTAAATAATGAAACTAGTCGCAGCTGACCCAATTAGCATGTGTCAGGCCTCATTGTCACAATACAGCAACTGAAGCGCCGTAGTGAAAGCTAAACCTGAGTCAGTCTAGCCACGGTAGTTATAGTATTGACCAATGGGAATGGACATTCCTAAACTGAGTGGCCATCCAGTGCAAAACCATACAACTAGAGATCGATATTGCTGTGGCTTTGGAATAGAATGAAACAAAAAAAAAAATATATATGGCCAGTCATTTGTGTGATATTTATTTAAAGTGGGTTTGACAAATCTGCAAATGCAATCCATTCAACTATATATATATAAAAAAAAAAAGGTGCTCCATGCGCAGTTCGCGCTAACGCTAGGGATCTAGCATCGTGGGTAGCTAGCCTTAGCCTCGTGTTCAATGATAAATAAAATAAAAGTTGTGGAGTAGGTATTCGACAAATCCGCAGCATTTTCACACAATATGCATTACTGCCCTGATGGATTAACTAGTCATCACAAATGGATTATGTATTTACTTAATTTAAGATCACCACGTGGTGATACGAGTCTCTGTATGCATACCAGTTACAGAATATAATAATTACATTCTAATACAATTCTAAGAATGGAATTAATTGAGGTCTGAATACATGCATTTCACTATGCTAACCAATGATCATCTGCAAGAATCAGAATTAATACTCAGCTCACCGTGGCACTATCACTGCAGAACATCGAATGCAAGTCGAGAAGAACTTCCTCAAAGACGACGGTGTACTATATATACCCTGAATTACGACACTTTACCTTCTTACGGCAAACGCAGTTCCGCCCCGGTATACCTTTCACAATAATGGTGCATGCATTTCCGCTTGGAGATTTTTCGACAGGCAACAAGTTGAATAGGCCTACTTTAGACGTAGGCCTATGCATATCAAATTTATAAGGATTTTTGAATGAACACGAAAACGTTCACCTGTATGCATTTCTCCTTCCTGAAATTATTATTATTATTATTATTATATTCATAATATATGTGGTAAGTTAACTCTGTGTAGTGTTATAACAATGAAATGGATGGATGGATAATCTATATCAACGTAGACAAAACAAGACGTAGTTATTTTACAAAACTAGCTTTTGATGTGTCCCAAACACTGCTGTTCAGGCCTGATCGATCTGTGAGTCTGCAGCTCTCTTGGCCATGACCAGCTTCAGATCATCGACTTCACACCTGAATGAAGCGGTGCTCCATGGATGAATAAATAGAATTGGTTCCACAACAAAAAATGTCCCAATGTCTCGAATAAAACAACATTGTTGGTTTGTATCACGGTTTTTTTTTACGCTACATGTTTTGACAATATGACCTTTATCATTATATCTACTTCAAAGAAACCGAAGAGTTTAAATATTTTAAATAAAAATACTTTTATTAACCGAGGTGTAGGCCTTGGGGTCAGGGCACTACCTTCAAACATACCCTGCGGTTATGTAATATATTTAGGAAATTATAACTTGAAAAGAAGCCTCAGGTCCAAACTGTTTTTAAAAGCCAAATTAAGCATATGGTTGCCTAATAAAGCATAGGCAGCATGACCACTAGCCCCATCAGTATGCATCTAGTCGGAGTGTGCTCCATGGACTACCCGGCCCGCATGCCTCCCTCATCCTTCCAGCCCAGAGTTCACCGCGGCGGCTGTGTACTCAGGGCTCCTGTGACGTCTCTGCTAAGCCCTTCAAATCTGCTTTTCTCTGACAGGCGACCTGCTCCTTTCTCTGCTGCTCAAGATCAACACCAACAGCCCTTCTTGTAAAGTTTAAGGTCAATTAGAAATTCAGTTTAGGAAACAATACATTTTACTAAATGCATTTGGTCAATAACTATACCAGTTAGAAAGTAGGCACCTGTCGATTGGTTCAGAACGAGAGCGCAGGCGAATTAACGGGACTTGAGACATTAAGCAACAGAACGGACCTGCAGTGGAGAGGAGATCCCTCCTCACTCCCCACCTTGAACCCGCCTCAAGATCGAAATAACAAGTAAGAAAAAGTATAAGATGAACGTCACTGGTCGTAGGCTAAGGTATACCTCATGTAGTTTGGCTAATCAGATAGGAGTAAAATGTGACAGTGTACGCTTATGCCTCTATGTGATGAGTATGCTCTCCCCGTATCACCTGGATTTCCTCCCACACAGAACTGTCAATGTACCGTATAAGCCAGCATGTTGCTCCTGCTAGTGGACCTAGGCACTGAGCCAATCTTGCTGTCAGATATGGGTTAAATGCATGAATCCAATTCCCCTCAGTGGACACACTTTGCATATTATATAGTAAACAATTTTCATGGCCAGTAAATAGTTTATCATTGCAGTGTGTCTAACTGATGCCATTATGAAAAACCCTATATTAACACATCTCTCTCCTTGGCCTTTGGGTTCAAAAATAATCTTGCCTCACAAAGTCTACGAGCGCACACACTGTCACCCACGTGACTCAATCCTTCGGCGCGTTCGCGCTGTTTTCACCACGGCCTGTAGATGGCGCATGCGCGTAGGGGTCGACAACTGTTGCTGGTGAGAGGAAGGCAGCACGGACTTCTTGTTTTTGTTCTCGCAAACCGTCAAGACGAGACGTTAAAAGTGCTTTTCCGTTATCATCCGCTATTTCATAGCTTTGCTGATGATAATAGCATATTAGACGCCATTGAAACGCTTTTAAACAATGAGCCGTCCGAGTGAAAGACAAAGTGCTGAGAGCCATGTAAAGGATTGACATGCATGCAGACTCTGTGCTCCCACGCTTCTTTAAACAGCACGGTAAGGGAAACCTGTGTTGGTGATAATAACATGACATGATCTCCCAGTGCGACTATCAACATGGCCATATTGTTCACACCACAGACGAAGCGTCTTTGACAAGGCGACCGCCTGGGTATTGAACACTATTGGGTTGGTGTATGAATCGACTGAACTGTTTACATGCTCTTCTTCAGGCTGCGAGTGTGAACTGCATTGGCCGTGTGTCATATTGTTACTTATCGTCTCCTATACCGTATGAACCCAACTCAATATCAGAGTATGCTGTCAATTGTTACATTATTACTGAAGGACTGATATTGGCCTGTTTTGTTAATACCAGAATCTCACCTGTGACACTAAAAGGTCTGGCATACTCCCATGTTGTCAACATTTCATTTAAATATTTTCAGATACAATGACTGACAGGGGGCTTTTACTGTGGCTGGATCCTCACCTGTTTTGAGGCTGCATCTCTTGGGAATGGCACACCAGGGCATAGCGTGGCTCCCCGTGGTGTTGTGGGCTGTGTTGGTTCCGTGTTCTTCATGGCTGACTCCACGCATCTCCTTTCCACAAGGTAAGTGGATGGTGAATGTGACGGTTAAGAGTGGTTTAGTTTTATTTCGACAATATACAGTCATGTTGGCTGATATGTATGAGTATATTTTACCTACTAAAGACCATTGCAGCAAATCTAGAAAAGAACCAGGCCTTAAAGGAGTCTCGGAATATCTTGCATATATTTTCTATTCGAAAGGATACACTCGCAATACTAGAGATTCTCTCTGAGAAATGTCCATAAAGGTATTATAAAACAAAAGAAGGACATTCTACACTGTTTTTACGAGAAGCAACAAAAGCCCTGTAGTTGAAACAAAAGGAGCAGAAACTTGGCTCGTAGTCTTATTTAAACATTTCATGAATTGCAAAATTAAGAAATTAATGGACAAACGTATTGGGAAATGGATGGCACAATTCAAACAGGATCAGAAAATAATTGGTTTCCAATCTATCTTCTTTCCAAACTAATGTCCCATGGTAAACAGGGGCCTAGGCCTTCTCCTGCTCCTGTTTTCACAGGGACAGCCCATCAACCCCTTTGCATATAACAAGATTGGATCACAAACCGATGCAAAGCGATACGGCTACTGAAACAACTTTCAGTGCAACATGTTTTATTTTTTTGCCTGGTGGCGTGGCCATGATAGCCCATCGGACACCGATTACGAAAGACAAGTTTCTACCGAGAAATAATGACTAATATTGTTTTGAAAGAAAATTGGCTGTGCTGATGGTAACCCACTCTAAACTCTGGCCAGAGTGTGCTACTGGGCCCAGGAGGGACTGAAGATCGCAACCCCTTTTTCACTGTCCCTATAAATAAATGTTCAGCTTCATTACGCCTTTTGGTTGGGCCAATTCACTGGTTCTCTGACATTGGTAGGGACACATCCCTCCTACTAGAACCCATGCCCCTTACATTTCAGCAGTGCGAATGTTTTTGAGCGTGGTGTCTAGCGACGGTCCACATTGACCACTCCTTACTGTGCAGGCTTAACGTTGTAGTCTCCCCGGCGGTGCAGGTTCCCCCGGGAGGCCTCTGGTCCGCTTCCACAGGCCAGACGTGGGCAACACCACGCTGCTGCTGCTCAGCGAGGACGAGGACACGCTGTTTGTCGGGGCGCGTGATGCTGTGCTGTCCCTGGATGTGAGCCAGGAGGGGCCCATGGGGATTAGAGGTCAGGTAGGGGCAATATTACACAAGGATCTGCGCCCATCCACCCAGTCACCCATTCATGGAACACATTCAGGAGTGTGCTCCGTGATATTTTGCAGTTATTCATTTTTTTTTAAATAATATTTCAAATAACTATTATTAAAGTTAAGTAGGGAGCTGCCTGCCTGATGGCCCAAAAATATATCTGTGCGTTTGAGTGCAACTATTTCGTTTTGAGTTAAACTACATCATCTACTCTTTATATAACCAATTCAACTTGTTGATGCTGGGGATTCAAAGTAAAACAGCTGTTAAACAAATGTCTCTCACCTTTTTTTCTTTTTAGCTGGACTGGTCTCCATCAGAAAATGACCTTCAGCAATGTTCAATGAAAGGCAAGGAAAGGGTAAGTGTCTGGAAACAAATCGCTCCTCCTCAGGATGTCAGGTTTTTCTCCCTAAAAACTATGTGGACACATAAGATTTTCCCCCCTATCTCTATTAAATGTTCGCTTTAGTTATAACTTGGCTGTGGTTTTGAAACAATCTTGACTTACCAGGGGTTTATTTTATTCTGTTTTAGATGGAGTGTCCAAACTTCATACGTGTGCTGCAGTTTCTGAACACCACGCACATGTACGCCTGTGGGACGTACGCCTTCAGCCCGCGTTGCACCTACATGGCAAGTGGAACATTATGTAGCACTAGCGAGTGACAATGTTGCCCTGGTATGTAGCACTCAACCCCCTGTGTCTGGTCAACCTGAGCCTCTAACAGATGACGGAGCTCTGACTATTGCCTCACGGCTTTTAATGGATTCACCCCGTTTATATTCTGCCCATCCACACTTTGCCGTTCGGTTGGTTTGTGTTCCGTCCTGCTCTGTCTTCGTTTTGTTTTAATGTCGCTTATTTCGGTGAAACATGCGTAGCTCACCGAGAACCTGACGATGACGAGCCAGAGCAGCAAGCCGGAGGAGGGCCGGGGTCGCTGCCCCTACGACCCCTACCAGCGCAACACCGCCATCGCCGTCGGTAAACACCAGCTCCAGCCGCTCCGTTCAGCGGTCCGCTATTGGCTTGGTCTAGAAACCCTGTGTGCAGGACATCTGTTCCATGTTTTTAACTGGTCTAATGTTCTTGGAATTGTCATTTCCAAGAACAACATATTTTTTTTTATACAAAAATGTACAACATGATGCCACTAGGGGTCGCCTTAGCTCAGGAGGTAGAGCAGTTGTCTTGTAACCGAAAGGTTGCTAGTTCGATCCCCAGCCCCTCATAGCTGAGTGTTGATGTGTCCCTGAGCAAGACACTTACTGCCCTAACTGCTCCTGACGAGCTGGCTGTCGCCTTGCATGGTTGACTCTGCCGTCTGTGTGTCAATGTGTGTACTACCTGATGTAAGTCTCTTTGTATAAAAGCGTCTGCTAAATGCCCTAAATGTAAATGTAAATGTAAATGATGCCGCTGGTTCTGCATTCAGAGAAAAATATTATGTCATGAAACTCTTGACAGAAAGGCATTGATGTGTTGCCATGCCTGAATATCCTTTCATTTGCATAAACTCAGCAGTAGTACATCCCCAGTGCACATGCCTGTGTTAATAGAGCAGAGTTCAGTGTGTGACTTGATGTTTGCTGAGGATTGCCTCTGCTGTGCCTCAGATGGAGAGCTGTACACGGCCACGGTGGCGGACTACAGGGGCAACCGGCCCGTCATCTCCAGACACCTCAGTCCCGTGGACCTCAAGCTGGACGACACGCTGGGCTGGCTGGAGGGTGAGCAGCGCTGTTGCTTTTAGTTCCTCATCCTGTGGCAAACATTGAAGCTGGCTGGGCCTTCCCCATGGGGAACAGGCCTGTTTAAGTGGGCTATATTTGGGTGTGCGTGTCTTGTCCTGTATGGGCGAGACGAGGACCATAAATTGCCCTCAATGGAAACCTGACCTATTTTAGCTAATGGGCCGTTCACACATGAACTCTTGATTAGCTCAGGAGAATCAGGTCCAGAGATCATCAGCAGTTGCCCTTTGACACCAGCAACACACAACAGTTCACAAATACTCCGTACACTTGGTGGTGTATGCAGCGTGATTGTTTACAACACAGCGAAGATGGCGGGGGAGGATCCAACTCCTAACCCTATCCCTTATCTGCAGTATCCACAGAAGAGTGGACAGCTGAAAGAAGAACTTAAAATACAGGCTAGAAGAGAAAAGTATGAAGCAGCTCCTCTCCGAGCTCCCGGTTTGGTGTCCCATGATAGAATAGTCCTCAACACTAGGGGCCTGGTATGTTCAACTCAGTGTGGGCGGATAATAATACAGTCCCACAGGGTATTCCCAGGAGAACGTCCGACTTGCGGTGTGTGTGTGTGTGAAAGGCATCTTTTAGATGAAATGATCAAATTTAAATATAAAGCTAATATCATCACGTTTGTAAAATGTCAACACATTTTGTTTCAACATCCGTTTTGGTTGTTGAAAAGCTCTTTCGTTGATCCCCATCATCTTCAACCTCGCTGTTCCATACTGGTGGATCCACATGTCCTACTTCTGAGCCACTTCGGGACATCATGTCTGTCTGTCCTTGAGGCCCTGTGACTGTGAGGGACGGTGGCTAGCTGCAGTCAAAAAGGGGAATTTTTGTTTTACAGATATTTGGTGCCATCTGTTGTTGTGAAAGTATCAAGACATTTAAAGGTCTTGACCCCAAATGATAGACCGACATTGGACCCCTTTATGCGAGTCCACTTTTTCTGTCTTATGTTTACACCGGTTAGACCGGGGAGTTGAGTCGTGTCTGAAAAACTTGGATAAGACGACTTACACCCTGATTATCAAGAACATCAACACCCCTCTACCTCCTCTGTCTCCGCCTCGATCTTTTCACCATCCAAAATTAGCCTACAGCGCAAATAGATCCAAGGACATGTGCTGCACACCGCTCTCTCTTCCCCGGGCATCGGCAGGGGGAACGACCCCAAACTCTTTCGCTATAGTTCGGCGTTTAACTAAATATTGACCCTCAGTCTGGCCAGCAAGCTCAGGGACATGGTATCCACCGCCCCCACTGCCACGGGGTCCTAGACCTTCTGAGGGGCACCTCCTTCATAGTGGTCACATGACACCGTATTGGAAGGGCCTCATCACTGACAACAACGAGAAGGCCTGACTCAACGAGGTGGAAAACCTTTTGGCCAGCCCCACTTTCCACTAACATTGTGGACATTATCTGTTTTTATCTTTTAACTTAACAAGCTTTAAACTGATCTAGGAGGGCCTAATGTGCATTTCAATACACATTGTATTATATACTCTGTGTATGTGACCGATAAAGATTTTTTGAACTTTTTTGAATCTGTGGGACAACATAAGTGTCTGAAACATTAAGCAAGCTTTAAGCGAGAGGCAAATGAATGGGTTGTATCTAATTGCTGTTCCCTTTCTTTAGATCCCACTTTTGTCAGCTCCAGCTTCATTCCCAGCGAGGAGAAAATCTACTTCTTCTTCAGCGAAGTGGGCAGAGAGTACGACTTCATCGACAAATTCATCGTTTCCCGTGTGGCTCAGATCTGCACGGTAAGGGGAAGCAGTGTTACCCCAGAAAATGTCTTAGTCAAGGTGGTCAAGGAGCACGGGGGGGGGGGGGGGGGGGTCTCCGTTTCAATTCCATTCAAAAAGCCTTATGGCACGACCATTGTTGTAACAGTATTACTGATGCATTATTGCTCTTTATTTTTTACACCTGATGGAAGTATGTTTTCTTTCCCTATGAGAGTTTTCTACTTTGTTAATGCAGAATAATTAAAAAACCTTTATTATCATTATATATTTTTTTTATATACATTGGTAGTCAATGCGGGGTCCTATTGGTGTTAAGGCGAGCCGCCTTAACAACACAGTACTCGGGGAAACATTGGGAAGTGTGATGAGGAAACCGTCATCCCTTGTATGATGCATAGAGGGGAAGCTTTGTGGGCATGCAGCCAGCTACAGTTAATACACACATTTAACCAATTCCTTTGCCCCAGATTGTTGATTAGTTCAGTTTGTATTATTATCAAGGTGTGCAAAGGAAGATAGATTTTTAAAGTAATTTCATTTTGCATACATCCAAGAATCTGAAAGGTGTACTATAAATGAACTTTGAACCCAAAGCATTAGTAGTAGTAGTGTTGTCTGGTCCTAAGTGTCTTTTCTTATGGACCTGGTTGGTCTCAGAGCGATGTGGGCGGCCAAAGGACCCTGCAGCGGCGCTGGACCACCTTCGCTAAAGCTCAGCTGCTGTGCCAGGCCAGCAGCGAGCTCCCCTACAACGTGGTCCAGGACATCACCGACCTCCCGCCACCAGAGGGCGCCCCTGCAGATGACACCTTGTTCTACGGCATCTTTACCTCCCAATGGTCGGTTGATCAGACTGCTACGTTTTTATTCTCTGGAGTTTCACGCTTTAGAAATAAACAAAGTGATTGTTGATGTGTGTTAGGTCGAGTGAATTCTGGCCAATCGGCAGTGTGTGCCTTCCGCCTGGGGGACATCAAGGCGACGTTCTCCAGGAACTACAAGGTGTTGAACCGGGACACCTTGCGCTGGAGCACACGGGTCCAGGAGAAGGTCGCAAATCCAGGAGAGGTACGTGGCTTTTCCTTTTGGTGGTCCAAAACGTCCACTCATCATAGGAAGGGGATGACTGTATGAATGAATGATTGGACCACACTGCTGCCGGTACATGGGCCCCCCCCGTGGAGACACCTCCACCCAGCTCCACCTCTTCTCTCATTGGACCGTGACATGCATGCTGCGGTGTGCTTCTTATCGGTTATTTTTCTTTTAAGTTGCGTAGTTATGAAATAGTTATGACTGCTGGCAAAACATTTTTTTTTCTAAAGTACATGGCTGACATTGGATTGACCAACATTACAGTCAATACTGTAAATCACGATGTAGTCTAGCGACAAATATTAAGACAGAACCAGCACTGTTTTTCTTTTTGAGGTTACAAAGAATAGGCCTGCAACGTTTAGGAGATAAGGTGGGACATAATTATGATAATGGATTAATGATGTTAATTGTCTGCCCACCTTCATGCTCTTTGGTTCATGCGTTTTGCTCTGATCTGCCCGTTTCCCACAGTGTGGTCTTCACAACGCATCAGACAACACGCTTCGTTTTGTCAAAGACAACTTCCTAGCAGACGACAGCGTACAGCCAGTTGGGAGAGAGCCTGACGATGGTGTCACAGGACCAGAAATACAGCCATCTCGCTGCCCAGCGGGTCCGGGCCGCCAACCACAGGGACTACACAGTACTGTTCCTACTCACAGGTAGCTAACTCCAGAGACTACACAGTACGGTTCCTACTCACAGGTAGCTAACCCCAGGGACTACACAGTACTGTTCCTACTCACAGGTAGCTAACCCCAGGGACTCATGAGGAAGTAAACTATTGTATGGTAAACTCATTCTAGAGCCTTTCCACAGCAATGTTGCTTTTCCACCAAAAATATGAATGAAATAATTAGTGTCTTCAATAGGCCGGTGTTGACCCTGATCTCTTTGACCTCCCATCCAGAGTCGGGTTACCTCCACAAGGCAGTGCTGCTGGAGCAGGGGGCTCACATCGTAGAGGAGGTCCAGGTCTTTGAGCAGCACCAGTCCACCGTGGGCATGCAGCTCTCCGTCTCCAAGGTAGGTGTGTGTGCCCATTAGGTTTGTGAATTGACAAGTGACCTATAGCTGCACTAGGCTGGTATTAATATCAATACTTCCAATATTTCACATTACTTGTAAGGGAAAATTACAGCACTTCATTTTACTATACTTTCAACCCCAAATAAGTTAGCAAGGAAGAGCAAACAATATATTAATTTTTTTTTATAAAAACAGCCTAAGTCTAATTATATTTTAAGGAATGAACTTTCAAGCGACACAATTCTCTTCTCTGGAAGGACATCTGTGTGAAGGCATCAAAAACTAAACTTCCTCCTTTAACTTCCTCATGAGTTCTGTCTCGCGGTCTCAGAATGCAAGCACCATAAGCCTTGAGACTCATTCAGCAGAAAATCCTTGTTAGGGACATTGGCATCAGTTACACAGTTGGACTATTTACAGCTACCTAACAAATAGACTAGGAAAGGCAAGCCCCGGGAGGATCGAGACGATCAGAACACAATTTCAGATGTGTTTAACATTGCCATGCACTAACTTGACCTTAACGGGATTAACTTGGGAAGATGTGTCTTTAGCAATAGCTCCTTTCCAGTCAAGGCTAGTGTGCATGGGATTCTCTCCATCTGCAGGGCCACACACACACATTATCTATACACACACGCAGAAAGAAAGTAAATTAAGTTATTATTTTTATTATTATTATATTATAATTATTATTATACATAAAAGACGAGGCATCCCTAGCTTGTTGTTGGTAGTACATGTGTCTTACGATTTAGTCCTCCTGATGGCCTCTAAAGCTTGTGGCCCCCCTCCCCCCACACAGGGCGTGGTGTTTGTGGGTACGTCTGAGGGCGTGGTTCGGGTGCCGGTGGCCAACTGCTCCTTCTACCCCAGCTGTGCCCAGTGTGTGCTCGCCCGGGACCCCCTCTGTGGCTGGGACCACCTGGGCAGGGCCTGTGTGGAGGTCTCTGCTAGCCCGGCCAGCCTGTAAGTACCACAGCACCTCTTGGACTGAAGTCACAAGGCGCTGTCAAACTCAGACACCCTCTTTTTAAGATGAATGTGGTGAATGGGCTTCTCTGCCTACCTCCTCTTATCGTACTTATGTCAAAGGAAAACAGGATGGGGAGCGCAGGATGGGTGAATTCAATTATTGAGGATTTGATATGTTCCCAGCTCTATTTATTTATTGTTTCTTATTGTTATTTTACTTATTGTTTCTTATTGTTTCCCCCCCCCCCCAGAGGTCAGGATGTGGATGAGGGAAACGTGGAACAGGTCTGCAGTACAGCATCTTTATCCCCAAGGACTCGCTTTGGACTGGACCAACCGACGACGGGTGGGTTCGCCTGCACCCGGCCCCTCAAACAGGCACTCTGCTAGACTTCCACCACGCAGAAACCCCCCCCCCCCACTCAATTCATTTGGTAGTGATGGATAATCAGGGATAAAACCTTGTTCCCTGACAAAAGTAAAACAAGCTCTAATGTTGTAACATTTGTCACAACTTACCTGGCATCCATACCAGCATGCTTCTCCAGCGCTCCAGCTGAATGTGCTGAAGTGTAGACCCTCTCCGTCCCCCAGGTGAGACGGTGACGGTGTCCGTGTCCCTGAACGAGGTGGTGCGGCTGAAGTGTCCCGGGACCTCCCGCCATGCCCAGCGCACCTGGGAGCGCCCCGACAGCCGCATCTCCCCCGACCTCTACCTGCACCCGGGGGACGGCGGCCTGCGCTTCGTGGTGACCCCGGCCACGCTGGGCAAGTACCTCTGCCTGTCCACGGAGAACGGCCACCAGCAGACCCTGGCCGTCTACCACGTCAGGCAGAAAACGGCGCCGCCAACCCCCAGCCCCGCCGCCCCGCCCCGCACCACCCCCACCCCCGCTGCTCCCACTTGGAAGGAGGTCACGCCGGGAGGACTGACTCCGGCCTCCACCACGGGGGTGTGGTCCAAGATCAGCGCGGAGGTAAGGCGGCACATGGAGGGCGTGTCGGCGCCCAGCGCGGTGCCCAGCGCGGCGCCAGAGACTCTGCGGCCCACCGGCCCCGGGGCGGTGACCCCCGGCGGCCGGCCCCGGGACCTGGGGCTGAAGCACGGGGAGCGGCTGCTGCGGGCGCAGGCCCCCAGCTACCTGAAGGAGCTGGTGGTGGTGTCGGTGCTGCTGGCGCTGTGCCTCGGCCTGCTCCTCACCGTGGCGCTGTTTGCCATCCGGCAGCGCTGCCGCAAGCGCACGGCCCCCCAGGCCTCCGACGGCAGGGGAGGCCCGGGCGAGAGGGAGGCTCTCCGCGGGGAGCCCTCGCCGCGCGTCAGCGGCAAACGCTGTAACGGGCACGGAGCGCACGGCAGCCAGAGCAACGGGCAGGTGGGCAGCGCCGCGCCCAAGGGCTCCAATGGTCACCTCCCCAACACGCCCATCTGAGCCCCCCACCCTATGTGGGGTCACTCTCCTGTCGGGGGACACGGTACGCGCTCCTGTGAAGGACCAATGCTTCCTTCCCTCTTGGGAAACCGGTACTCAAACCAAGACTTGCTGCTTCTCTGAAGGTACGCGTACGTGATATTGTTGTGTACATATCGGTCAACACAGTGAATGATGCTATTATAAAAAAAGAATTTGTCCACATTTCCAAAAGGGGATCCACTGAAAGGACGGGGATTTTGTAAAGGAATTACAGGCATTACATGGTATTTTTCTTTGACAAAGGTGGTACAAATATATATATATCATGTCAATTTATTTTTAAATGGCATTTTTTAAGGAAATTCAAATACCCATGAATGTATTAACGGACCAACCACTTTCCAGAGGCATTTCACTAGTGATGAACCACCACACCACTCATCTGATCTATGACCACTACCATGTTGTTATTTAGTTGTTTCAGACGCTTCGGGTTAGACTGGGAGATGGATTTCCGACATGCTGGACCGCAGTCACCTCCATTTCCCATTGGCCGTACCGCTATGTGTGCATTGACCATGTGTAGCGCTTAAGGAGAAACCATTAAAGGACAAATGCACCCACGAGATGCACATTGAGCATGTTAACTCATCCCCAGTCATAATTTTCTTATTCAACAAATCAAAGTGTGCCGAAAAATAATATTGTATGAAAAACGTGAACATAAACTACCTTTTACAGCTCGTGTCTGATGACGACTTGTCAAAGCTGGCATTGACCAATCAGCATGGTTCTCTTCCGCCTGTGGTGGCTAGCCAGTTCGGTCACTTTTGCACAATCCAAATAAATGACATTCCACATAAACGTTGTCCTCCTGTGTTGTTAAACCTTATTACAGGTTGCAACATTTTGCATTAGCTAGGATGCCACTTAAAAATAAATAAAAATGACTTACATTTTAGGTCACTCTGAATTAAGTCGTGCAGTAATCGCTTGCCCCAAAGCTTTGTTAAGACGTAAGAATTAAGAATTGGGTTAATTTTACACAGCATTTGACGCCTAAATAGCTAACTTTAATTTTACATTTGTTTTTTTTTACTATGCTTAATTCCTAGATGCAGTTATGATTATAGATTTATGAGCAACTGTTTCATTATAATTGGCTATTTTGCTGCAATAAACAAGTGGGAGCCTTTGAACAATAACATTGAGGGAATGACATGTTTTATGTCTCATAATCCCCTCGGTCAATCAGAGCATATCCTTTGTATTATAAAGTAATGTGAAAACTAATCCATGTATTTTTCAGAGGCCGGTTACATTTCTCTGTATCCAATGCATAAGACCTGGAATGTGACCTAATCTGCATTTAATTGAATCGATTACTTTAACATAGGCCTACTATTTTAATTCAAACAGTCTTTACTTTTAAGCACCATCAAATAATATTTGACCCACAAATGATGACTTGGACTAGACATAGCCTACAGGCTTTCTTGTTAATAGATGATGGTAATGTGCAAAGTTCGCCCAGTTAACAGTTAGCACATTTTGAACAGTAGCCTACAAGATTATTTAAGGAGCCTATGACCCAATCACAATGGTCATACAGAAAAAAGAAAAAGAAAAAGAGTGCTACATTGCAGATGAATCCACTATCATCATATTTTTTCGTATTCTAGTATGAGGGCAGCCGTTCCAATGTATTTCATGGACTGTGATGTGTTTGAGGTGTGAATGGGTCCGCTGCGTCGGTACTGCAGCGCCAGCAAAAATAGTCCTGAGTCACGAGGCGTCCTCAGCAGCACCCTGCTGCATTCAGCGCGTCTCCCGTTCCCCTGCAGCCCGGCCCGCCCCACACACCGGCTACAAGCTCCGCATCTCTCCATCGTAGTTTCGAGCCCAAATCAAATCAAACAATTCGGATAAGAGTGCGCCATCGTAAAAAAATCAAATCGGACGACGGTCGATTCCAGGTGGAGGTAAGACCCGTGTTGTCCCGCATGGAAAAGTATAGCGAGCGGTGACGGGACGTGACGTCCTCTGAGATGACTAGCCTACCCTTGATATCAGGTACCGGGGAGTAGTGGATGTGTTTTTATCAAGATACAGTTGTTATGACACCCAGGTCCACCCGAGGCTCGGTAGTGCAGCATGCATGTGATGCTGAGTGTGTGGATGCTGATGTTGGAGATGTCTGGTGGTGGATGCTGATGTTGGAGTTGTCTGGTACCTGCATGATGCAGGGTGCGGATCACTGTAGTTTGACTTGATGCCGCAGTACGCCTGGAGTCGCGCCAGGAGCTGCGCCTGCTCTCCTAACTTCTGCAAGGCCACATAGGCCTACATGTAGGCTAGTCGCTGCGGAATATTTTGTGTAGGTCTGGAACGACTTATAGTTTTATTTTAAAGAACCTCCGTTTGACAAACAGAGAATAACGTTAATTGGCAGTGTTCTTCATCGTGAATCAATGCATTTTATTGCATGATTAAAGCTATCCCTGAACCCGATTTTTTTGGATATTGGATAGCAGATTTAAAGGCATTTGTTATCATTATTTTATTAATTAAACTAAAACTGGTGATCCTTCAGACGAGGCCTGCATTAGTCCCATATGTTATAGCCTATCCAGGGTTAGAAGACAGTGCTGTGCATTGTGGACCGGGCCTGGCCCGCCGTCAACCTCCGTCGTCCTTTAGAGGGCTTCGTAAAGATAAGAGCACGTTCATTCTTTATTTACTCAACATTTCAAATCAGATTCTTCTTCTGGTTTCAAAGGACCTGAGAACACGCAGGACAAACTTTATGGCAGCAGCTCAATGTTGTCCATACCTGCTCCAAATCAACGAAGCATCTGGATTAAGATAACAAAATCACTTAGGCTAAGTATTAATGACTTCCAGTAGCGCGCCGAACAGCGCGTGACCCCTCATCAGCCTTAATTCATAGGCTGATGTCGGGGCCTTATTAGTAGCCTAGGCCTACATGTTTCCTTTCTGAGATGATCAGAGTCATAGGCTACTTTGCTGCCGAGATGTGAATTCCCTGAACTGAAGTGCCGTCTTTGTTCCAGCTGTGAGAATGTTTTGACCAATGAATGAGAACGGAGGAATTTGACTAGCCCCGTTGGGGCTAGTGATTTGACTAGTGTCAAAAATTACAATTAGATTGTTTAGTTCATCTTTTGTAGTCCTAAATGTGCTCTGAAGATTTTCCCGTCCGGATCCGTTCCCTATAGTGCACTGCCTCACGGATGAGAGTAAAATTCATCATTCAATCAAAAGTCATTCAATCATCCACTCGGTCACTTGTTTCCCCACTATAATAGGCCTTACCACCTCCAGCAGGCCAGTAACAATAATAGGCCAAAACATTACTCGGAAACGAAATATTTCATCAATACAAGGGATCAATGAATGACGTGATTAAACCCACGGATGGATCATGTGAGTGTGGTTGGTCAAAGCCTAAAAAGGCCTCGGGTCGATATGTTAAAATATAAATGGATCACACAATTGCTACACAGCTACGAATTGCTCTTCCAATAGATATTATCATATTTCTGGAAAGAGACATGGCTGATGCTGTCAATGCTGTAAACTTCTGGATGTAACGATTTACAATGTGTGTCCCATCTGCTGTGATGAGAGACTTGGAGGAAAAATACATTTAATGTCATATTTGGACCTGTTTAGCTGTGAAAAACTTAACATATGTTATTATAATAACATCGATTTAGATGTTAACTTACGCTTATTAGTGTTGATTGATTGATTGACTGGTTAGTAAATGTGTTATTCCTAAACTGAAATTCCTCTAGGCCTACTGTTTGAAATGTGTGGTTTCCCAAAAATTGCTACATGGCTACAATTCGTGATTTCTGCAACAAAAAAAAGGAGGTGATACAGACTAAAGATAGGACATTATTTGAATAAGGAAAGTATATTTATACATGTCATAATTTTTTTAGCCACTATTTGGCGACAACAAAACATCATCCCACATTTCTCGGGGTTAGGTGTACGAGACAATGCATCTGTGTTACTGTAAGATTGTTAGAAACGTCACGCAGAGCAAAAGTTGCTAGTGGTACTTGTTTAGACATCTCCATCCTGTTTAGACATCAGCCGACCAATATGGGCATCGACAGCGAGGACCCGCTGCCCCGCAGGGGGAAACTCAACCATGGGCAGGTGGAGTCATACCACAAGATGGAGCCAAAGACCCTGGGGGTGAGCTCTCCTTGTGTGGGAAAGAACAACGCATGCCCTTCACGAATATGCCCGCAATCCACCAACAGAGAAGGGGTTCATTATTCTAAGAAATCGAAAAGCTTCCATGGGTAAGGTGCAGATAGCCTTTACCATGCAACCTTACCGACTGCAATTTGTCACTCTTGTCAGTTATCCAGCTGGTAAAGTAGATCAATGTTTTAAGTTGAGACTGCATGTGTCAAAATAAGAGGAACCTTTTTTATGGTTGGGGTAATGAATGTGAGAATCTAGATTATGTAACCATATATATACATATATATATTTATATATACACACAAATGACCTAAAACAGCAACTGGCCTGTCACATATTTCCATCCCCCTGCTTGTTAAGGCCACTCTGTGTTTTGTTCTGGTTCTGCAAATCATTCCACTGATGGCACATGCATACGGAGACTGGATCTGCTTATGTTGTGGCTCCTCCTCAGGCGATCCAGATCATCATCGGAGCTCTGATCCTGTGTCTGAGCGCCTCGGTGCTCCAGATCCATGAGGTCCACTTCACCGAAGACGTGTTCCTGTTCCTGATCGTGGTCATCCAGGTGACCGTTCCATCATACCGTCAGCAGGACCTCTCCCAATCACCAAGAGCATCTCATTTACAGAGTCTCATCTAACACAAATCAACGACTTTTTGCATCTCAAGTAACTGTAAACAGTCCCAAACGGTTGTGATGGAGTGGGGGTGTGTGATGTCGAGAAGCCACCAGACACTTGAGACGTTGAACGCATGACAAGCTCTCAAACGTACAGGCCACTTAACTGTGTAAATGTGTTAACTGAAGAATTGACCGTGTTTATCCTGCACATCATTGATATATGTAATTCTCTTTCTTAGGAATTGTACTGAAGTACTTTAGAAATTGTAATGCTCCATATCCTTACAGGTGACCCTGTCCGGCTCAGTCCTGGTCCACAGTGGAAGGAAGCCTTCCCTCTTCTGGGTAAGTCACAGATCCTCAATCAAATCAGAAACATCAGCTTTCTTCCAACACCAAAATGTTATGTTCAGTGAGCCGTCTTCCCATTCCTTTTGCAGATCAAATTCTCACTGGTTCTGCACCTGATCAGCGCTGCGTTCGCCACAGCTGCCCTAGGCCTGATGTCCAAGCACCTGCCCTACCGCCAGGACTCGTACCACTGCGAGCACTGCCGGCGCCTGGAGCTGCACGCTGTGGTAGCTACTCCGAGGGGGCGCTCTATGGGGCTAGGTTGTGGGGAGGCCTCTTCAGGCTGCTCTGTGATTGGACGGTTCGTACCTGTCATGTGGGGGCAGCAGGCCTCTTAGGGAGCGGAGGGTAGGGTAACGGGGACATATGAGTTTGTGTTGTTTGGTGGCTTTATGTTCTCAGCACATCCTGTCAGAGCTCTTCGTGTCTTATTGTAAATGATCTATCTAAGTATAGGTCAGCCACATGGGAAGATGGTCTGATGCTGGTAGTTAAACTAACTCTGGAAAAGGTCTAAGCCCAATTAAAGCCGGTATTGGTAGCTTTCTCCCCAAAATATGTAGAATATGTGTCGTATTTTCATTGATGTCTTTAGGGGAGAAATTTAGGTGGAACGCACAAAGTCTAATCGAATGGGAGGTGTCATTAATACTGCTTCTGTGGTCAAAGATGTGGACTTTAGTCGTCCTGCTGTCTCTTGTTTTTGGTATCTTTATTATTGCCTTCATGTGTGGTAAAGACTTGATACGGTTTAATTTAAAAGTCTCATCAGTGTATACTAAATCACTCAAATGCATTATGCATCATTTGCCTAGTGCTCGAATGAAACAATGTTTGCACACGACAGCGATCAACTCTAGAGATGAAAGAGTCACTACAAATTAAGACCATAATTGTGAGCTTGCCAAAAACCTATCAATAGTTTAACACATGCTTTTCGGATTTTGGCTCACATAGTTCAAAAAACTCATCAAGAGTATGAACAAAAATAATAAATGGACCGTTTAAAGGGCCACTATTTGACCACCAGGAGCCAATACAAGCTGTTTCAAAATCTGCCCTGTGACTTGGTGACATCACTGTGGGAGAGTCCAAGATGTATGCTAGATCGATCTGTCCACCTATCCATTGTACAGCTATGTGGACGCTGCCACTTGTAGATTTTGAATTGGTTTGTAATGGATAAGGGTGGTAAAATAGGGCCCCTTTAACCCTTCTCAAATATATCAACAATTATAATAAATGAAGCACTTCTTAACTTTTAGCTTGCAGCAAACCCACACATTTGAATTTTTATTGTGTTTCTGATGGTCTTTAAAGAGTGATATGAATACTCACTTGTTATATCAGATCACATTACGCCACAGCCACCCCGATGCTTTGCTTTTGGTCATTTATTATCGTTTGTAGAATTTTAACATTGCTCCCACTCATGCTAGTATGACAATATATGCAGTTATTGTTGTTGTTTGCATCAAACAAGCAGACTAAATACTGCTCTCTTTACTTGTAGTTGCTGTAAAGAGCAAAAACAAACACCAAAAGGTGTTTCATTTGATTTTAGCGGTCCACAGTGCGTATCATTGATGAGACATGGGAGTTAAGGAAGACAATATCTCCGCCGTGAGGCACATAACTAAAGAATCTATTCCAGTCTCAATGGCAGATCTTTGACCACAGATTTAGCACCATTGCCTTATGCAATTATCAATTATGTATACAGTAATGAATGTGGGGAGCTTTGTTAAATACATTACGTGAAATATTTGTCATCAAAACCTGGCGTAATTCTAACTATGTGATCAGCATGTTAAACGATATTCAACACATTTTCTAACAAATCCTAAAATAACCCCCCATGGAAATTCCTGTTTATATAATAATGTCTCAAAAGTCACTGACATTTGAGCCAATCAGACGTCAGAAACGGCAGTTGAAATGACCCTCTTTAATAAGACCAAGTACGCTATCCTTCTGAGGAATCAAATTGACATGATGTGATGCTTTTGAAATATCATTATCTCTGATTGTGTTTTTGTCTACGGTCTACGGCAGCAACATTGTTTCAGGAAATGCACTGGGCTTATCGAGCAAAAGTGCAAAGTAAGTAGCGTAAAGTCGTTCCCAGTTAATATGTTGGTCAGAAAACTCTTCAGCAAATATTGCAGAACTCAATATTATACAAACAAAAAAACAATTTAGAGCAGGATGAAGACAAACTGTTACTTATCTTAAAAGTACATCCATTTCTATAGTCATTTAGAATAAATCCTTTAATCACTCATCTTTATTTACTATAAGCCAGAACCAATAGTCTCCCCCTACCTGTCTCCCCCTTCCTGTCTCCCCCCCTGTCTCCCCCCCTGTCTCCCCCCCCCTGTCTCCCAACATATACAAGTTGCCATGTTTATTATGTTTCCAGAGATGTGCCGTCCTTAATAGATGTACCACGTTTCATTCATCTCTATGTGTCTCTATGACCACTATCATGTACTGTACAGTGTTGTGTTGTAGTTGCTACTCTTCTTTCACTGCTGCTGTGGGTTGTCCCGGGCTAGCTGCTGATCGATGGGATCCTAGGCACCCTGGTGATCTTCCTGGTGCTGGAGCTTCTCATCTGCATCACGGCCATGCTGTTCGGGCTCAGCGTACTGTCGGCTGGGGGCAGCCAGGTGGGTTCCACGCCCCGGCCCCAAACTCACCCTTCCCTGTACACTGCACTCTTTGATTCAGGGCGTCCTCCATTTTTGTACTGCTAGTACCTAGTCGTGTTCCCTATAAGATGCACAACTTAATACCCATAATGCACTGTAAAACCATGCACAACAGACTTATTTCTGCACTTTTTCCAATGATGCATGATCATTTTCTGATCTTTTTTTCCTGCATTTTATCCACGATTCTCCCTCTTATAAGTGTCCAAAAATGCAAAGAAGTGCAAACAACAATCTATTTCCTCATGGCTTGAATTATAACGTGAGCCTAGTAGGCCATAGAGCCAGCGGGCTCACTCCTCGCTGACCCCCTCAACCACCCTCAGAAACAAGCTGACCTCCAAATGAACGCTGCTCAACTTGTACATTAGTATACAGATAAAGAATGCAGGTGGTTAGAACAATGGTAGCATAAATACATCTGGGAACGGTGATTCAGATGCAACCTTTTACTGCATTGAGCTTTCTGTGATGTAAAGAATGATGTTCTCTTTCTTCCTGTTCCAGTCCGCAGGTCAGAGGCCCGTCTATCCACACAGCCAGCCCCCTGCGGCCCCTGTGCACATCACACAGGCCCCTGCAGCCCCCACCTCGCTGCCGGTGGTAGCCGCGGTCCCCCACAGCGGCCCCCAGGTACCTCTCAGACCGGGGCCCCGATACGGGGAACACCGCTGATACTGCAGGTTTACAGGGTGGACCAGGCCGTGGATTAAGAAAGATTCATTTAAGATTAATTTCTTAGTATGGATTCAGATATGATTCATTTCTTCATCCGTCGGCTGTCTGTTCCTTAACTCTCCAGCAGGTGGCGGTGGTGGTGACGGAGCCGGAGTCGGAGCAGGTGGAGGAGGACCTCAGCACGCCCCTCACTGAACCCCAGGTGGTGCCCATCGAGATCCTCAGTGTTTACGAGTTGCCGTGATTCCAGCCTGCTTTCTCTCTTCGTGGTTGGGGGGGGGGGGGGGGGGGGGGGGTGGGGGGGGGATATAACACCATGGGTCACTGTCAGATTTATGTCAACCTATTCATGAATTACTACCAACTCCACAGGGTATATAGCTCTTAGAGTGGGCCCTGATTAAGAAGAAAAGGGAATTTGGAAAAATGATTTGAATCAAATTATGCCGGACTGCTGATTCCTTGTTTTATTATATATTTTTGACAATGTTAAAAAATATTTTTTGGGTTGTTGTAGTTGTTCTTTGTAACATTTCCGACATCCTCTGTGAGTAGGACAGGGCTGTTTAGAAGTTAATGTTTCAAGAATTACTGATTTTATCAGGCGTTGATCTAACCCTGTCAAGGGGACAGGAATCAGACACGCACATGTATGTGGTTCCATTTCATGTCAGCAAAAGTGGAAGTCAAAGCCAAGCCGTGGGCTGGTAGGATATCTTTCCACTTTTTAGATGGGGAACCATTTTTCTGTCTTAATACCTGCAGAGTCCCTGCTGTGGGATTAATCAATTTTATTTTATGTTTTTTTAAAACAGCATTTCACATAATCAGTATTCAATTAGTGAATAAGTGATTTATAGATGTTGTATGAATGACCATTTTGGGATCTAGGAATGTGGGATCAATTCCGTCTCACATAAGCCTTGTTTGGCGAATCATTGGCATAAAAACAGAAAAGTAGTTTAATTCAACCAAAATGAAATTGGAAAGTGTTCCCAACACTTGTGACATGCTAGTAGCATATGAATGAAAACAGTATCTGCGGCTGTTTTCCCTACCCTAACTTTACAACGGTGCAACCTGATGTGTTACACATTGTACAGCCTAGGGTACACATGTTGCTCTGTACTGAGTGTGTACTCACACATATATCGCACTGCTGTGGATCATGTTGTATGCTAGTGTTGCTAGGTAAATATTTATACCTTCTTGTATCTGCTGTTTTGGAGCTCCCTATTTAACGTCCGCCGCAGAAGCAGTCGCAGCAGTTGTTAGGCTAAGCATGTAAGATGTGCCGACGAACCCTGTCTTCGTCGGAACACAACCCTCCTCATCGTCTACAGAACACTAGGTTCCACGTATCAAGCCCTTTTCAGAGTAATGCTCACCCGAGGAACCATTTACAACTCATTTAGTGTCCCTGGATACGTGATCAGGCATTTCCTTATTAATTCCACATGAACAAACATAACTTATTCGTTAAGGTGTGTTTTGATTTGTGGTTTGTTTTGATTTGTTCATCAGTGTTATTCTGTTGCATGGTGCTAAACATTCCTAGCAAAACTGAGAGAGATTCAAACACTTTCATTGGGCATATTTATTTTCCATTCCTGCACAGATCAAATTATTTGGACATGTTTTTAGATCAATGTTTTCTATACCAATGTTCCATGTATTGTTTTGTTTTATTGATTTCACAACTGTTGGACACCTTCACTTATAAGAGTTATATACGTGAGATTATCTCTAACTAATAAATTAATCTTAAAAGGAAATATCGGCTGGTCTCAATTTAAGCCCATTCTTTTGTTTACACTGCACACCAAATTACACTATAAGGTGTGTAGGGTTTTAAGAGGAAAATAGTTCAGTTTAAATAGGGTGATTTCATATAATATGGTATCCGTGACTAGGAGTATCTAAGGTTAACATAGGGTTACAAATGCATTGCTACTGGCTATCGTGTTCAATAAAAAACAGCAGAAAGAGAGATTAAGAGTTTTCCATGAGGGTCACCATTCAAGCCCTCTCATATGTAATCCTCGACCCCGTCGCTGGCCCTTTAAATCTCTGGTCTCTGGAAGACCCCATGCACATCTTTCATCTAATGATATCAACACACGCCCTGCTGGAAGAGTTCCCTGTGCACTGTGCTACGAGTAGTGCCAATGCAATGGTGCTGATGTTTGATCACCATTACCCTTGAGCTGACCTACTATGAGTAACGCAGTTTAATGAAGCCCAGATATCCTCGCCCTTTAGTTTATTATCGTTGGTCATGTTCTATTGAAGATACAGCTTGGTCAATACGCCCTTTCCAAGAGCGTCATTCGAGTACAAACATAGGAGTAGTTACGGAACTGGCACGGGTAGTAGGCTACCCTAGTGAGGATAAGGACCCGTGCTGGTACCAAACACATTTGGAGTGACAGGGGGCGGGACCAATGACGGGAGTTGTCCTTTAATGTCTCTCTCTCCCTCGTCTCTCTTTCTTTCTCTCCATCTCTCTTTATCTCTCTCCCTCCCTCCTTCACTCTCTCTCTCTCACTATGTCTCTCTCTCTCTCTCTCTCTCTCTCTCTCTCTCTCTCTCTCTCTCTCTCTCTCTCTCTCTCTCTCTCTCTCTCTCTCTCTCTCCTCTCTCTCTCTCTCTCTCTCTCCCTCTCTCTCTCTCTCTCTCTCTCTCTCTCTCTCTCCTCTCTCTCTCTCTCTGCTCTCTCTCTCTCTCTCTCTCTCTCTCTCTCTCTCTCTCTCTCTCTCTCTCTCTCTCTCTCTCTCTCTCTCTCTCTCTCTCTCTCTCTCTCTCTCTCTCTCTCTCTCTCTCTCTCTCCCTATGTCACTCTCTCTCCCTATGTCACTCTCTCTCTCCCTCACTCTCTCCCCTTTTCTCTCTTTCGCTTTCTCTCCCCACTCTCTCTGTCTCTGTCTCTGTCTCTCTCTCTCTCTCTCTCTCTCTCTCTCTCTCTCTCTCCCCTTCTCTCCCCTTTTCTCTCTTTCGCTTTCTCTCCTCACTCTCTCTGTCTCTGTCTCTCTCTCTCTCTCTCTCTCTCTCTCTCTCTCTCTCTCTCTCTCTCTCTCTCTCTCTCTCTCTCTCTCTCTCTCTCTCTCTCTCTCTCTCTCTCTCTCTCTCTCTCTCCATCTTGGATAAGTATGGAAAACTTCTTTGTCATAAAAATGTTTTCACATAGGCCTACTGTCAAACTGATGTGTGTTATTAATCTCCAATCTTCAATTCGGGTTTCCTATTGCCTATTGCCTTATCGTCCTGGTGATAACGAGACGGCCCGGCAGTGATGGCGCTCACGCTTTACGCGTGTTTCCATCATCGACCGTTCATGCGCACCGCATTGGGAATCTAAAAGTTCTTCACAGCAGGTTTTTTTTATCCAATAAAAACCAGTCAGAACTAAATAGAACTTAGTACGATCAGTTTCAAGTTTGAACGCCTTTATTTCCATGTAGCTTATCACCTACTATCCTTTGGCTTTTATTTACGAGAAGCACATTGTACTGCCACTGTAAGGAAGGCAACACTTGCCCTTGTCTAGAGCTAGTTTACCAGTACACAACGTTTGAAACTAAGCAAAGTCGATGCCAACAGACCTTAACGTCAATCAGTAGTAAAGTCTGTGATATGATGGTTGATTCTTTTATATTGATCAAAACATTCATGTTCTGCCATGTTCATGGGCATTACTAGTAAATCATACGTCACCAACTGGGCAACTCTGTCAGCAAAATCTGGCCCCAGTTGCAGAACGGAAGAAGAATCATAAGCGCTTCGTGAGGTGAACTTTCCGACGTCGCAAAAATGTTTTCCCCATAATTCCCATCGATGTGAACGTGCCATCACTCTGATTTCTGCGCTGCCCACTTGACCTCTTACATGACTCTGCAGTATTAAATCAAAGTATAAGACAAATAAGAAAATATTCAAATAAAACTGCTCGACATCTGTATCTGTCATTGTACCTTGAGCTGGGAGCACACCTGCTATGGAGATGTCACCACCCCATGACATATTATCACCACCCCATGACATATTATCACCACCCCATGACATATTATCACCCCCCCCCCCCCCACCGGTTTGGTACCAGGACATGGGTGCTAGGCTAACCTTCACTGGTTGGGTTCTCTCGCCGTTCCCTGGTACATAAAGAAACAGACCCAAGTGAGTGCTGTGAACGTGACCTGTGTTTGTACTGCGAGGTGAAAATGGTCTGTTGAAAGATGTCCTGTTCGATTTGTATGGCCAATGTAAACAAACACCCTTCATCCTAAACTGAGTGCGGAAAAGCGTTTAACACCAGAGAAGGATTGCATTAATCTGTCATTGTTTTAAGGTTGGGAGTTGGGAGTTTATAAAAATAGGTTTCTAAAATGTTTAATCGTCGCCTGATGGCATCTTATGGCCTCCGCGATTGTGTCTTTAAATGTATTTGTAATTTATTTACATTTATATATTTATATATTATATATTATTTATATATTTACAATTTATATATTCATGTGCACACAATTTTTAGCTGTGTGTGTGTGTTTGTGGTAGGAACAACTCCCACTCCTTTAAATTAACTGGTTAATTGGATGGGCAAAAAAATGTGATATTTGAGCGTGTGCATTACAAAGTACTGCTATTGTTTGTGTGTGTGTGTGCGTATATGTTTGCACGTGTTCGTACACATGCGTCTTTATTTCTCCTTGGCTTTGTGTATATTAACATTAGCTCGGTATTTGGTTACTCCCTCTATTATGAAGGCGACCTGCCCTCTGTGTCCCTATTGCCTTTGTTCCTCGCTCCCTTTTGTTAAAAGCCCATCCATCAGCCCTTGACACTGACACGCCACTGCCATAGAAACTGAAGGGAGGGGTGGATGCATAACACTGTGGGGCATCAGCTAATGAGCGCTTAATCACAGGACAAGAACGATAAGAAGGGGAAGAAAGCATCTCGGGTCACGCATCCAAACGATCCGATGCTGCAAATTGAGGGAAGGAGGGCCGGGGTTCAAGAGAAATCGGGGGTCTACCCGGGACCTAAATTAACACAAATTCATCATAAATCGCCATAACATCTACATTTATAAACTACTGATTCAACATCTGAGCTGAAAAGACCACATGGAAAAAAACAAGGCTCTTCAATTTTAAGCAGGAAAGTAAATTCACAGAGCATTGTGATACATTTTACTCATCAAAACGGGTCGGGACCCATTTTGGGTCAGGACCCTAAGTCTGAGGCCCCATGATCCAATCTGTGTTTGGATTTTTTTTAGGCTATAGCTATAGCTTCATACATGCTACCATTACACCATACAATTATGTTGTAAAAGTATAATTTAAAGATTTCGATTTTTTTAATCCTCCATATAAACTGCTGATAACCAAAGGCTTATTGATTTTTAAGAAGTAGATGGATGTCTTTTTGAAGCTAAAGACCTGCTTAAGACCTGCTTTGTTCGTAGTTATTAGGGCGAAGTCTTGTACAATGAAACAATTTTGATTATGTTGCACAATTTTTGAAAAGGAAAATGTTTTTAAATTGTAATTTGATTACAGCGAAACAAACATAAAAGTAGGTAATAAAAAAGTCCACAAGGAAGCCTTTAAAGTGTAATAAACAGTTAGACGTGAGCACAGATTTCAGTCCAACGTTTCACCTCAAACGTGGTTGCATCTTTTCCACCATGTGTGTCAGAGCACATGAGTGCTGCCCTCTCATGTGGACACAAGGGGGCCGTAGGCTACTCAAAGGATATCTCCGGATCTCCGCCTCCCACTGATTACATAAGGACAGAGGAATTCTACTCCCAGATTGTTTCTAAAGGTGATTAATTAAACTCACGTGATAAGGGCAAGGCGTGTTGGCTTTATTCATTTTGAGGTGTTTACTTTTGGTTGGGTAGCCCGTTTGCGTGTTTAAATCGGGCCTCGTGTTTATGAATGATGAATTTTTGGGTGAGTTACTGCCCTGCCCCTTCCTGAGCCCAGCGGGAGACTGACACCTGATCTTCTATAGGATAGGAGGGCACCCAGAGACCTTAGACCCAGAGACCTTCTGCCTGATAGGGGAACTGTCCCACTCAGATAGTTTTCTAATATAATAGAATAGTGCTTCACATGTGGTGAGGAAAAAGCCGGCTTCAACATTAACTGTGTTTCCACAAAAATGCCATTGATGTTGGCCCAGTGAGAACTTTGGTATAGGATTTGAATTCTCAATTGGTCCAAATTGGACCAATGGCTTTGAACCGAGACAAAGTCGATTTTAGTACAACTGGCGTATGAAGCAGTTATGCTACATGTCTATGATAACCTTGGCTCCAGAGCTATCTTGGAGACTACTGATCTAGTAGTCGGGACTGACAGCTGCTCATTCAAGATAACCTAGTCAGGACATAATGCCATTTTAGTGGTTAGAGACCACCTTCTCTTCCTTTTTTAATGCATTATATTTTGTATTGCGGCCTGGCACCATAGTGGCATATTAATGAATTATTACGTAGTAGGCCTAGGTATTATTATTAAGTAAAACTGTGTATTTATTAGTTCAATTTGATGGCCACAAGACCTTGAGTCTGTTATGTAACCCAAAAATAGTTGATACAATCCTTCACCAAGAGGTCATCAGAAAATAAAAAAACACACCACGCATAGGGGTACGGAATGACTTAGGAGAAAGACAGAGATGTCTGGACTCTTTTATAAGAATCAGAGCGTTATGGTCTACGACAATTATCCATTTAGAGGCTCTATCCCTAAAAGAAGTATTGCAATTAATAGATGACCCAGAGGTCATGGACACTTGGGTGTTTCCTGGGGTCTCGCTTAAATAAAAGAGGGCCCACAAAGACATGTATAGGATTATCAATTTAAGGGCTTTAGCCCTACACACATCTCCAGAGCCTCATCAAATGCTCAATTTCCTGACTGACGCTTCCCATGATTTGAGTTGAAATCCTAGACCTACGTTCTACCGATCTAATACGAGTATCTGAGAGTCAGAGTTCTATCTCAAAAAAAGTAATATGCACATGAACTCAAATCCACGTTTTTATTGATATAACTGTTTGGGTTCTGACAAACAACCAATTATTTTGTTTAGTTGGGGAACAGGCTGGTCCATAGTAGCAACCATAGCAACAACAAAAAATATGGCATTAACTAACACACCTAACATAATATACAACTACTGATCTATGTGTAAAAATGCATTATAATGCTGAAACTATCTTCAAGTATAGCATTTTCCACTGAGAATAAAATGAATGACAATCAGTTCTTATTCTGCAGTCAGAATCTTGAGAGTCAAGTCATATATTGCTGTTTTCTTCAGCCAGTTTGCAGAGCGCTGGACTGGCACAATACAAGTAGGCCTGTCAATAAGGACTCTGGTTATAGGTTTAACCAATTATTTCATAAGATATTGGTGATGCAACTTAGTTTGGCGGTATGGTTCCACTCTTTTCTGGTGCTCCCTGCTGTGGATTTAAAGCATCACATACAGATGCCAGGTACAGAATACCAACAGCATGCCAACATGACAACAGGGAGCACAATCCCCCATGGGATTCATCAGATATATGAACCCGTTGTGTAGGTTACATACAATACAGAGCAGAACCAGAGCAGGTGGAGGCTGGGTGGTTGTGGGTTGAATTGTCAGCACACAAGGTCCTAAATTGACCACCTATCAGTGTACATGCGTTTGATTGGATTAGGGGGCGTATGAATTGAGTGCCCCGCCAGAACTAGCTATTCCCGTTTATGGGTCTCCTTGACAAACAGACCTCTGATGCTATGCTCTTTCCCAGCTTATCATGGACATGGGGCTTTAGCAAGAAACTATAAACAAAATCACATGAATGAGAAATATTATATATGAAAGATAATTACAATAGGTTACAACGATTAAAATATATATTTTTCGCTATAAATAAAGTAGTGTAATACAGAATGTGTAAAACTGTAATAAATAGTATTCATGCAAATCAAATTCATTTGCTGCATTAATCAACAGTATAGTCAAAGGCCTCATAGTCTCTTGTTCACACAGGTTTCATTCGTCATCTTTTCTGGGCCTGGAAGTACAAGTAGGGAGTTAATTAGTACAAGTATTTGAATTTTAACACTTGGTGTTAAAACAAACAACTAAAAAGTTACTAAAAACTAGTTAGGCTACACGCTTGATTTGATTAGAAATCAAAGCTGTTCAAGCAATTGTTACAGTAGTTTACTCCTGGAGCTGAATGAGATACAGACTCTTTTAATTCTCTTCTTTAATGTCTCTTCTTTAATGTCTCTCTCTCCCTCTCTCTCTTTCTTTCTCTCCATCTCTCTCTCTCTCTCTCTCTCTCTCTCTCTCTCTCTCTCTCTCTCTCTCTCCTCTCTCTCTCTCTCTCTCTCTCTCTCTCTCTCGTCTCTCTCCGTCTCTCTCCGTCTCTCTCTCTCTCTCTCTCTCTCTCTCTCTCTCTCTCTCTCTCTCTCTCTCTCTCTCTCTCTCTCTCTCTCTCTCTCTCTCTCTCTCTCTCTCTCTCTCTCTCTCTCTCTCTCTCTCTCTCTCTCTCTCTCTCTCTCTAATTACCTTAAGTGGGCTAAATGTAGGTTACTTAAAGGGGAACCATCCCCCTCTGCTTCTTTCTTACAAAAGAGAGCCAGGCTGCATGTTAGGAAATCTCAGTGCTGCCTGCCACCTCAACTCAACGGTAATGACATTCAGAAAAGGTGGACCGGTCCTGATCTTTTCTTGAAGTTGGACTGACAGTGAGCAAAAGAGAGAATAAATACTTATAAATTGATAAATTTAGTAAAATAAACAACCTACATGAACAGAGGGTTTAATTTCTTACCTGAATCCGCAAAACACGCATGTTTGCCTTCATGTCAAGGATTCACAGCGTAGAAGCCTGTTCGATTCTTTTTGGGTGTGTCACCCTGTTGAAAAACAATGTTGAGACGATCACATAAAGCCAGTTCAAATATATATAGGCCTATAGGTTATGTACAATGTTGGTGGTCACTACTAGATTTTATTATAGCGGTGTGGTTTAGTAAACACAGGTGTAAATCATAAGGTAAATGATGGCCACTGGCATGCCATTTTCTTTATCAAACCAGAGTTCAATTCCAACAAGTTAGCCCTTGATCAGGTTAAATCAATAGAATAAAGTAAAGATATTTCAATGATTTCAGTTGTCTCTTTGTGAACAGTTTATTTTAAAACAAAAGAACAGACTAATTAATTGCTAAAATAACTTTAGGTTTCAGAATATGGAATGGTGTATGAGCCTCAGTTAACTGATAGAATTAGTTAAGACTTTTAGGTAAGATTGACTCTGTCAAATTGAGTACTCGGCTGATGAATTCCCTTTATTGAGCGACGCTAACACTAGTGCTCTTGACCAAGCTGCAAACTAGTCATCATTATGACAATCTAGGAATACCAACACAAATCGTACTTACAACCACCATCTCTGTCTGCATTGGACTTGAGGGCGCTGCTGTCGGTGCTGATGGGTAGTATACTGGCACCGTTTCCTGAGGAGGCATCTTGTTCTGCTCATTGTATGGATCAGGGTTCTTCCCCATGGGGTCCTCGGATGGGCGCTCGCGGCAATAGTGAACACACTGAAAATAGGTCAAAGTAATTTAAACAAAGGCTTATGCATTGCTTCCTGGAGGGTTCAATTTGGCTTTCTCACCTAAGGCTGGATTACCAGACATAACCAGGATTTAAGAACATACTAGAATACAAAAATGAAAAAATAAATAACTTTTGTGGATTCCTTACCAAAAAGATGAAAATGATGATGAGAAGCAACAGGATGGCTGCAGCTAACACCAGGAGGGCAATGCCCCACCCGGGTACCCAGTCTCTATCGTCACGGTTTCCTCCACCACTGGGAGAGCCAGATGTTCCTCCACCATGGGTTGGGTCAGGGGTCATTGTAGGGTCAGGGGTATTGGTAGGGTCAGGGTTATTTGTCAGGTCAGGGGTCACGGTATGGTCAGTGGTTGTAGTTGGCTCAGGAGTTGAAGTTGGCTGTGGAGTTGGACTTAGCTCAGGAGTTGTAGTTGGCTCAGGAGTTGAAGGAGTTGTAGTTGGCTCTGGAGTTGAATGAGTTGTAGTTGGCTCTGGAGTTGAAGGAGTTGTAGTTGGCTCTGGAGTTGAAGGAGTTGTAGTTGGCTCTGGAGTTGAAGGAGTTGTAGTTGGCTCTGGAGTTGAAGGAGTTGTAGTTGGCTCTGGAGTTGAAGGAGTTGTAGTTGGCTCTGGAGTTGAAGGAGTTGTAGTTGGCTCTAGAGTTGAAGGAGTTGAAGTTGGCTGCGGAGTTGTAGTTGGCTCAGGAGTTGTAGTTGGCTCAGGAGTTGTAGTTGGCTCAGGAGTTGTAGTTGGCTCAGGAGTTGTAGTTGGCTCAGGAGTTGTAGTTGGCGCAGGAGTTGTAGTTGGCGCAGGAGTTGTATTTAGAGTTGTATTTAGCTCAGAAGTTGAAGTTGGCTCAGGAGTTGTAGTTGGCGCAGGAGTTGTAGTTGGCGCAGGAGTTGTAGTTAGCTCAGAAGTTGAAGTTGGCTCAGGAGTTGTAGTTGGCGCAGGAGTTGTAGTTGGCGCAAGAGTTGTAGTTATTTTCTTGCACGCATCTTTACTTAACATGATCGGCACCGATTCTTGAGAATAAATAGAAAGATGTGAGAATGTAATTTAACACTGAACATGAATACAATTGTAGTGATTTGCTAAATAAATGGATTTTGCCAAACAAATGTGTCAAAATAAAGGTCGTACTCATTGTGTATTCCTTGTTCACATGGAGATGTGTTTTGAGTACGGCTGTTGCAATATTTTGTCCAAAGAGTGCACGGAGAATATATGGGTTCATTGAAGTTGTGCTGAAGACGATAGACGCGGTAGCTATCAGTTCGGGTCTGTGAAGTATAAAAATAATAAATAAATCTAAAAACATTTAATGATAATGAAATTCAAAATTACGGTGATACATTATTCGTAATTGAAAAGCAATGCTTTGTCTATAAATACACAATACAATCTCATGCACACATGATTGCACTATTGCACTACTGACACTTTAGGACTTTAAAACATTTTATTTTATTTATATATATATATATATAATATATTATATATATAATATATATATATATATATATATATATATATATATATATATAATATATATATATATATATATATATAAATTTTGTTTGGAGCAGTCCTCCTGGAGTTGCACAGTTCTACAAATATATATATTTATTTATAGAACTGTGCAACTCCAGGAGGACTGCTCCAAACAAAATTTCGTTGTCTTGTACAATGACAATAAAGATTATTCTATTCTAAATATGAGCTATAACATTACAACCAAAGCAGAACACAAATCCAGCATACCTAAGCTAGCCAGCAAAAACATAATAATTGAGGGTCACAATACCTGTAGGTTATGCAGTCAACACCTGTGTAGTTTTGTTTTGTAGGGCATTTGTTACATTTGTAAACGCCGTCAAGCTGTAAGATGCACCAATAGTTGCTTTGATTAAATTATGCTACCTTGTCGTTTGGAACAAAAAATGACGTGAAAGTATGCATGCCAGTTCAAACCATTCTGTTTCTAGTGTACCCACTGTAGTCTGAGGTAGACAAAATGTGTAAAACAATTGTGAATACATCTTTGCTGGAATTCTAAATATCTACTCAGTATCATTTTATTTTAAAAAATAAGAATGGATTTGTTTATTTAAAATTGACATCTTATTTGTCCTGATATCTCAGAACTATGGTGTTGTTGTTAGAGGCTTTACCAGCATTTTCACTTCTGCATCCATCCTCTTGGAGAACTCTGAATGCTGATTCTCCAGGGAGGCATTGAAGACCTCGTTGGTGATTTCAATTGCCAAAGCAAAAGTTGTAGTATCAGTCATGGCATTGTCTACTGAATCTGCAGATGAACCTGACGGGTTTGAGTGTGAGATATTATTGTATCATATAATTAAGTTACATTTCCACATGAGTTAGGTTTCTGTTTGGATTTTCAACACGATACATTCAATGGGAGCAGCTTTTACAAGAATCAATAGACCAAAATACTGTTTACCTCTGTGAAAAGGTTCTACTGTTATGAGGTTATAGTCTGAAGACACTTTACATAAATAGAAGAATTTTGACAACCCAACATAAAGTCAATGTTCTCCAATTGCTAAGATGTAATATAATTGGATCACATTCAATTGTTCTGAACTAACATCATTTTTTTAGACAAATTCTTACCTGGAGTTGAAGAAATGGTAAGGCATAGAAGGACCCCCCACACCCATCGCGATAGTCGACCCATCTTGTAGAAAGCCAGTCAAATATTGCCAGCAAAAAGGAAATCCGATCAGACCATGGAATGGAACTGTGGCTGATGTTGAACCATATGTGATCAAATGTTGCACAATGTCCCCTTTCAAGGATTTTATCTTATAGTTTGGTCCATGGGCTTGGCCAAGAGGTTGGTCCTTGAAACGATTGACACCTATTCTATATTGGTTTTTAGTCACAGTAATTTAATTAACTATATTTGCATTATCTATAACCTGGGTATTGACTTTGCTCTTTAAAGACAATGTGAGCTGGATTTAGTTGCCTTCATTGCCATGGGCCTGGATTCCCATTGTGTTTTATCTTATCTCGAGTGGAAAAAAACAAGTAACACACTGCAAAAACACTTTGTACCATTATTGCATTTATAGTTATTGCAAAGCCTTTTAGATACATATATATTATCATGTTGAAAATATCTAATTACAAATACAGTAAGTTGTACAGAGACAGCGATTTGAAACGATATAAAGTTATGTCAATGTGAAAAAAGGAGCCATGTTCCATCCCTGACCATGTTGATGTACAAAGGAGTGTTCCTCTGTTATCTGAAAGACCATAAGGTAAAATATTGTTGCACAAATAAAAGTGACAAAAGCTTTGAACAAATCTTTGTACAGTTTGTTGGGGTGGTAATTACAAAACATGACTACCAAGACCATGTCCACAAGACATTCAGGATTTTTTCATACGTAAACTGACTGCTCAACAATGTGTAAAGATTAAAGAATTCCGAGACCTAAAATACCTGAAAGTCCAAAATCCCGGAAGAATCCTATGTTCTGCCCACTTCATCAATCTATCTGAAGCTGTCATGTGTAAACATGATGATGAAATTTACAAGAAAGCCTACTATTTGATTTACATTTTAATTTGGAATAGAAGCTAAGCATTCTAAAGGCCCGAGAAGGTAAATAACATATAAACTCAGTTCACATTAATTCAGGGTCAAGAAACATCATGAACCTACATTTATATTCAATGGGGGAAACTATAATTGTCACCTGTAATTTCATAGTTTTTAAAGGTACGTTTGTTTGCTTAACGAGAAGTAAAGTTATTTAATAATAATATATGAATATGCTGTCTTCTGCTGTTCCTTCTCTTTATCCTGTGCATAAATCCAAGTGGTGAACTCACATAACCACCACACTTGACCTCTGTTAAAACAGGTTGTTTGTCAATGCATCCCAAAAGACCAATATGAGCCAAAAAATAAATTTGAAACGGTTAATTTTGCATGCACATTTTGCATTGTAAGGTTTTTAATGCATAAATACAATCAATCAAATAAAAATTTCAAAAGACTGTGTTTGTGTCAATTGTTGGACTTGGAGTCTGTGAAATAAAGTTATATATATACATATATATATATATATATATATATATATATATATATATATATATATATATATATATATATATATATATATATATATATATATATATATATATATATTATCTAGAGTTAAAAAAAAGTGAAACAATGAATATGCTGACACTGCAACAACCTTTTGTCCCGTTGTTGAATTTACAGTTATACATGTAAATTCTGTTTTACTCAATACCCGAAATATACTTCTACATTGACATACATATACAACATTGTGTTGAACTTATCTTATTACAAATACAACAACTTTTTCAGAGACAACAATGTGAAGCAATATGAAGTCATGTCAATGTGAAAAAAAGGAGCCGTGTTCGACCCCTGACCATGTTGATGTGTTCCTCTGTTATCTGAAAGACCATAAATACAGTCTACGGGGCTTTGGTTGGAGTTGGCTGAAAAAACCATAATGGAAGTAAATTATTGTTGCACATAGAAAAAGTGACAAAAGTTTTAAAGGAGACATATTATGGTGTTTTCCCAACAAGTAAATGTAGTATTTGAGTTCCAGAAAACATGTTTTTGAAGGTGTTGGCTGGAAATAGCTTTCAGGAAAAAAAAATCTTGCCCACCGCTATTCCCCTCTGTTTCAGTCCCTTCAGAATGCTCTGTTTCAGGGATCTTTAGCTTTAATGCAAATATGCTGCTGCCCATTGACCAATGAGCTGTCAGACTGAACCACAGCATGGAGGAGAAGGGATTGTTGCAATTTGCGGACTCCTCAAGCTCTATATCTATATCATATAATAATAATACTAATAATAATACTACTACTAATACTAATAATATTATTGTAACAGACCTATTGTGTGTTCACCTGTATTGCGCCCCATAGCCTTTTGTTTATGCTTTGCCCGGTACCTTTTAAGACGCTCACAGCAGCTATCACGGCGATGCGTGTCTCGCGCAAGCTAGCAGCTGACCCATGAATGTCCGGTGAATGCAACCTGTATTGATTTTCCCTAGTCTTGAACCCTTGGTAAGCAGAGCGAGGTATGTTGGTTTATTGTAAGCTTTTAGTGTGATTATGTTTAAGTATGGTGTCTTTATGTAAGTGAAGCAACTTTTCCCTATTGTAAGTGCGCCACATTTCTTTTTTTTTACGTGTTTTATGCATGGAGTCGTACAGTTGCTTGACAGTTGGTGGACGCTGGTGCGTTTGGACCGCCGCCGCTCACCGGCTGCCGCTTCTCGCTCTGAACATCATTCGGAACATTATTTTGAACATTATGTTCAAGATCTTTGGTGCTGCTTTCCTATTTTAAAAAGCTTTTTCGACCAGCCGTCTTGGACACTTGGACTCCTGCTACAGGGTCCATCGCCGTAACCTGGTCGAAGGTACGGTTGCGTTTGCCCCTCGCTCTGGCCGGATAGTGCCTTCCTTTGGAGCCAACCCAGCTCCCATCTGGCAGACGTCTTTCATCGCCGCTCAGTTGAGGCCACCATCCACCTCCCAACAGCGTTTGCTTGTTCAGAGCCTCGGCCATGCAGCTCCCCCAGCTTTTCCCCAAATGCCTCCTTCAACTGAACTCATCGCCACACTAAAGAATTCTCGACTCCTTCTTCCGTCCCCGTTACATTCACCGGCGCTCCCGCCGTAAATGTATGTACAGTTCCACTGCCATAAACACTATTCCATCGCTGTGGTCTGATCGCAGTTTGGTTGATGGATAGATCGGTCTAGCAGCCTACCCAGTGGACTGAAGTAAACATTGCTCATCTATCCAGCACATATCTAGGTGGACACACCCACTAGTGATGTCATATGGGGCAGACGGCTTGTAAGGCTAATCACACTCACACCTGGTGGTATAATACGTCCCCTTTAACCTACACACTTGACCTCTATTTAAATAGGTTGCTCGTCAATACATCCCAAAAGACCCATCTGAGCGAAAAAGTCCATTCCAAAGGTTAGTTTTGCGTAGACATGGTGTATAATAAGGGGGTGCATGCACAGTGTCCCACCAGAATTAGCTCCGCCCATTTATGGGTGTCCTTGACAAACCCTTTTTGGTTTAGGTTTGAGAACATGCTGGAATAAGGCCTCTGAGGCTGAGCTCCATCCCAGCTTATCATGGACATGGGGCTTTAGCAGGAAACTATTAACAAAATGACATGAATGAGTAATATCATATATGGAAGATAATTACATTATAGTACCATGATTACAAAAGTCTGGGGTCGCCTATACAATTTCATCTTTTCCATGAAAACTCACACTTTCATTCAATAGTTTTCAGCTCTGGTAACACAATTGCACAAAGGTTTTCTAATCATCAATTAGGCTTTTAACACAATTAGCTAAACAATATACCATGAGAACGCAGGAGTGATGTTGCTTGAAATGGGCCCGTGTACAGCTATGTAGATATTACATTAAAGATCTGTCGTTTCCCGCTAGAATAGTCATTTACCACATTAACAATATCTGGACTGTATTTCTGATTAATTGGTAGTGTTTATTCTCTATTAATAAAGTTGTTGATATAAATAGTGTTACAAAAATAATGGGTAATGCTTTAATGAATAGCATTCATTCAATTCACATTCAGATGATGCATTCTTCAACGGTTTAGACAAAGGCCTCCTATTCTCTCGTTCCAATAGATTTAACTCGTCATCTTTTGTGGGCCTGGAAATAGAGAGTAAATTAGAACAAACATAGTGATTTAATAATCAGTCTTATTATATAACAACACTAATACTTCAACAATTATCAAAGGATTTGAATGGACCATGGAATTTCAACACTTATTAAACATAAAACAAAAGTAGGTGCTTTGGGAGAGTGTACACATAGATTCAACCAAAAGGTACACTATGCAAGGCAGCCATCTTTGTTGTTATTAAAGATGCCTCTATTTTAATTTGATAATTGTGGCAGAAACCGCAGCCTGAACTGTATAAATGATCATTGTTCATTGTGTTAATCAACCTTTGAATGGTGACATCAATCAACATGCATGGAAACCATTTGGATTTATTACTTGAAAACGTTACCTAAAGGTAACCCCCCTCTGCTACTTTATATTAAAAGAGAGAGCACTGCTGCATGTTGAGAAAACTCAAAACACTAAGGACATGCAGAAAAGTTGCCCGGGGCTAATCTTTTTGTGAAGTCGGACCAATGGTGAGCTATAGAGAGGAGAAATACTTTTAAATCAATTCAGTAAAATATACCACCTACATGAACGACGGGTAGGGCCTACATCTTTTTTACCTGATGCCGCAAAACACACTCATTTGCCTTCATGTCAAGGATTCACAGCATAGAAGCCTGTCCGATTCTTTTTGGGTTGGTCATCCTAATGAAGAAATTTGGAGACGATTACATAAAGCCAATTATATATAGGATATGTATAACGTTGGTGGTCACTGGGCTCTGTAAGTGCAAAGAGAATCTCTAGACTTTATTACAGAGGTGTAGTTTAGTGAACACAGGTGTAAATCATCTCTTGTGAACAGTGTATTTTCAAAAAAAATGACTTGCTCAAATAACTTTTCGTTTTCGAAGATGGAATGGTGTATTGTAGCCTCAGTTCACTGATGGAGTTGGTCAAGACTTTTACTGTCTAATTGAATCTAGGAATTCCAACGTAAATCGTACTTACGACAATCATCTGTGCCTGCATTGGATTTGAGGGCGCTGCTGTCGGTAAAGATGGATAGAGTACTGGCACAGTTTCCTGAGGAGGCATCTTGTTCTGCTCATAGTATGGATCAGGGTTCTTCCCCATGGGGTCCTCGGATGGGCGCTTGCGGCAACAGCGAACACACTGAAAATAGGTCAAAGTAATTTAAACAAAGGCTTATGCATTGCTTCCTGGAGGGTTCAATTTGATTGACTTGCTTTCTCTCCTAATGCTGGATTACCAGACATTACCAGGACATATAAACAGACTACAACACAAAAATGAGAAAATAAATATTCTTTCTGGACTACTAACCAAAAGGATGAAAATGATGATGAGAAGCAACAGGATGGCTGCAGCTAACACCAGGAGGGCAATGCCCCACCCGGGCACCCAGTCTCTATCGTCACGGTTCCCTCCACTACTGGAAGGGCCAGATGGTCCTCCACCATTGGTCGGGTCAGAGATCCCGGTGGGGTTAGGGCTGTTTGTAGGGTCAGTGGTATTGGTATGGTCGGGCACCTTGGTAGGGTCAGTGCTATTGGTATGGGCAAGGGTCTTGGAAAGGACAGTGGTCTTTTTAGACTCAGAGGTTGTAGTTGGTGCAGGAGTTGAAGGAGTTGTAGTTAGCTCAGGAGTTGTAGTTAGCTCAGGAGTTGTAGGAGGCTCAGATGTTGTGGTCGTTTTCTTGCATGCACCTGTATTCAATGGGATCTGTTGTGATGCATTCCATTTTACAAGAACCGATAGACCCTTTCCCAGAGGGGTCATAGTAGGACGAGCAAAGGTATCGCTCATAGCACTGTTTTATGGATGTGCTCCTTTTTTGAACCAGGACACTGTTAGTAGACTTACACCGTTTCTAATTACCAAGTACACAAAGTTAGGACTTGCAGACTTGGAAGGTTGAACTTGGCAAGTTCGAACTACAAAGTACAAACCTCAGAGGACAGGAGGACGTCACCACCTTAGCTTGTCTGTTAACTGTGCTACGGCCTCATTAGACATATACTACAATATTAACAAATATACAGAATAAAACAAAACACCAGCCTCATTTTAAAATAGTATGTCAATATTTTGAATGAATAGGCCTACATTTTGTATAGCCTATAGCCTATTATTATAGCTTACATACTAATATTTTAAAACGTAGGCCGCTTTATGTATACACTCTGATACTACTTTGCAAAATCCATTCTGGGATATTAAACGGTCTCATGACCACACAAGTCACCTCCGAGGCATCCTCGTTGGAATGGCCAGTTTAAGAACACATCGGGAACACTTCCCGGGTCGTTGGACTGTACTTGACTTAATGCAAACTTTGAACTGGAACAGTACTTGGGCTACGACTGATGACGTTTGGCTTCGCTAGTTTGGTGTACTGCCCCATGCCCTGGTACATCAACGGAACAGAGCCATCCTGTGTTATGAGGAGCTCCTGTGTTTGTCCTACGATAACAAAACTATGGTTTTATGAGAAAATACAGCCTACCTCTGAAAAAATGGGTATACTGTTTGGGGTTATTGTCTGAAGACACTTTAAATAAATAGAAGTACTTTGCCAACCCAACATAATATCAATGTTTTCCCTTTGCTAGGATGTAATATAGTTGGATTACCATAACTTGTTCTGGAGTAACCTCATTGTAAAATACTTTATAATGACTTGGTTATATTTGTATTTGATTTCAAGATAAAGTTGTTTCATATCACAAGTCAAGCCTGTGTCTGTTCATATTTAAACAAATTCTCACCTGGAGTTGAAGAAATGGTAAGGCAAAGCAGGACCCCCCACACCCATCTCGATAGTCGACCCATCTTGTAGAAAGCCAGTCAAATATTGCCAGTTAAAAGGAAATCTGATCAGACCAGGGAATGGAACCGTGCTTAATACGTGACAATATTTGATAAAATGTTGTTGAGTGTTTCCATTCAATGATTTTATCCTCGCATTTTGTCCATGGGCTTGGCCAAGAGGGTGGGCCTTGCAACTGGTGACACCTATTTTATATTGATTTTTAGTCACAGATATTAATGAAGTATGTTTGCGTCATCTATGACCTGATTATTGACTGTGGGCTGGATTTGTTAACATCATTACCATGGGACTGGATTCCCATTGTGTTTGTATCTAATCTAGAGTTAAAAAAAAACTTGAAACAATGAACATGCTGACACTGTAAGAACCTTTTGTCCCGTTGTTGAAATTACAATTATGGCAAAGCCTTCTTTGATTATTAACATACAAATACCATGTCGACCTATTATAATTACAAACACAGTGAGTTGTTCAGAGACAACAATGTGAGCAATATCAAGTCATTTCAATGTGAGGAAAGGAGCCATGTTCCATCCCTCACTATGTTAATGTACAAAGTAGTGTTCCTCTGTAATCTGAAAGACCATAGAAACAGTCTACAGAGCTTTGGTAGGAGTTGGCAGAAAAAACAACAATGGAAGACAAATATTGTAACAAAAGTGACAAAAGTTTCAATAAATCTTTGTATAAGTTGGTTGTGGTATTACAAAACATGAGTACAAGTTAAACTTCAACTGATTCTCTTCACCAGGGCTGTGCACCGGACTCAATAAACGTAACACGGCATTGTGACCCACCCATCTAACAATGGCCACCAGGTGATTAAGGTCTATTCCTGACCTTTAGTTAGTCCTTACCCTACTTTTACTACAGGGATGAACAGAATACTGTTCACCCGTTGCTAGGACATACCCTCCAGCTATAAGGCTTTAAATTCCCTAATTTTATTCATGTTTTTTTCTTGTTCCTTTTTAATGTAACTTCCATAAGAGATTTAAGAATTCATATATTGTAAACTGTGTGCTCAACAATGTGTTAGCATTACAAATTTCCGAGACCTGAAAGACATTGAAGAGACATGGAAGCATGTGATGTTCTGCCAGCTTCATCAATCTGAAGCGGTCAAAGAATGAACTGTGTTATTCTAGGATACACTCTTGGATAAACTCCACACTTGACCTTTGGGTTGTTTGTCAATACATCCAAAAAGCCACACATGAGCCAAAAAGTCCATTTCAAAGGTTAATTTTGCTTAATTTTATTAATGACAAAAGAAAATCCCTTTTTAAGTATCTGATGCATGATTCCAATCAATAAAAAAAAACATTCAAAAGACTGCAACAATTTCTCAACATGGGGTTCGTAGCCCGACAGGAAGTGATGCAATTAGCAGGTTACCTCGGTGTCTAGGACAATTTGATTCAAACTCAACAGGGTCCGTTTGCATTGAAACAGGACATTAAAGAATACCACATTTTATCAACACTGGGTATGTAGCCTTTGAAAGCGGACCTCAAGGACAAGCACACACACATCCTTGACCCCACCCTCTTATTCCTCCCCCATGTAAACCAGATAACAAAAACAGCCTTCTTCCACCTCAGGAACATCACTCGTCTCCGTCCCTCCCTATCACTCTCAGCTGCCGAAACTCTGGTCCACGCAATCCTTTCATTCCGCTTTGATAACTGTAACTCCATCCTATACGGCTCATCACAACACTTACTTAATAAACTGCAATATGTTCAAAACTCTGCGGCCCGTATGCTCACATCCACCCGCCGCTCAGACCACATCACCCCTGTCCTCCAAGACCTCCACTGGCTTCCAGTCAAATACCGGATGATTTCAAAATACTACTCATCACCTTCAAAGCCCTCAACAACCTGGCCCCCTACCTCTCTGACCTTCTCCACCGACGTACCCCTCCCCGTTGTCTCAGGTCCGCCGATGCCAACCCCCTGCACCCCATCAGGACCAACCTCCGGTCCTTGGGGGACAAAGCCTTTGCTGCAGCCGCCCCCGCCCTCTGGAAGGCCCTCCCCAACGACATCTGCAATGCCAACACTCTTTCATCTTTCAAAGCTGCCCTTAAAAGTTTGTTTTGTTTAGCTTTTTTTGTTTCTTATGATTTAGCTTATGAAGCGATTGTGAAGCGTCTTTGAGCACTGGGAAAAGCGCTATATAAATTTGATCTATTATTATTATTATTATTATTATTATTATTATTATTATTATTATTAACCTGACAGGAAGTGATACAATCCCTTACAAAAGGTCATCAGAAGATTAAAAAAAAACCCATGCATAAGGGCACAGAATAACTTAGGAGTAAGACAGAGATGTCTTGACTCTTTTCTAAAAATCAGGGCCCAACAATTATCCATTTGGAAGCTCTATCCCTAGAATAAGTGATGCAATTAGTAGATGACCTTGTATAGGGGTCGAGTATACTTGGGATTTGCCTTGGGTCTCATTGAAATAAAAGAGGGCCCGAGGACATATACGATATACAAAGTCTCATGCTGCACCCCCTGACGCGGCCTGCTTCCCTGGTTTTAAGGTTAAATTCTTCCAAGACTTACATTCTACCGATTCTAATATGCGATCTGAGAAAGTAAAGAGTGAAATGCACGGGATGAGGCATATGCCCCTTTGGACCATTTGAACCCAAATATGAAAAACTGGCAGCTTTGTTTATAAGCCCCAAGACACACGTTTCTATTGCCATTCCACCGGACTGGGGGATCTTGATACCAGCACATCTGTAGGCATATTTATACTAATGTTGGAGGTCACATTTCAATTTTCTTGCCAATATATTCTAAAAGTCAAATACACCTTATCCTGTGTCCTAGGAAAGAATTTGAAGCTCTTGCATGCCCACGGCACAAAGTTGATCAGAATGTGGGACGGGGGGGCAATATCCCATGGGACACCCCTCTTCCGTGAGCTCAACTGGCACCCTGTAGTCAATCAGATTCAATAAAATGGTACTGGCCAACAAGGCAGTCAACGGAACTGCCCCTTCCTACCTCTGAGCTTAAATCAGACTGCAAACCCCAGCTCGAGCGCTCTACTCAGTTACCTGCTGGACATAGACGCCTGGAACCACCATCGCTAAGAGCAAGCAAAGGTTGAACCTCAAAGTCACAACTCTTCTGTTTTTTGGCCCTGCAATGGTGGAACTTGCTCCCTGCCGATGTCAGGACCGTAGAGTCCCTCACCAGCTACAGCAAGACACTAAAGTTGTTCATAGTTCACCTGGATTCTGCATCGCCTCCCTCCTTACTCCTCACCGTCCCTTCTCACTTACTCTCCTATATACATTCCTCTTAGGCAATTATGGCACGTTTCTACTGGAGGGTTCGGATCAATTCAGTCTGCAAAGGGGCGTTTCCACCGCCAAAAGTTGGCGTGATCCGCACTGAGCCGTATTGAGCCGTACTCGTCTCGCAGTACTCCTCCGTTGGGCTAATGAGACGCCTGGAAGGGTGCCGGCAAATTCGAGCTACACACGCCGTCCGTTGATTGGTCGACAGAATCGCACTTCCGTGCGAAAGGGGAATAATAACAAACAAACAAATTACCCGCAAGGTATTTCTGGACAATGGCGAAAACTTTGTTGATTGAAGAAAATGTCGCGCAAAAGTTTGCCGTCCTTCTTGGATGTCCAACATTGTTACTCTTTGTTCATTGTGCATGTTCTTCTGTTTCCTTGGATTTATTCGCAGGCTACACTGTGTCGGGCTGCCATGAGATCACAATGCGTAGCTGCCACAGCTATCGCCTTACGGCTTAAACCCCGCCCTACGATAAGGGTACTGTCGGCGGTGGAAACGCGAGCCGTAACTGAGCTGGGCTATACCGCGCCCTCACTACTGGGCTGAGGCGTGCTGGGTCCGAAGCTTACCCGCCATCTTAAAAGCGCCATTTTTGTATTCAAAAATCAAAATAGAGTATAATGTAAACATGCACACCATTAAAAACAATGTAAATGGTTGGAAACAAAGAAATGTAAAATAAAACAACCCTCAAAATAGTCGTGCATAATATGATTATACATTCATGTAGAACTTAAGCTTTAAATAATCCTAACAGAACATTAACCGGAGAGAACTAGATCCAGTCAATGCCAGATCCAATGCCAGATCATAAATCAAATCTCCTTACAACTGGCGTGGAGTTTGAGTGACAGGTCTGACATTGTGTTTCTAGGTTAAATATTGAAGTTGTTTAGGCTCCGCAACTTCCGCAAAGGTAAGCTTTCACAGCCACCTTGGGCTGCCGCTAACTAGCCACCTTGTCACCTTGCCTGTCATCTCGAACGTCCTAACGCTCGATTCTCACCGCCCAATCTTACAACACTGCGAGAACGTCCTCACGCTCGAGCCTCAACGTAAGTCAATGAGACTAACTGAAAATATATGAAGCCGGTATGAAATGAAACTGTGATTCAGAAAAAAGTATAAATTATATCAAAATTCAGTCTGAAATAGTCTAAGTTTTAGAGAATGGGCCGACGGCTTGACCGTCCTCCCATTGACTTCCATTACAAAATTGAAGGTTAAAAGGTTGGATAGTTGAAAAATCGATATATTATCTTAATTATAAATTAAGTAGGGGCACACGATTCTGTCGAAAGTCTCTTTAGACAGAATCTAGTCTGTCTAGCTAAAGAAATGTAGGAGTCGAGGGCTAAAGTCTTGGGACTAAAGAATGATAAAGCTTAAGAAGAAGAAATAATAGTTGAGCGTAAACGATCTGTAAATAATCACTCTGGTCATAGATTGAACCATTTATTTCATGAAATGGTAATACATTTTAGTTGAGCAGTATGTTTCCACTCTTTTCTGGTGCTCCCTGCTGTAGGATTTAAAACATCAGATGTCAGGTACAGAAAGAATACCAACATGACAACAGGGAGCACTATATACAATCCCCCATGGGGTTCATCAGATATATTAACCCGTAGTGTAGGTTACACACATTACCGAGCAGAACTAGAGCAGGTGGAGGCTGGGGGAATTCTGTTCAGCACACTTAATGGAATGATATAGGCCTAATGCTTTTTCGACTTTTCCCTTTGCTTTAGACTGATGTATGATGTATGTATACATGTTTAATGTCTGCAAGAAAAATCTCTATCCGAGCCAGAAGGAGTATTCATGCCCACCGAGAACGCCCCTCAATAAGTGTGTGAAACAGCTTGTTTGTGCTCAAACTTTACCTATATTAGTGTGAAGTGCAGTGGGCAGTGCTGAAGTGCAGAAGACGCGCCTCCCGGCTATCCACAATGTTAAAAACTTCTCGGGGGCGTGAATTCAAAGTTTGACCAATCACAGCAGCCTTGGCTACTCGGAATGGGGGCCTTAATGGGGCGTGATACAAATCAGACCGTTTTTGACACTGAAATTGGTTTTGCAGAAATTAACAGTGAGAGTAATAAGGGGTAGCTCTAACATACAGGCATGTAACCCTATTATACTAGTACCCCCTAATGCAATGATTAACCCTAAAAAAGCATGATATGGAATCTTTCACTTTACAGAGTGGGTGTTTCATTTGGAACGTCCTAAATTGACCTGCGTGAAGTTGGCATGTGTAAAAAAAACATGTAAAACTATTTCAGATCGTTTGTGCTTCGTTTGTGCACGTTTGTGCACGACAAATGAAAATTTGTGCTCATTCCGTTTTTGAGATATCAAACATTACATTTTGTAAACATATGACGTCACTCAGCACCCCAATATTGTCCGAATCGGTTCAAATGTGTCTCAATCATTTGTGCATCGTTTGTGCACGTTTGTGCACGACAAATAAACATTTGTGCTCTTTTAATTTTTAAGTTATTAAGGTTTCATTTTTTTCACTCAGCACCCCAATAATGTCAGAATTGGTTCAAATTGGTCTCATTCGTTTGTGCATCGTTTGTGCACGTTTGTGCACGACAAATAAACATTTGTGCTCATACCGTTTTTGAGATATCAAACATTTCATTTTGTAAACATATGACGTCACTCAACTTCCGAAGCTGGCTCCCCAAAGGTGAAAAACATTATGTAAAACTTCTTCTGATGGTTTGTGCTCGATGCATGAATATTCCTGCTTTTATTGTTTAACAAGTGACACTCGGATTGCCGTTAGCGTCTTGTTCCTTCTCCCATCGGGATCGCTGAACGCAGACCCAGGCTCGTCACTCGCACAGACAGTGTCACCGTCGGCGAGCACTCAACGACCACTTGCGCTGCGACCCACACCTCTAGACACTGCTGCTACCGGCATGAGGACCCCGGGTGCCTTTACACCTGCCTGATCGCAACCGCCCACCTGTCCCACCCCTATTAGGTGACGTCAGCGGTACGGGGAAAGAGAACGTGTAGCAGGGAACATCAGCACGAGACAGAGAGAGAAGACCTAATCCCACAGGCCACACATGTACGCTACGACTTTACTCACCTCTCAGAAGACAAAAACCGGTGTTAGCACAGGAGACGTTTGAGTCGAAGCCTTCAGATCTTCCCGCGGTTGTCTTCTGCAGCACAACTACGCCGCGTGACCAACTACTTGTTAAACAATAAAAGCAGGAATATTCATGCATCGAGCACAAACGATCAGAAGAAGTTTTACATATGTTTTTCACCTTTGGGGCGCCAGCTTCAGAAGTTGAGTGACGTCATATGTTTACAAAATGTAATGTTTGATAGGCCTATCTCAAAAACGGTATGAGCACAAATGTTCATTTGTCGTGCACAAACGTGCACAAACGATGCACAAACGAATGAGACCAATTTGAACCAATTCTGACATTATTGGGGTGCTGAGTGAAAAAAATTAAACCTTAATAACTTAAAAATTAAAAGAGCACAAATGTTTATTTGTCGTGCACAAACGTGCACAAACGATGCACAAACGAATGAGACCAATTTGAACCAATTCTGACATTATTGGGGTGCTGAGTGAAAAAAAAGAAACCTTAATAACTTAAAAATTAAAAGAGCACAAATGTTTATTTGTCGTGCACAAACGTGCACAAACGATGCACAAATGATTGAGACACATTTGAACCGATTCGGACAATATTGGGGTGCTGAGTGACGTCATATGTTTACAAAATGTAATGTTTGATATCTCAAAAACGGAATGAGCACAAATTTTCATTTGTCGTGCACAAACGTGCACAAACGAAGCACAAACGATCTGAAATAGTTTTACATGTTTTTTTTACACATGGGGTGCCAACTTCACGCAGGTCCTAAATTGGGGCGCATGACTAGAGTGTCCCGCCATAACTAGCTACACCCATTTATGAGACACCTTGACAAACAGACAGTTTTTAGTTTAGGTTGTAGAAAAGGGTGGATAAGAACTCTGACGCTCTTGCCTATTTCCCAGCTTATAATGGACATGGGGCTTTAGCAGAAAACTATTAACAAAATGACGAATAAATTGCTGATGAATTACAATATAATACAATGATTACAACATATATGCTCCCTATAAATAAAGTTCTTGATGTAAATAGTGTAATAAACAGTAATGTAAGTACTGTAATAAATGTTATTCATAAAAATATAATTCAGATGATGCATTAATTGATGGTACAAAGGCCTTCTATTTATGGGGTCAGAACAGTCTCATTAATAATGAATGCACAGAGAAGGATTCACAAATGTATTTTGTGTTTTATATATAAATTACTCTCTTCTCACGAATACATTTCAATGCACACACAAATGGATATCGGTATGTATAAATGTAAAATAAATCCATAAACAAAAATAAGTTTCACAAACACATTTCTGATCCACACACAAATGTACCTTGTTTTAAATAAATGTAATTTAAATCCATAAATATATTAATTAAAATAACATTAGCAATTCTCATCAAAAATGTATTTGGATGTTGTTACATTTATATACAAACTGTTAAACTTGAATTAACAAGACACTTTTCATTTGTGAACTTGTTTGCATTTGTGTGTGAACTGGACTGTATATGAGGTTTATTATTATTTTTTTATATGTGGATTCACAAATGCATTTTTCAACAAGGAACTCTCTGTAGCCAATCAGATGCCTCCCTCGTTTTCAGCCAATCACATGACTGCAGTTCCGACCTCTGAGTCCCGCCTCCGAGCCTCCCGGTTCCCTCGGTCAAATGTCTATGGGAAATAACATGTTTTTTTTTAATGATCGTACATAACAATCTCTAGGTGGCGAAGAAGTTAAAGCTGCGTCGCGTTTTAAGGTACATTTGTGTGTGGATCAGAAATGTGTTTGCGAAACTTATTTTTGTTTATGGATACATTTACATTTATATAGGCTACCGATATGATATCCAGTTGTGTGTGCATTGAAATGTATTTGTAAGAAGAGAGTTATTTATATATAAATCACAAAATACATTTGTGAATCCTTCTCTGTGAATTTATTATTAATGAGACTGTTCTGACCCCATATCTATTCTCTTGTTTCCAAAGGTTTCATTAGTCATCTTTTGTGTGCCTGAAAGTACAAATAGAGCGTTAATTAATGCAAACAGCGATATAATACTAACTATTATTATAGAACACTAATACTTTATTAATTATCAAGGGTTATGAATGTAGGAGCATGGCATTGCAACAAATGCTTTGGGAGAGTAGATTCATACAAAAGGTAAACTATGTAAGGCAGCCATCTTTGTTATTAAAAATGCCTCTTTTAATTTGATAACTTTTGTAGAAACCGTAGACTGAACTGAGCCTATTAACAATCCTGTGCAACAACTCACTGCATTTCTGTTAATCAACATCAGATCAACCATTGAATGGTGACATCAATCAATATGCTTGGTGACCATTTTAATTTGTTGCTTGAAAAATATTACCTAAAGGGGAACCAGCCCCTTCTGCTACTTTATATTAAACAAAGCACTGCTGCATGCTGGGAAAACTCAAAAAGCTAAGGACATGCAGTGAAGTTGGACCGGTGCTAATCTTTTTGTGAAGTCGGACTGACGGTGAGCAATGGAGAGAATAAAAACTTTAAAATCAATTCAGTAAAATAATAAACATACATGAACGGAACAAAGTGTTAACGTTTTTTACCTGATGCCGCAAAACATACTAATTTGCCTTCATGTCAAGGATTCACAGGATAGAAACCTGTCCGATTCTTTTTGGGTGTGTCACCCTGTTGAAAGACAATTCGGAGATGATGACATAAAGGCAGTTCAAAGATATCTATAGGTTGTGCATAACATCGGTGTTTACTGGGCTCTGTAATGTATAAAGTGCACAGAGAATCTCTAGACTTTATTGCAAAAGTGTAGTTTAGTGGACACAGTTGTAGATCATAAGGTTAATGATGGCCACTGGTATGTCATTTTCAAGGGTTGAATTCCCACAACTTACTCTTTGAGTGGGTTAAATCAAGACAAAAAGTTAAGATATTTGAACCATTTCAGTCATCTCTTTGTGAAAAGTGAATCTTAAAACAAAAGGACTGCAGACAAATGAATTGCTAAAAGAACTATTCGTTGCCGAAGTTGGAATTGTGTATTGTAGCCTAAGTTCACTGATGGAGACTTTTAGTTCAGACTAATTCTTTCTCATCCGGGTTTGGACTGATGAATTTTCCTGTTGCTAACGACTCTTAGGCCCCGTCCACGCGGGCAAAAACTATTTTTTCCTCCGTTTTCCTTGAAAGCGTTTTAGGAACTTTCTATGAATCCTAACATGAAAATGAATGGGTTCGTTTTCTCTTTTTCCCCCTAAAAGCTGGTTTCAAAAAAGTGTCTGGAGCATCTGGACAGTTGGCCCGAACGCACAACACTTCAGCTTTTTCACAACAAAAATAATATCTGTGTGGATGGGGCCTAACTCTAGGTCTCTTAAGCGAGCTGCAACTAGTCATTATAATGAAAATCTAGGAATACCAACACAAATCTTACTTACAACCACCATCTCTGTCTGCATTGGACTTGAGGGCGCTGTTGTCGGTGCTGATGGATAGTATACTGGCACCGTTTCCTGAGGATGCATCTTGTTTTCATCATAGTATGGATCAGGGTTCTTCCCCATGGGGTCCTCTGATGGGCGCTTATGGCTAAAGTGAATACACTGAAAATAGGTCAAGGTAATTTCAACAAAGCTTATGCATTGCTTCTTGGAGTGTTCAATTTGGCTTTCTCACCTAAGGCTGGATTACCAGCCATAACCAAGACTTAAGAAAATACTAGAATATCAAAATGAAAAAATATATACTTCTGTGCATTACTAACCAAAAGGATGAAAAGGATGATGAGAAGCAACAGGATGGCTGCAGCTAACACCAGGAGGGCAATGCCCCATCCGGGCACCCAGTCTCTATCGTCACGGTTCCCTCCACCACTGGAAAGGCCAGATGTTCCTCCACCATGGGTCGGATCAGAGGTCACTGTAGGGTCAGGGGTATTTGTAGGGTCGGGGTTTTTGTAAGGGTCAGGGGCCTTGATAAGGCCAGTGGTCTTTGTAGGCTCAGGAATTGAAGTTGGCTCAGGAGTTAAAGTTGGCTCAGGAGTTGAAGGAGTTGCAGTTGGCTCAGGATTTAAAGATGGCTTAGGAGTTGTAGTTGGCTCAGGAGTTGAAGTTGGCTCAGGAGTTAAAGTTGGCTTGGGAGTTGTAGTAGTTTTCTTGCACACATCTTCATCCAATATGACTGCCATTGAGTCTTGAGAACAAATAGAAAGAACAGAGAAGGTAATTGAACACTGAACACGGACACAACTGTAGTGATTTGTAAAATATATGGATGTTGATGAACAAATATGTGAAAAGAAAGGTTGTACCGCTTGTGTATTCCTCGTTCACATTGAGGCTTGTCTGCGGTAGGGCTTTTGCTAAATATATTGTAAACAATGCACAGACAATACTCGGGTTGATGGAAGTTGTGTTGAAGATGATAGACGCGTTAGCTATCAGTCCATGGCTGTGAAGTATAAAAATAATAAATACAACTAATATTAAATACCAACATAAAACCAAAGCAAAACACAACCCAGATAATAACATCAATTTAAGGTCACAATACCTGTAGTTTATGCATTCAACACCTTCATAGAAGAGTTTAGTTGGGCATGCTTCACATTTGTAAATGCCATCAAGCTGTAATGCACACCAATAGTTGCTTTGATTAAATTATCTACCTTGTTATTTGGAACAAAAATTGTATGTTAAATTAAGGTATGTATGCTAATTCAAACCATTCTGTTCAAATAAATGTCACACTGTGGTCTGAGTTTGAAAAGCTGTGTAGAACAATAGCTAATGCATTTTTTCTGGAATTGTCTATAATTATCTACCTAGTATCTTTTACAAAATGGATTTGTTTATTTTTTGTCCAGATATCTAGGAACTGTAGTGTTGTTGTTTTTAGAGGCTTTACCAGTGTCTCCACTTCTGCATCCAACATCTTGGAGTACTCTGATTCTCCTATTCAGCAGGGAGGCATTGAAGCCCACATTGGTGATCTCGATTGCCAAAGCCACAGTCGTAGTGATTAATGTGGCAGGGCCTACTGAATCTGCAGATGAACCTGAGGGGTTTGATTGTGAGATGTTATCATATCATAGAATGAAGTCACATTTCCACATGAGTTAGGTTTCTGTTGGGTTTTACAAAACAATGCATTCCATGAGAGCACTTTTTACAAGAACGACAGACCCTTTTCCCAGAGGCGTCATTGTGGGACGAACCCAGGTGCCGCTCCTATCACTATTTCTTTATCTGCTCCTTTTATAAACCAGGACACGGTTAGTAGACCTATCTAGTTTGGCGAAGATAGACCTATCTTCACTACTGCCCCGTGCCCTGGTACATCAACGGAACAGAGCCATACAGTGTTATGAGCAGCACTTGTGTTTGTCCTTCGAAGACAAAACTATGGCCTGATGAGAGAATACTGCTTACCTCTGTAAAACTGATCTATTGTTTGAGGTTATAGTCTGAAGATACTGAACATGAACAGAAGAAAACCTTTGCCAACCTAACATAGAGTCAATGTTCTCCCATTGCTAGTATGTAATATAATTGGATAACCATCAATTGTCCTGTACCAACTTCATTGCAAAATATTTTCAACAAATTCTCACCTGGAGTTGAAGAAATGGTAAGGCATAGAAGGACCCCCCACTCCCATCTCGATAGCTGACCCATCTTCTAGAAAGCCAGTCAAATATTGCCAGTTTACAATAAATCCGGTCAGACTGCTTGATATGTGATCGAATGTTGCACAGTGTTTCATTCAAAGATTTTATCCTCCAGTTTTGTCAATGGGCTTGGCCAAGAGGGTGGGCCTTGAAACTAGTGACAGTGATTCTATGTCGTTTTTTTTAGGTATGTTTGCGTCATCTTTAATCTGATTATTGACTGTGGGCTGGATTTGGTTAACATTATTGCCATGGGACTTGAGTTGAGTCCCTTGAGCATTGTGTTTTATCTAATCTAGATTTTTTAAAAAAAAGTCAAACAATGAATATGTTTACACTGCAGCCACCTTTTGTCACGCTGTTGAATTTACAGATATTGCAAAGCCTTTCCGACACATTACCATACATATCATGTTGTCCTAATCTCATTACAAATAGATTAAGTTGTTCAAAGACAACCATGTGAAACAATTTCAAGTCATGTCAATATGAAAAATTGAGCCATGTTCCATCCCTGACCATGTTGATGTACAAATTTGTGCTGTTTTTATGTTCTCTAAAAGACCATTAAAACAGTCTGCAGGGCTTTGGTTGGAGTTATCTGAAAAAATAATAATGGAGGACAAATATTGTTGCACAACTTCAAAAAATCTTTGCACAGTTTGTTGTGGTGTTAATGACATAACATGAGTACAAGCTATACTTCAACTCATGCTCTTCCAGGTACATTGTGGGTCACACATCTGACCAACAGGAGGGGATAAGGTCTATTCTGGACCTCTTGTGAGACCTTATACTTCTACTGCAGGGACGAACAGATTAATTTTAACCCATTGCCATATGTATTGTTATAAGTTGAATCAATCAGGTAGTAAAAGTTATGCTATAGCAATATCTATGGATGCAAGTCATATAAGTCATCATATTTACGGGTGTTTTTTATTAAGTAAGGTTACCGTAGATCGATAAGGAGTTCTAAATTCATAGAATAGCCAGGCGTTAGAAGGACCATTTGCTCCAGCAGTGTTTGAAAGGCTACTTCAAGACAAAGAGGTTGTGAGACTAAGTGTGGTAACTGATAACAACTTCCAAGGCTGAATAACAACTATGTATAAGGGAGGGTTCCAGTTGTAAAGCAGGAATCACTTTTGATAAGGAACCAGCTGCATCTGAGGCATCTGCATGGCCAGTGGAGAAGAGCAGCATGCGGAGACGGATCCAAGGAGGTACCAAGGGAGGAGTAACCAATAGTATATGGTGTTTGGGATCATGTGTGGAGATTCAACCTTACGTGCAGGACCGTCGGACAGCTAACTCCCATATCTAAAACTTAGTTCAGTATCTGTCCAGTATCTGAATCAAGCCTCAGGGGTGCCCAGACTTTTTCGGCTTGCGAGCTACTTTCAAAATAACCAGGTCAAAATTATCTACCTAAATTAAAAAATGCTAAACATATATTTTTATATGGATACTGAGTACATGCTCTGATGACTTGCATTGAATGTCAAGTTAGCTGCCAGCAGAGACAGTATCATCATTTATAGTTAGTCCATTAGAATAGTTAAGTTTCATAAAATAGTTAGAATTTTGATCATTTAACTCTATCATAATATATTTATAATTCTCTGCATTTACTTTACTTTGAAATATGTGTAAATGCTGACCTGTTTAATCCTTTTATAGGAGAATTCTTGTTCAGAGGTTCGGTTGGTTCTGAACGTTTATTGATGATACACCAGCTTCGGAGCATGGGTTTGTTAAGTTAACTAGTCAATTACGTTGTAAGTCTCACTGAGAGAAGATGCACAAAGATAAGTTTGTTTTACTGCCCTGGGGTTAACGCAGTCAATGAGGTATGAAAATGTAGCAGGCTAGAAACCCTAGTCAAGCATAGTGCTTTTGAATGCAGCCCCAGATTGGTCCACTCCCCTAATGAAGGCCTTAGATAGAGCATGGCGACTTCCAAAACCTCTCTCTCGCAGCACAGCATCCAAAATGCTCTATGCATGGTTATGCAACCTAATCCCACCATTAGATGGTGAAGGTTGACCGGGACCTCTTGGCAGCAGATCGATTCAATGGCAGTGTCCATGCTCCGGCAGCACCCACGCACACACACCAGTCACACCCACACGATCCGAAGGTGGAGCTGGAGCCTGAAATTGATCCCTCTCCACCGGGTTGCAGTCGGACACTACAGGCATGTCCCTCCCAGGCTCAAACGCTTAACCAGCCATATTAAAATCACTATATTCCGCCGTGGAGTGTAGAACACGTTTGCGTGTCTGCAGCAACGTTCTAGTCCTACCGCATTTTCTTTTGTTGCTAAAAAAAGCTATATATTGATTTTTTAAATAATTTTTTGGTGTGAATTTTTTTACAATGGTCCTAACTAACACGTTATTGATGTTGATTATTTCAGTTCATCTTTAAGGTCTTTTCTTGAGTTCTTGTTAGACCTTACCCTACTTCGACTACAGGGATGAACAGAATACGGTTTACCTGTTGCTAGGACATACCCCGCAGCTAAGGCTTTAAATGCATCCTTTTAATGATTACTGAACTCATCACTTTTTAAAGGAATTTCCACAAGACTTTTAGTAATTCATCTTTGGTGAATTGTGTGCTCAACAATGTGTCAGCGTTACAGATTTCCGAGAACTAAATTACCTGAAAGTCCAAAATCTGGAAGAACGTGATGTTCAAATGTCAACTCATAACACGCTAATCCACATTGTGAATGCCCCACTTCTTTGTTAAAGGATACAAATGTAACAGTGTATCCTGCAAACAACAGGAAAGACATGCAGAAGGATACATAAGACAAAGCCAATCCAGAACTTGCTCTTGGCTCTCTTAATGAAATTGGCAAGAAAGCCTGGCATTTGATAGACCTTTTAACTTGGAATAGAAGCTAAACATTCTAAAACCTGAGGAGATTAATAAAGGATACTAATTTCAGATTAAGTTAGGGCCCTGACTTAAAATCTGCAGACAATAATTAACCAACATTTATATTTAATGGGGGGATTCTAATTGTCACCTGTAATTTCATCGATTTCAAGGGTACAATTGTTTGCTCAATGAGAAGTAGGGTAGAGCCGGGTCGGTTGAAACACGGGACGATTGAAACACAGCTGTGTTTTTTTGTTTCATGGCATAATAATATGACAACACAACAGATGATCTCAGGGCCATTCAGTCTTTGTACTCCCAAAGCGAGAGCTGTGTCCGGGTTCTTGGCAGCCAGTCAGTCTCATTCCCGGTGGGTGTTGGCCTCCGCCAGGGCTGTGCTTTGTCACCAATCCTGTTTGTGATATTCATGGACAGGATATCGAGGCGTAATCGTGGTGGGGAGGGGTTGCAGTTCGGTGGTCTGAGGATCTCGTCACTGCTCTTTGCAGATGATGTGGTCCTGTTGGCATCATCGGCCTGTGACCTTCAGCACTCACTGGATCGGATGGCGGCCGAGTGTGAAGCGGCTGAGATGAGGATCAGCACTTCTAAATCTGAGGCCATGACTCTTAGCAGGAAACCGGTGGTTTGCCTACTCCGCGTAGGAAATGAGTCCTTAGCCCAAGTGAAGGAGTTCAAGTACCTCGGGGTCTTGTTCGCGAGTGCAGGGTACGATGGAGCATGAGATTGGCCGGAGAATCGGAGCAGCGGGGGCGGTATTGCGTTCGCTTTACCGCACCGTTGTGACAAAAAGAGAGCTGAGCCACAAGGCAAAGCTCTCGATCTATCGGTCAATCTTCGTTCCTATCCTCACCTATGGTCATGAGGGATGGGTGATGACCGAAAGGACGAGATCACGAGTACCAGCGGCCGAGATGAGTTTTCTCAGGAGGGTGGCTGGCTTCTCCCTAGGGATAGGGTGAGAAGTTCAGTCATCCGTGAGGAGCTCGGATTAGAGCCACTGCTCCTTTGCTTAGAAAGGAGCAAGTTGAGGTGGTTCAGTCATCTGGTAAGGATGCCCACTGGGCGCCTCCCTTGGAAGGGGTTCCAGGCACGACCAGTGGGGGGGAGACCTCGGGGAAGACCCAGGACTAGGTGGAGAGATTATATCTCAACACTGGCCTGGGGACGCCTCAGGATCCCCTCGTCAGAGCTGGTCAATGTGGCTCGGGAAAGGGAAGTCTGGGGCCCCCTGCTTGAGCTGCTACCCCCGCGACCTGACCCTGGATAAGCGGATGATGATGAGGAGGATGAGGACAACAGATGAATTAGTACTTAAACCTGTCCTGAGGCAAAAAAGGTTTAAGTGCCAGTAGTCGCTGTCGGGACGATTGAAACACTTGAAACACTGCAAGTAACCAGTTTGCTTAAAATAAATAACAGGAGGTTTAACTATGTATCCCTAAAAATGACTTAGGAGAGGGAAATAAGTAAATGAAATGAAAATGTAGTCGTCCAACTGGTAAAAAAGAAGAAAGGTGAGTTTTAATCTAAATGTGCATCTTGACAATTACACACAGGACCAAAATATTTTTTATATTATAGAAATTATGTGAAATTTTAGCAATGATGAGAACACTAGTATGTTGTCTGGTATGTTACATAAAAACAAGAGTAAGGTCAATAGTTTCTGTTTAAAATATGCTGTTTCATTCGTCCCACATATGTGTTTCAAACGTCCCAACTGAAACAAATGTCAACTTGGGTTCAAAGTTAAAAAACAGCGCGATCATCCAACATATGTATTAAATACTACTTGTAACTAAGAGGATACACATGTGAGTGGTTGTTCACATTATGAAATTATTTGTATACGTAACATCATCTCTGAAAAAGATGTTAAACTGAAAAGTGTTTCAATCGAACCAGCTCTCCCCTACAGTTATTTAATACTAATATATAAATATGCTGTCTTTTGAAACAAAAGACAGCATATTTATCACAAATCTAAGTGGTGATCTTATATAACCACCACTCTTGAGTCTTAACCTATGTTAATATAGGTTGTTTGTCAAACATTCCAGACCCATTTGAGCCAAAAACTTCATTCCAAAGGTTCATTTTGCGCAAACATTTTGTCTAACAAGTTATTAAGGATCAAAGTATACCACTTTTAAGGTTTTTGATGCATTAATGTCATCATAAAATAAACTCAACTATATAATTATCAAAATGGGGGTCTTAGCCCGACAGGAAGTGATGCAATTAGCATGTTGGACACAAACTCAAGATAATTCGTTTTTATTTTTTTTGCATTTAGCTTCTACCGGAAGTACACCGGGTATATGGCAAGCACTTCCTCTAGCGATAGGGAGTCGCAACACACAAACGCCCGATATTTAACGATTAATCATTTTAGTGCGAGTGTAACAGGAAATACCGTAAATGTCCGAAATGGTTAGGTTTTGTGATAGCAACTTCACCAGAAGTCGATAAGACTGAAAATATTTTGAGCAGCCTTAAAATTAAATTGCTGATTCTAAAAAAAAAGAGTACAAATATCGATTCAATTTAGATGTATTTGAAGATACAAGTATGTTCATTTGTTAAATGTTGGAACAAAGTTTAACGGTTGATAATTGAATAAATTGCGAAGTCTAAAGTAGTTGAATTGTCAGAGAATAGGCAGAAGGCTTCCCTGTCATCCCAATTACTTCCATTATAAAAATGAAAGGCTTTGAAAGTTGGATATTTCAAAAACTATAAATTATTTGAGTTATATATTATGTAGTAGTGCATGATTCCAAGCAAATAAAAACATAAAAAAATTGGAATGGATTATCTGGCTGAAAAGATTTTGGAAGAGTAGAGTGCTAAAGTTTCGGGAATAGAAAATAATAATTCTTAAGAACAATAGTTCTAACCTAATACAGTTCGCCCTAGAAATATGCTAAAAATGTATTGTAATACCGAATATATCATCAAATGTAGCATGTACCAGTGGAAATAGAAAGAATGGGAACCATTTTCATTCTCCAGTCAGAAACTTGAGAGTCAAGTGTTATATTGCTGTTGTCTTCACACAGCTGGGAGAGAGCTCTGAACTGGTGCACTACAAGTAGGTCGGTCAATAAGCACACATGTCATAGAATTAACCATTTCTTCAAAAAGTATGGTTCCACTCTTTACTGGAGCTCTCTGCTGTAGGTTTTAAAGCATGACATACAGAAGTCAGAAACAGAATACCAACATGACAACAGGGAGCAATATACAATTCCCCATGGATGATATCTGCTCAGCACACTTAACTTCACAGAGTGGGTGTTTCAGTGGAAAGGTCCTAAATTAACAGTCAGTTCAGCGTATGTGCGTTTGATTAGATTAGGGGGCTCATGACTAGTGTGCCGCCAGAACTAGCGCCCATTTATGGGTCTCATTGAAAAACAGACCTCGGACGCTAATCTCTTTCCCAGCTTATCATGGGCATTGGGCATAAGCAAGAAACTATTAACAAAATGACATGAATGAGAAATATGATATATGAAAGATAATTACAATACATGTTCTCGCTATAAATACAGTCATTGATGCAAATAGGGCAACAAACAGAATGGGTAAAATTGAATAAATAGCATTCAAACAAATACAATTCAGATGATGCATTAATTAATTAATAAATGCAATAACTAAACAGTATAGACAAAGGCCTCCTATTCTCTTGTTCCCCTAGGATTCATTAGTCATCTATTGTGTGCCTGGAATTACAAGTAGAGATTTAATTTGTACAGACAAAGTGATATAATAATAATCATTATTATATAACAACACAAATACTTTACCAATTATCAAGGGTTTTGAATGTGGAATTTCAACACTCCTATGGTTAAAATGGTTTGCCTGATGCCACAAAACACGCTCATTTGCCTTCATGTCAGGGATTCACAGTGTAGAAGTCCGTCCGATCCTTTTTAGGTGTGTCCCCCTGTTGAATGAAAATTTGGAGATGATCACATCAAGCCAGCTCAAATATTTGCATAGGTTATTTAAAATGTTGGTGGTCACTGGGCTCTGTAATGTGCACAATTAATCTCTAGAATTTATTACAGAGGTGTAGTATAGTCAACAAGGGTGTAAATCATAAGGTTAATGATGGCCACTGGCATGCCATTTTCTTAAACAACCAAGAGTTGAAATCCACCAAGAAAGCCTTTGAGTGGGATATTTCAGTCATTAGCAGTGAATCTTAAAACAAAAGAACAACAGAGAAACTGATTGCTAAAATAACTTTACGTTGCAGAATATGGACAGGTGTATTGTAGCCTCAGTGAAACTGTCAAATTGAAGGAACAAAGCTTCAAACTAGTCATCATTATCACAATGTAGGAATACCAACACAAATCAAACTTACGACCACCATCGGTGTCTGCATTGGACTTGAGGGCGCTGCTGTCTGTGCTGATGGATAGTATACTGGCACAGTTCCCTGAGGATGCCTCTTGTTATGCACATAGTATGGTTCATGGTTCTTCTCCATGGGGTCCTCTGATGGGCGCTTACGGCAACAGCGAATACACTGAAAATAGGTCAAGGTATGTTCAACAAAGGCTTATGCATTGCTTCCTGGACTGTTCAATTTGATCTACTTTCTTTCTCCCCTAAAGCTGTATTTCCAGACATAACCAGGGCTTAAGAACATACTAGAATACCAAAATGAAAAACGATATAATTTTGTGGATTACTTACCAAAAGGATGAAAAGGATAATGAGAAGCAACAGGATGGCTGCAGCTAACACCAGGAGGGCAATGCCCCATCCGGGTACCCAGTCCCTATCGTCACGGTTTCCTCCACCACTGGGAGAGCCAGATGTTCCTCCACCATGGGTTGGGTCAGGGGTCACTGTAGGGTCAGGGGTATTGGTAGGGTCAGAGGTATTGGTGAGGTCAGGGGTATTGGAAGGCTCAGAGGTCACTGTAGGGTCAGTGGTATTGGTAAGGTTAGGGGTCTTGGTAGAGTCAGGGGTCTTGGTGGGGTCAGGGGTCACTGTAGGGTCAGTGGTATTGGTAAGGTTAGGGGTCTTGGTAGAGTCAGGGGTCTTGGTGGGGTCAGGGGTCACTGTAGGGTCAGTGGTAATGCTGGGGTCAGTGGTATTGATAAGGGCAGGGGTTGTATGAAGATTATGGGTTGAAGGCGGCTCAGGGGTTATAGTAGGCGCAGGAGTTATAGGAGTTGAAGGAGTTGTAGTTGGCTCAGGAGTTGTAGTGGTCCTCTTGCACACATCATCTTTTATGACCGGCATCGAGTCTTGAGAAGAAATAGAAAGAAGTAAGAATGTAATTTAACACTGAACACAAAAACAACTGTATTGATTTGCAAAATACTGTATATGGATGTTGACAAATTAATGTGTAGAAATAAAGGTCCTACTGCTTATTGTGTATTCCTTGTTCACACTGAGTTGCGTTTGGAGTAGGGCTGTTTCAATATATTTTGTAAATAATGCACGGATAATCATTTGGTTGATGTAAGGTGTGTTGAAGATGATAGACGCGTTAGCTATCAGTCCAGGGCTGGGAAGTATTAAAAATATAAATACAACTTAAAACAAACATTTGCTGATAATGAAAATAAAAATGACTTGTACATTTCTGGAAGTGAATAATTATGCTTAAATATCTTTTGTCTATAAATATTAAAAGACCAACATAAAACAAAGGCAAAACTCAAATTCAGCATACCCTTGGTAGCCGGATGAAAACATATTCATTTAATGTTCCAATACCTGTAGGTTATGCATTCAACACCTCCGTAGAAGCCTTCTGTTGGGCATGTTTCACATTTGTAAATGCCGTCAAGCTGTAAGATGCACAAATAGTTGTTCAAACCATTCTGTTTCTAGTGTACTTTATAAATGTCACACTGTGGTCTGAGTTTGACAAGCTGCTGTGTAGAATCATAGCTATTCCAATTTTCTGGAATTGTCTATACATATCTGCTCAGTTACAAAATTGATTTGTTTATTTGTTGTCCTGATATCTCAGAACCAAAGTGTTGTTGTTGTTAGAGGCTTTACCAGTGTCTCCACTTCTGCATCCAACCTCTTGGAGAATTCTGATTCACTATTCAGCAGGGAGGCATTGAAGCGGACATTGGTGATCTTGATTGCAAAAGCCACATTTATTGGGTTTCCCGAAGCTGCAGATGAACATGAGGGGTTTGAATGTGAGATATTATCATGTCATAAAATGAAGTCACATTTCAAAATGAGTTTCTGTTAGGTTTTTCAACACGATACATTCCATGGGAGAACCTTTTACAAGAACGATAGACCCTTTTCCCAGAGGTATCATCGTAGGACGATCCCAGGTGTTGGTCAAGGCACTATTTATGGATCTGCTTCTTTTGTGAACCAGGACGCAGGTAGTAGACTTATCTTCACTAGTTTGGTCTACTGCCCCGTGCCCTGGTACATCAACGGAACAGAGCCCTACTGTGTTATGAGCAGCTCCTGTGTTTGTCCTACGATGAAAAAACTATGGCCTGATGAGAGAATACTGCCTACCTGTGTAAAAAGGGTCTATTGTTTGAGGTTATAGTCTGAAGACACTTAACATGAACAGAAGAACACCTTTGCCAGCCCAAAGTAGAGTCAATGTTTTCCCATTGTTAGGATGGAATATAATTGGATCATCATCACATTTTAATCAAGTGCTTACCTGGAGTTGAAGAAATGGTAAGGCATAGAAGGACCCCCCACACCCATCTCGATAGTCGACCCATCTTGTAGAAAGCCAGTCAAATATTGCCAGTTAAAAGGAAATCCAGACAGACCAGGGAATGACACCGTCCTTGATACGTGACAATATGTGATCAAATGTTGCACAGTGGATCCGTTCAACGATTTTATCCTCTAGTTTTGTCCATGGGCTTGGCAAAGAGGGTGGGCCTTGAAACGATTGACACCTATTCTATATTTGTTTTTAGTCACAGTAATTAATAGTTACTGTGGAGAGTTATTTGCGTAATCTATAACTTGATATTGACTTTGCTCTTCAAAAACATTGTGGGCTGTATTTTGTTTACATCATTGCCATGGGACTGTATTCACATCGTCTTATTATCTCAAGTTAAGAAAATAATGTGAAGCAATGTATCTTCTTACACTGTAACAACCTTTTGTCCATTTGTTGATTTACAAATATTGCAAAGCCTTCCCGGTACATTAACATTCATATATCATTTTGACCTAATATAATTGCAAACATTACCATACATCATGCTGCCCTCAAGTTGTTCAGAGACCACAATGTGGAACACTAAAAAAAGTGCACAAACAAAAGTGACAAAAGCTTCAACCAATCTTTGTACAGTTGCTTGTGACAGAACATGCGTACAATTTATACTTCAACTGAAGCCAAACTATGTACCGACATTTGGACTTAAGAAATTAAGCAGGGCATTGTGACCCACCCGACTAACCAACATGGGCACGAGGTGATTAAGGTCTATTCTTGGCTTCTTGTTAGACCTTACCCTACTTTTACTACAGGGACGAACAGATGACTGTTTACCTGTTGCTAGGACATACCCCACAGCTAAGACTTTAAATGCATCCTTTTATTGATTGTTGAACTCATCACACAACACCTTTTCACAAGAAATATAAGAATTCATCTTTGGTAAACTGTGCGCTCAACAATTTGTTAGCATTCCAGATTTCCGAGACCTAAAATACCTGAACATGATCTGCCAGCTTCATCAATCTGAGGCTGTCTAATGTAATCGGATAAGACGCACATGCAGGGTGTGAACTTGTCACTTGTAATTTCATAGTTTTCAAGGGTACGATTGTTTGCCAAACGTGGAGTAAAGTTACAAACATTTGAATATGCTTCCTTCTGCTATTCCTTCTCTATATCCTGTATATCAATCTACGTGGTGAACTGAGTTTAAACTCCACACTGGACCTCTGTCATCCTCTGCCACTGGTTGTGATAACGAGCCCGACTGGTTCAATACAAAAGTACGGCTCCTGCTTGAAGGGTGCTTCAGTTTGGTGATGTTGGCACAAAGGAAATGTTCATTTGTCTCCTGAAATGCAGACCGCTAAGCCACTTAGCAGCCAGCTTAGAGCCGCCCAACCTAATTGATTATACGTCAAAAAGTGTTTGTTTAATGCTTGCCTGTTTGTTTAAAACCTGCTTTGACTGTGGTTTCTAATTGTACATCACCATCACGAACGCATCCGTGTTCATTTGAAATCTATTTTAAGCAACACTGTACATCTATACGCATTGTTTATTATTTAGAACCCATTGTTTCATGTGCCTTGAAAACTATTTCAAGGCGCAAGTAAATATTTAGAGCTTTGAATCTTAAATAAAATCGGCTGATTTGCCCTGGATGTATACGAATACTTAGTAGATCATTGGCTCACTTTATACAGAATAACAAACACAAAGACCCTCTTGGCTTCAATATTGTGACATATTATGACCAATGAACTAAATCTAAACTTCTCTTCATCAAACCCCTTTGAACTTCATCACCAGATGTCCCCAGGGCCCCTGGTAATTTAAACACAGGCTATTAACGGCTCAATGGGGCCCCTTAACATTTTGCATGATATTTTTGATACCTATCTACCTATCTCTACCTGCTTAAAAGTAGAACAAGAACTATCTTTACAGGGAATTCATCATGTTGTGCCGAAGAGAGTGTTGCAACATGAGGGAGGAAATGTAAGTAGCCCTATCGCCGAAGGACTAAAGTGATTATATTAATACTTCAATAAATTAAAGGCACAGTTGTAAATCAGCCAAAATAAACTAAGATTAAGCAAGATTAAGTGACACAAATAACCTTACTTTTTCTTAGGGATTTAAAATTTATGAAAAGAAATACGAAATAAAAAGTAGTGAATCATCATTAGTACCATATGGTATAATTCTGACCACTTTGACCCAACCAAGTGACTGGAATGGATGATAGGATGGGGGATGATATTGTTGGGAAAGTTGAGAGCGAGCTGACCCCCTTTAATGTAAAACACACTATTGTCTGTCTGTAAAATCCATACTATAAAACTATTGTCATTGGATGATATTGTTACCCAGTACCTGCTGATTTAGCGATGAGGCAGCAAAACATGCCCTCCAATTGTCCTCAAATTGAAATTGAATAGATCCTTTTAATAGACACACCATCGTAGAATAGGTGCCCATCGTATAACACTAATAAATGGTTACCTTTCCGGTCAGTTCAAACATTGTCTGTAAGGTCAGTGTTTACCAAGTCTGGGTATACACATTAGTAAACCAAAACGGTTTTCATCACACAAATTATAGTTCTCACGCTTATTTACTAAACATTAACATCTATACCCTTAAGCAGTTATCAACCTGTGTTAATGGTCGCAGTTGGGGACATAAAGTAATCTAAACAAAACCAAATACAAATATGATATAATTATGGGTGCGGGTTAGCTCGGACACCAGCAGCTGGATCCTGGGAGAAATTTAGTCTTACATTCAACGACAATATGTAATCATTATTATCATGGCTACACGTACATGAATCTAATAAGTGTGGAGAAACATTGAGTAAACAGTACCACTCTCCCCCAAGCACAGCTGTAGGACCACCGTTGATGCTGTCGAGGTGAACGAGCACAGTGGCTTTTGGATCAACATCAGCTTGACATGTTTAATATACAGCATGGGGGCACAGGGGTACAGTACATCTCCACTTAAATTACATGGGATGAGGTAAATACGTATGGCGTATGTGCAGAATGAAGATATTGGGTAGCGGCCCAGCAGTGGCTCATCAGTTCTTTGTCACACCAACTCTGCTCTGTTCTTATACTGAACCGAGTGACACTAAAGTCTTTATCTTTCATGCTTCAGTCTTCTCAAACCCTCTTATTTAGTTTAAGTGTTAAATGTGGTTTGTCAACCACACCTGTTCCTACAAACTGGGCTGCTGACCCCTGAACTCCTGTTTGTTTTCAACACTAAGCTATTCTACATCTGGTCAAATAAGCATGCAGTCAATTCCAACTGTGCGAATCGATCTGGTCTAATCGAGCACGTCCTTGTTTCCATCGTAGCTTGATGATGCATCACGACTGCTTATGTTCAACTCGTGCCTTACTAACAAGTTGCTACTAGTTATGAGATTACTTTAATATTGCGGGTGCCACTGAATTTAGTAAACTGCTAGTTTGAATCAAGCTTGTGGATAATAAGGACAAAGCAAGGACGTAGTAAGGACTTCACCCACTGACCAACGGTATGGTAACAAACTTACGCATAGTGCCCCCAGACACACATAGTAGACCTATCTTTACTAGTTTAGTCTACTACCTGTGTCCTTCTAGCTTCCGACCCATACTTATTGTTATGAGAGAACATTGTGTTTGTCGTATGATGGCCCCTCTTGGAAAACGATCTATTGGAGGGGCCCTCTTAGTCCTGATTGAAAAGGATATATATTTTTAAAGGTTAGGGTGGTTTGGTTCTCCTTTAATAAGTATGTTGATCAATTGATAGATTAATAGATGTACTGGTTGAGGGTTGAGTCGTGGTCTCTGCTTGCGCCTGTTATCGTGGTTTCGGGACGAGGTACGACTCCAGGCGTGGGAACAGTTCCCCACGTGGTTAATTCAGAGAAACAAGGTAAAGAGACAGCCCTCTGGAGGAGGTTCATTAAGCATCTGTGGGTCAAAGAAAACTATATTGATAAGGATGGCATTGGGAAGACGTCACGTCTGCAGGGTCTGGTTTATCTTACTTAAAGGAGATTGTCTAGTGATCAGTATACTTTAGTTTAACCTCATATGGGGTTGTTTGGACCACTCTATGAGCAGAGAGTCCTGGTGATTGATTGGCTGAGCACTTGATTGACATGATTAAGGGAGTGGGGAGACGAGGAGAGATTAATAGAGATGGGATGGCAAAGGCTTGACCATCTCTCTCTTTTCTCCCAAGTCAGCAGTCTGTGTTTCTGGAGACCATTAGTGTCATGGGACAGCGTCAGACCTTTGTCCAACCATTCACCTTGGAGAGGCTTCAGACGTACTGCTGCCGTTTGTTGAGGACAGCAGAAGCAGATGTGGAGGACGTGTGAAGAAGGGGAGACAGCAGAGAGAGAAGAGGGTAGATTGTTGTGCAACACATGGGGGATGGGTGGTAAGGGATGACACAGAGGAAGTTCAAACCAATCATTTGCAGAGCAGTGGAGCTGCAGGAGGTTTGGCGAGCAGGGCAGGTGACAGAAAGCCAAGTGCGTGAGAACATATGGCTTGTGAAAAGGACTATTATGGCTGCTAGAGCAAAGACAAAATGAAATATTTGTGTAATGGCATTGTCATAGGAAGCCATCAAAACAGCAGCCTCGTAATACAAACAATTAATCCAACAAGTGTGGAAATAAGATAAGGTTTTTTTTCATGTAAGAGCTGGAAATTATTTCTTCTTTGAAGTTCCTTTGGGTTTGGCTTAACTCAAGAACTTTACTTAATGTTAGAAGATCATTTATTTTATGAGTTGTTTGGCTTGAACAGTGTGGGAAGCGGATTATTTGAGACATCCTTATGAGACTTTGCATAAATCCACATTTATCCACCTTTTCGATAAGCAACTAAAGGAGAGCAGATAGAGATTCAATTGCATGGGATTTCATGAAAACAGCTTCATGGGGAAATCCGATATAATGTAATGACAACGCGACGTCAATGACCGGAGAGGAGCCAAAGCGTTGCAGCAAAGGAGCCATGATGACGAGAATTCGTTCTCCTGTCCGGGTGGGGGCGCTAAAGCTACCTACTGTCGAAAAGAAAGCCAGAGAGGAGGAACACGGCCAGGAAGAAGAATCAGACCATCAGAGGTTTTTTCCGGTTTACCTCTCTGCAGGACTGCCCTAAAGATATTCCTTTGTAGTTATTATTAAAAACCATCAAAACGTCGTACACAATGAGGCAAGTCGAGAATATGTTTATGTTGTAAATCGTAAATCCTGTGGTCGTGTTATGAACCGTACTGGTCCGTGCTATTGGAGAGACTAGTAAGAGACCGGGAGAAGAGCTGGTTAGCTGGTTAGCGTGTGCAGCTAGCAGGGGTTTGAACCTCAGTTAAACCAGCATCACATCACCGTGTTTAAAACGACTACACATTCTAATTAATTGTCTGAACGATTAAATATAATTCCCCTACATTGGGGTTGTGTACATGTCGTGGTCTAGCCAAGCAGGGGACACGTTCAGAATGAATGAATGGGTTCATTATTCCCATTGAAGAGTATTGGACATTGTGTTGGGTTATATATGATGGATCTATCTTGTAAAGTCTTTATACTGGTAGCTGGTCTCATGTGTTTGTCGTGTTGCTTCCACAGAGGAGATCGTGGAAGGGGCCGGGGGGGCAGGTTTGGATCCCGTGGAGGACTTATGCAAGGGTACAATTTGTGACTTATTCTACGTTTGACTTCGACATAGTTGCTGAATGGAGGGTCTTACTTTTTTATTCTGTTTCAGGTATCGCCCTTTTGTTCCACACATACCGTTTGATTTCTATGTGGTAGGTACAAGAGAAGATGATCATTAGCAACAGGGTCTGCATTGATAGGCTTCCATTTGTTTTGATTAGACAATAAAATACTATTGCAGTCTACTGCAAACTCTGTCCAATAATACGTTTCGTTTTGGTTTGTCCAATAGTTTTTAAATTTTCTTTCTATATTCATATTGAATCTGTCATTGAACAATAAAAGCCGTCCATAGTCTATTCCAATATGGTTTACGCTGTTCCCTGTTCGGTTTCAGTGTGAAATGGCGTTCCCCCGGGTGAAGCCGGCGGCCGACGAGACAGCGTTCAGTGAATGCCTGCTGAAACGCAACCAGGACCTCAGCCCCACGCCGGCTGAGCAGGTAGCCCCACATCCAGCCCTCGCTGACCGTTGGTCACGTGGAGTCACATGGACGCTTCTAATCATTGTTTCCCCTCTTCCACGCAGTCTTCCATATTGTCTTTGGTAACAAAGATCAACAATGTCATTGATAACCTCATCGTGGCCCCCGGAAACTTTGAAGTGGTGAGTTAAATGTCGTTGATCCTACGGTCAGATCAGACCGATGGGTTTGGTAGACCTTAATGTTCTTTGTAGGAAACGCATGCAAGACTTATTGCATGCAAGACTTATGATTTCAAAGTTGCTTCCTGGATTGTGGGAGATATGGTGGGTCAGGATTGTTCTATATTGGTAGGAAGCACAAGAATCCAGTAGTTCCTTGGTAAGGGTGAGATCAGGCCGCTCCTATGTGATTACTTTATCCATCACTTCATAAGCTTGAATGGGCTTGAGTGCTGAGTTCAGTTTGATTCAGGTTAGAAATGGTTCAGACCCACTTTAGCAATTTAACAATAGATCAGGGTCGATATATGGCTTGAAAGGCCAACAAAAAACACCACATTTCTTATATTAATTCCTAGCAAATTGAAGAGGTGCGCCAAGTAGGATCTTACAAGAAGGGTACCATGACGACCGGACACAATGTGGCCGACCTGGTGGTCATTCTGAAGATCCTTCCTACATGTGAGTCCAGCTACCGGATGATGGCTCTATTTGCTTGTGTGTATAATCATGGACCTTTCCATTTCCGAGTAAGCTCAGACCACATGTTTCTCTTGCAGTGGAGGCCGTCGCAGCTCTTGGCAACAAGGTAGTGGAGACCCTTCACACTCAAGACCCCGCTGAAGGTGAGTGCACTGTGTTCGGGAAGTTGTGATCCCAACGTGCAAAGTTATGTAATTAACCAAGGGAACTATTAGTCACACGCACATTTCACACACTGTTTAAAGATTGTCGGCATCGCGCTGAATGAAGACCAAAGGCCACATGTGAAATGTTACCAGAGCAAAAAAATGACGTCTTAGGGGCCCGTCCACACGGTGCCGTTTTTTGGTTAAAAACGCAGATGTTTTGCATAGTTTTGGCCGATCGTCCACACGAATCCTGTAAACGCATCGCATGAAAACGGAGTTTTCTGAAACCATTTTAAAAACCAGGTCCGAGGGTGAATAAATTCAGAAACGCACCCCTTGAGTGTTCGTCTGGACGGCCAAAACGCATACTTGCGTTTCGATGATGTCATCGCCACACCCCTCGAGCGTAACCTCTTGTAACCTGTGACGACGTCTCATAACAACAACTATGGCCGACTACATGCTCGTGTTCCTACTGGAGAAGATATTGTGTATATATTATATATTATATTATATTATATTATATATATTATATATATATATTTGTATACAGCGCTCAAGCTTTTTGTGCATGCTCCCGCCTCTTCCTCTCCGTTTCCGGTGAATTTATAAAAAAAACAGTGCCACCTATACGCCTGGAACATGAAGTAGCGTTTTTGAGTCGTATTGAGATGGATCCGTGTGGACACAAATGTTCTTGAAACGATGCCAGGGAAAACGGAGAAAATAAAGATCGTTTTGGTACGTGTGGACGGGCCCTTAATTTGGTTCTCCTGAGATGGGTCCGTAGGGAGACATAAAATGAGTGTGATTTTGATAAATATCTTAACAGAACCAGTCTGCTGTAGATGGTGTCCCCAACACCCTACTATGAAGCCTGTTCATGGGGTTAGTGGGTCTATTGTGTTGTACATGTGAGCTCCACCTCAACCCCCCCCTCTGGTGGTCCTCCTCACTGCTCCTCCAGTGCTCTCCATGCTCACCAACGAGACAGGCTTTGAGATCAGCTCGGCAGACGCCACGGTGAAGATCCTGATCACCACCGTGCCCCCGAACCTGAGGAAGCTGGACCCGGAGCTGCACTGTAAGACACACACACACATGCACACGAAAACGCACACACATACAGAGAGAGAGAGCCCTTAGGCAAGCTTTTAACCCATTGAAATGATTTAATGTTGCTTTAGTAATTATTCGAGAAATATACGTTTGCAAATGTACACACGCCATTTTTAAAATAACTAAGCCGAGCTGATTCTCTTTGCTAATTTACAACATACTCAGCTAGCCTCCAATATAATGATTTTGGATGCAAGATTTGGATCGTAATCTTATATCCAGCGCGCTGCTCTGCAGAGGTTGGGCTTGGCCTCCTCTGTGCACGTGAGAATTTGCCGAGAATTATTCTTTTGCCGTCCCCCGTGGGTGAATCCCCAGCACTGGGGGACCTGCTCCATCAGGTTCCTGGCTGGCCCAATAAGTGACACCGAAGGGAGTGCTCAAGGCACTTTTACATCTTCTGCATCGGGAGACTTCTCTCAATCCAGTGTATCGATGACGCTTGAATTGCAACCTAATTCTGTACTCATCAGAGCGGCTGCTTGCGGCTCAGTTTATCTGTCCAGCAGGTCAAGGGCTGTTGCTCTCTCAGGTGGTCCTCTTGGCTTGGGGGGGGGGGGGGTTTCAACGTGCTCTGTTTTTAATCTAACACCACAGCGGCACTTTAGTGGAGAAACGTTTATGACTCGCCGCACTCAGCCAAGCAGTCGCCTCACACGGTGGGCTTGTGAGCCTTTTTGGGGGGCTAGATTTACTGTGTGGACTCCGCACGTGATATGCGGTCGAAGCCCGCTCTCACGCATGGCTCGTCCATATTTCTCACGCTTTGCACGGCTTGCAAAAATGCCTCGTGAACAACCTATTCAGGGTTCTCTGAAATTCTTCCATGCATGATTTTAAATGAGATGCATAACCTCTGTGTCCACCCTGCTCCTTGCCATTGAGCTCTGATGGATTGGAGAAGTCACGACGTGCTGGTGTCTCCCTCTAGTGCACAAAAAGGTGATCAATAGTCATGCTAGTTCCGCAATGCATTTTAAGCTCACAATGCATATACGTTTAGAATATCTTGGTCACACCATGAGTGATTTCCTTGTAATGGTCTTGAGTTGGTGAAACGTGTTGTCGGTAGGGTTAGTAGTAAGACTTGCTTTCTCTGCTCCCCCTTCACTAGTTTACTTCTGCAAATTGTAATTCATCTGGGATATGAGCTAACATTGCTGCCCTATTGAACTTCATGCCCTCTCTTAGTGCCCCATAGCTGGGATAATTGATGGTGGTCTTGGTTACTGGCTGTGCATGTAATCATGTAGAATAAAGTCCTGCTAAAGCACTGTTCATAACAATTTCATAGCTGCGGTCCCAAATCACGAGTCATTTAGATTTCTCTGCTGTACCGTATTTCACTTCCCCCCTGAAGTGTGCACGTTCCACAAGTTTTGGAGTAACGCCAATCTGAAAGTGAAGCAGGTTAATTGTAATTTCCCAATGTGTACATTAGTGGAAACTAGAACCCAATTTAAATTAAAATGAGTGCAGGGTAGCGATACACGTTGAGATATGGGCAGAATCTATGGAAGAAGGATGCTTACCTACCTATTCTGTGATCCAGAAGTATTTAAACCATAACATTTAAAAATTAAACCTTTTAATGTTAGTAGATTAATTGAATAATGGACACACAATATACAAATGTTACCAGAGGGTCAAGCAATGCTCCTCTACCCCTGGCTTGTGCGTTCTTGTCTGACGCTGTGTCTGTGTCTCCTGCAGTGGACATCAAGGTGTTGCAGAGCGCCCTGGCCGCCATCCGTCACGCCCGCTGGTTCGAGGAGAACGCCTCCCAGTCCACGTGAGTGAAGCTCTCCCAACAGCTGGCTTGTTAGTTCTGACCCTAACTGGTTGGTGTCTGTAATGTATTTGTAATTTGTACACTGTTGCAACCCTTAAGGAACTCAGGCTGGTCTTAGGCCGCCTTCAGACTGCCAGCCAAAATCCGATTTTTAGCCCATCCAGATTGGAACCGGATGACTCTTTTGTAGTCTGAACAGTCCCAAGTCACATGAAATCCGATTTTTGCGAAACGGATCGAAACCACCTCCGGGAGGTGGTTTCAGATCGCATTTGGACAGATGCGTCTCAGTCTGAACAGCTCCAAACACTCAGATCGGTTTTGACTGTCCGTGACGTCACTCTACGCGACGCCAGACCTGAAGCAATGCGCCAAACCACCCGCCTCAGTCCTTGGACAGAGGAAGAAACGAAATGTCTCGTTAATCTGTGGGGAGATGGGTCCGTTCAAGCGAAGCTCGAGGGCATGTATCGGAATAAGTCGATTTATGAAAGTCTTTCGCGTTCTTTGATCCATTTTGTTTGTTATTGTTTTCTCGTCGCTATTACATGACGTCACACAATACACGCGCTGGATGACGCCTCCGCTCCGACGTCGTTGCTACAGCAACCTGTCAGATGGGTCAATAATGTGGCCTAGTCTGAACAGAGCCAAATGCGATTTGGACATGTTAGATTTCAGCTTATTTCTAAACTGTTCGGACAGACTCTGCGTTGTGTATTTTCAGTCGTAGTAGTAATTCTTGAAGTCGAAATCAAAACAGCTTGACAGGTTGGAGTAGAGAGTTGAATAGATGGTTTATTCCAGGATGTACAGCGAGATACAGACTTAGGTCGAATAATCTATAGTGGACCCGGTGGTCGATGACTTGTTCCTTGGCTGTCGAAACCCTCTACTCATCGAACCAAAGGGTTGGGGCGAGTATAATACAAAAAGGGGATGGATAAAAACACGTGAACAGACGCACTCTCCCTTGATAAGGTATCTGGCCCTGGCTATGTCCCGGAGGGCCAGGTTGGTTCGACCTACCCTGACACATAACAATGGCAGAATGTTGGGGATAACACCTTGTATCAGTATGAGAGGCCCTGGCCTGTTCCTAGACTAGAAATGTGAACAATAAGAGAGACACTAAAATACACCAACATTCTACATTCCTCCCTCTTGATCATACTAAACATAGTTTAAAGATCACCAACAAAAAGAGAATTCAGTGTATTTTCTGGTGACCCATTAATAATTAACTAAATCAATGAAAGAAAGCATAAAAGGCAAAAAACAAGTAAATTCAAATCATACACAAGTAAACCAGGTGTAGGCCACTATAATAAAGAAAATAACAAACTCATTAGGTTACACATGATTAAACCAAAACAGATAAAATTTTTTAAAGAATCAAGAAGGTCAACTGTCCAGGCCCCTCCCTCTGCTTGGCAGTGAAGCTCCACCATTGTAACATCATGACTCAGTTGGTTTTGAAGTAGCAGTTGCAACAGAGTTCTTTTCAAGTTGATGAATGGCCCACCGCAGGTGTGATGGGGGATGAGGATGTCAGGACGAACACTCCTGGGCAAAGAAAAAGTGCAGAATCAGTCATGGGGGAGGCATTGTCACAGCCTCCAACAGTAATAATAATCAACTATGGTTTGTAATTGTCTTAATGATTCGATAAACAATGAAAAATGATCATACAAAAAATTAATCGCTTGATCCGAAAATGGTTATATCAGTAATCAGTAATCAGTCATAGTTCTCAATAAACCTTGTGTGAATGAATGAATGATTGAACCTTTGTTCAAAAATAAAACAAAACAAACAAAAAGTTCTAAAGCTGAGCAGTTGTGTCAAGAAGGAACCAACATGAACTTAGAGAGGTGGTGACAAAAGTCCTAGCATCTTTCGAAAACTAACCTCTCGTAAAAATAAAGGAAAGAAAATAACAAACACTCAAAGAAATAAAGAAATGAAAATAACAAACACTCAAACACTCCCTACTCTTCACCCCATATCAGTCAATTTGCGTGCCAAATCTAACGAGTGTCATTCCAAGTTGGTGAATCAACTAATTTGCAGTGGCTTGCATGTATCCACTTCGTCTTCTTAGCTACACGAACAGCGGATCGAGTAACTAATAGCATTTGGTATGGCCCCTCATGGTTTGATTGATTGAGTCTTGTAGATGATTCCCTGGTCATTCAAGTCTTTTATGATTGGTCTCAGTCCATCCACGGCAGCTCTGTTGAGTGGATATTGCTTGACACCTGGAGGACTCCACTGACTTCACTGGTTCCATGGTTATTGTTGGTTTCCGTCATTGAATCGTATATGCGGCTGAGTTCTTCACCACTCTGCGACTCTAATTTCTTCCATAGTTCCTTCATTTTGTCTGAGCGGTTTTCGTTCCCTGGTTTCTCGTTGGGGCGCTCACGGTACCCCTTTCGAGGGGCTTCACATTCTCTTTGCCAGTGTCCACTTTGTCCACAGTTGTGGCATGGTCGAAGTTCTTTCTGTCTGTCTGGCGGGAGGAATCGTTCTCTATTTCTGTTGGGCTGGGGGAATCTTTCTCGTTCCCTTGCCATTCCCTTCTTCTCGTCCGCCAGGAATCGAATCCTGACTTCTTCATCTCGATCCACCTTTTCTCCGAATTCCTTGATCTCTGCCATTGTGCTGCTTCGGTTGTCCCAGCCGGGAAACCTTGTCTTTACTCCCCTTCGGATCTCCGGCAGTACCTGCTGGAGGTACTTGGTCTTCAAAGGCAAGTCCTGTGACTGGTCGATGGTGTCCATATCATATTCAGTTTGGCCTGAGTGCAGCAAATAACATTTGAAGAAGCGCTCGTTGAACTGGTCCAGACTCTCATCTTCTTTCTGCAAACAACGTGTGATTGTTGTCCAGTTGACCTGTGCCTTGGAGTGCTTTTGGATCCACGCCTTTATGGCCTCCCATCCCTTCTCTGGTCTCATTCCGTCTTCTCCAAGGGCATCTTCCACCTCGTATCGAATCTGGATGCGCTCAGTGCTGCTCAGGTGTTTGAACAAAATAGCAAGCCCATCGTAGGGGTGGAGTTCGTACAGAAGCATCAGTTGTTTCAGTTTCATCCATGGCTGTAGGCCTGCTCTCTTTGGGTGGTCGATCTCCGCACTCCATTTTTCGATGTTCTTCGGGCTGGAGGGTTCATAGAGGATTGTGCGTCCCTCAGCGCTTTCTATCTTCTTCAAGGGCCTGAGGTTAGCATAGTCAGGTGGGGCAGATGGATTTCCCTTCCGTGGCACGTGGGGGGTACTGCAGATGACCGGGTACTCGCCTCAAAAGCTGTTGGACGGCTGGGAGAACACTGTGTCTTGACTCCTGTAAACCACCAGGTGGCGACGATGGCTGCATCGGGAAGATGTATTCCCCATCTGGGCCACACGATGGCAGTGTGGGGTACATGCGACCATAGACTCCCAAAACTCCTCCTCCGTTTCCTTGGTCACCCCCCCTTGGGGGCCCTGAGTCGAGAGGGCGGGCCGCTATCAGTCCTTCTCTGACTAGCGTCTGGTGTAGGTCTCTCTCCCGAGTCAATTCATCCTTTAACAAACGAATTTCATCGGCAAGCAGTTTGATTTGCTCTCTTGTCTTTTCCAGAGCATCTTCATAGTGAGCAATTGTCTTTTCCAATTCATCTCTCTTTTTGTTGCTGACATGCTTGATAAAGTAGCGCTTACACTGAGACAATAGTAACAACCCAACTGGTTCACTTCGTCTAGTCTTCTTGACCCAGTCTTTGAAAACCTTCCAGATCGATTCCTTTGGCCAGCGTTTAGTTTGGGGGTCCATCATTATCTCATAAAAACAATATATGTGATTCCTCGGCGGGGATCAAAACAATATCTGATTCCTCGGCGGGGTTCAAAACAACATAGCACAAACAAAAACTCTAGCGATTCATGTAACCTCACCAGTGAATTCAATACAAATACGGTTTCACTCCTTGTCCAACAAGTCGTAAAACAAAAGCCCTGAGCAAACCAGCTTAAGTTATATTCAGGACACGTATCAACATTGACAAACTAGCAAAGATGAACAAATCACTTGAATGACATGCTATTACAATATTCCAGGACTCAAACCCAGACCAAAGGCCTTAATCAACATATTCCAGGACTCAAACCCAGACCAAAGGCCGTATTCAACAATTCCAGGACTCAAACCCAGACCAAAGGCCTTAATCAATATTCAACAATTCTAGGACTCAAACCCAGACCAAAGGCCTCAACAACATATTCCAGGACTCAAACCCAGACCAAAGGCCGTAATTCAACAAATTCCAGGACTCAAACCCAGACCAAAGGCCGTATTCAACCAATTCCAGGACTCAAACCCCAGACCAAAGGAACAAACAATAGTTTCACATATGGCGTATATTCAGTGATATCACACAAACTCTCTTAATCACTAATGCAGGTCCTCCACTTCGTCAAGCTCTTAATGACACAAACTTCATTACCCAGCAAATGTAGTGCAGCCTAATAGTAAAACAAATAATAATAATCACAGTTATGTGTGTGTAGATTATTTTAAGATTACTTTCTTGTTCTTTTCTCTTGGTCGAGAGTGTGGAATGAGATTCAGTCACCGTTGATTCCCACGTGGTGCATAGAGATGCCGCTGGTTCAGCCGCGTTTGTGGATGCGGGTCCCTCCGGCAGGGCAGGCGTTGAGACGTCCTCCCAGGCAGGGCGCGCGCTCTTCTCTGTCACAGGGCAATCTTCAGAGGCAATCGTCTTCTCACTCCTCTCTCTTCAAGACGGGTCACGGCACCCAAATGTTAGGATTTCAGCTTATTTCTAAACTGTTCGGACAGACTCTGCGTTGTGTATATTTTCAGTCGTAGTAAGTAATTCTTGAAAGTCGAAATCAAAACAACAGCTTGACAGGTTGGAGTAGAGAGTTGAATAGGATGGTTTATTCCAGGATGTACAGCGAGATACAGACTTAGGTTGAATAATCTATATAGTGGACCCGGTGGTCGATGACTTGTTCCTTGGCTGTCGCGAACCCCTCTACTCATCGAACCAAAGGGTTGGGGCGAGTATAATACAAAAAGGGGATGGATAAAAACACGTGAACAGACGCACTCTCCCTTGATAAGGTATCTGGCCCTGGCTATGTCCCGGAGGGCCAGGTTGGTTCGACCTACCCTGACACATAACAATGGCAGAATGTTGGGGATAACACCTTGTATCAGTATGAGAGGCCCTGGCCTGTTCCTAGACTAGAAATGTGAACAATAAGAGAGACACTAAAATACACCAACATTCTACAGACACTTGCTAAAACAGTTTGGACAGTCAGCCCTAAAAATATATATGGATATGAGAAGGAATCCGATTTGAATCAGATTTGCCTGCAGTCTGAACACGGCCTTAGTAGGGTCAGGGGTCACTCTAGGGTCAAGTGTATTGGTAGGTTTAGGGGTTTAGGGGTCTTGGTAGTGTCAGGGGTTGTAATGGAGTCAGGGGTCTTGGTGGGGTCAAGTGTATTTGCAAGGTCAGCGGTCTTGATAAGTGATTGGTTTTTGGTATTGAAAGGTAATCATTGAATGTGTTGTCTATCAATATCCACTATCCGACCCTGGTTGGTGTTTGGATGTCGTTCTAAGTTGAACCCTGTGCCCCTCCCCTTCAGGGTGAAGGTGCTGATCCGCCTGCTGAAGGACCTCCGGCAGCGCTTCCCTGGCTTTGAACCCCTAACCCCTTGGATCCTGGACCTGCTGGTCAGTCCTGGGGCTCCACGCGGCACCTCTTGGCCCACGGCTTAAGTCATCCTTCTCTCCATGTTTATCTTCTTAATCCAACCGGGTGAAAGAAAGCCATCGAGGCTTCAGTCGAACACCCCGTGGGGCTGTGACACCAGTGCCTCCGCCCGTGGGCAGTCCCAACCTCCAGCTGGAGCAACCCTGAGTGGAGCTGAACTGTTATGAGCAGGCAGCAACTGCAACCACCCTGTTCATGGTTGGCTATATGTGGGCAGTACTGCAGGTCAATGACGGGCCTAGTAAGAGATCTTTGTGGTCAGCCAGCTGTCAGAACACCCTCAAAACATAACGCATTTAAAAATAAAACTATGTATAGATGCGGTCATACACAAGTGCTTATCTGACCAATCTTCTCTTTTCCTTCCAGGGGCATTCTGCTGTGATGAACAACCCCTCCAGACAGCCGTTGTCCCTGAATGTCGCTTACAGGTTGGTTCATTCCTCCAGTCGTCTTCCCTTTTCTTATTCACACAGATGCTTTTCTTACCTTCTTGCTTGTACGATCCCTTATTCTACAAACCCCCTGTGGAGTTCTTTTAATTCAAGATGGCTGCCCAGTGAAAAGAGACCTTGTTGTGTTGTGTTCAGCCCCAGCTGAGCCTCCTCTGACCCCATAGTTAGACCCATAATACTGAGGTGTTCCTCAGGCGCTGCCTGCAGATGCTGGCCGCAGGGCTCTTCCTCCCCGGGTCGGTGGGCATCACGGACCCCTGCGAGAGCGGCAACTTCCGTGTGCACACAGTCATGACCCTGGAGCAGCAGGTATGGAGTGACCCCCCCTGTTCACCACAGACAGGGTGGACCCCCGTAGTGGACCGCGTCTGAGAGCATCAGACTGCACCCGGCGACTTTTTGACGAAGGGATGGCGTCCCTGTGTAGAAGCGAGCAGCGGGCTCGTGCTTGTGGCTGCTCGAGGTGGTTGGTTTGTCTGTAAAGTCTACTTGTGGTTCTTCTCCAGGACATGGTGTGCTTCACGGCCCAGACCTTGGTGAGGGTGCTGTCCCACGGCGGCTACAGGAAGATCCTGGGCCTGGAAGGAGACGCAAGCTGTAAGCGCCTCTCCATTCATTTTAGTTTGAAATCGTCGACCACCGCAGTGCGATCCAACCGGAACTACGGTAGTTCACGATATTTTCAAGGCAATCAAATACCACATTGGTGACAGGTAATCACAGGAATGAGAAGATGACGCAATATTAAAAAAAAGAGTGCCGCACAAACATTTCCGAAGACGCAAATGATAATTTCAAGCACTTGCATCGCATGCTACACTCTCTGCTCGCGAGAGCGTTATAAACTGCAAACTGAATGCTTGCATGAATGTTGCCCTGATTAAAAGTTGGTTGGCATCGGATAAAAGACAAATGGAACCCCAAAAACATCTTGAAATCCGGTTTAATCCTGATGGTAAGATCAGCTTCCCCCACTTCATACCAGTACATTTTCTATGGGTTTGGTTCGAGTGACTCGGATAAAGCTTAAATCTATGTTTTATATCCTCTCCATTCGATGGCAAGCTTGCAGTTTACTAAAGCATGAACCTGGTTCCAGATTTGGCGCTGGAGATGTCCACGTGGGACGGCGTCATCGTGACTCCCTCGGAGAAGGCCTACGAGAAGCCCCCCGAGAGGAAGGAGGAGGAAGAGGAAGAGGGGCTGGAGGAGGAGGGCGGTGGGGAGGACGAGAGCATGGAGACGCAGGATTAAGAGGACCTCCCCCTGTTCAGGTAACACCCCCCCCCCCCCCGCAAACACTCACTCGCAGCAGTTGAATCAGATGATCGCTGTAAAGGATTCCTCATCAAACCTCTAAGCCTGTATAAGATCTGGACTTTGCAAAATAGGACTTGAAATTGAAGGGTGAAGGGCCACAAATTGAATGACAAATCTACGTCAAAATATGGGTGACTTCATGCATTACCACCCAGTCTACCGCTACAAAATGTGTCTTCCAGTATTTCCTTTGTTGCGTTTCCCAGATGTGTTGCACGTGTCCACCGTCCAGTGATGCTCCTAGTAACATCTCTGTTCTGTCCTACAGGGTGTCTCATGGGATGTTTGGACTGACCGCTGTTCCTGTCTCCGTCTGTCTGTTACGTCGTTGTTCTCCATTCAAATGTCGTCTGACATTTGTAAATATGATTTGGTTTTGATTTGTATTGTGAAGTGTCTTTTTCTTACTCAGTAGTTAGTATAATAAAACCTTTTTATTGACCTTATCCCCTTGTGTATTATTTTTTTATTCTAACCGGGTTTCTGTATGTAGTTCATACAGTTGTGCTCAAAAAAATAGCAGTGCCTTTAGAAAAATGAGTAAATGTCAAAATTCTTCTAACAAATTGTACTTTCATGAACACAGATGCATTGGGGACACAGTACATTCTATTCCAAAGCAAAACTATTGGGCAAAGTCATCAAAACTTAAATAATGATATTTCATAGAAAGTCAGAAATGCCATGCTCGAAGAAATAGCAGCGTTGCCATCTTTACTTGGAAACTCAAAAACGTACTGTACAAACTAAGAAATTCTTGATAAGTGAACGTGGCTGAATATCCTAAACTAATATTTTGTTGCAAAACCACGGTTTCTGATAACTGCTTCACATCTGTGGTGCATGGAGTCAACCAACTTCTGGCATCGTTCAACAGGTATTGCAGCCCAGGTTAATTGTACTGTATTCCACAATTCCTCTTTGTTTCTTGGTTTTGCCTCATGCACTGCACTTTTTAGGTCAGCCCACAAGTTTTCTATGGGATTAAGGTCCGGGGATTGTGCTGGCCACTCCATCAGTTGAATCCTGTTCATCTGGAACCATGCTTTTGCTCGCTTGCTGGTGTGTTTCGGGTCATTATCTTGTTGAAAGGTCCACCTCAAAGGCATTTCCTCTTCAGCATATGGCAGCATGACCTCTTCCAGTATCCTGATGTACTCGCAAACTGAATCCATGATCCCTGGTATGGCGGTAAATAGGAACCAACACCGTAGTAGGAGAAACATCCCCATATCATGATGCTTGCACCACCATGCTTAATTGTCTTTACTGAGTACTGTGGCTTGAATTCGGTGTTTTGCAGGGCGTCTGACATACTGTCCGTGACCCTTAGACCCAAAAAGAACAATCTTGCTTTCATCAGTCCACAAAATGTTATGCCATTTCTTCTCAGGCCAGTCAATGTGCTCTTTGGCAAATTCTAACCGCTTTTGCACATGCCTTTTTTTTTAGCAATGAAACTTTGCGGGGGTTTCTTGCTGGTAGGTTGACCTCACAAAGACGTCTTCGGATTGTACCAGTACTCAAGTCAACTGAAGGTCTTCCTTGATCCTCTTGGAGCCGATCATTGGCTGAGTCTTTGCCAGTTTGGCTATTCTTCTCTATCCATTTGAGGAGTTGTCTTTCTTTTTCTTCCGCGTTTTTCTGTTTTTTGCTCCCATTTCAATGCATTGGAGATCATTTTAGCTGAACAGCCAATTACTTTCTGTACCTCTTTGTATGTTTTCCCCTCTTTTATCAATGTTTTGATTAAGAAACGCTCATCTTTTGAACAGTGTCTTGAACGACCCATTTTCCTTGTTTTTTCAGGACAAATGCACAGCCAGCATGCCAGTTGCCTTGCTCTTTAAATAAGGATCACCTGTTAACACCCTTTTTTCCCAGAATGCCCTCCCTAATTGACGCCCACCCTAATTGAACTCACCACTGCTATTTTTTTTGAACACACCCCTTTCAGTTAATCATTCAATTTCACAGAATCCGCAGTATGCATGGTTGGCCTGTTGGGTTTGTTGGTTTTCTATACCTTTATTTTTCCCCCCCCAGAAACTTATCTGGGGTGTAGAGGTTGAAATTTTAACAAAAACAGTGAATTTTCTTGCTGCTGTTGAGGAACTGCTATTATTTTGAGCACAACTGTATAAACCAGTTCACGTATCCAGAATAGCACTCCAAACCGTGGGTCCTTCAAATGTTCCTTTTGATCGGGGTGACGCTATATCCGTGGACCCGAAGTGTCCCAGTGACTCGTATGACGGAAGAGGAAACCCAGGACGTCACTGGTTGAAGGGGAAGCCCACTGCTCTCAGCGATATGCCGTCACAACTCAAGTCAGCAGGACAGAAAAACTCTTAATTAAATCATGATGTTGAAATAATTGTGTTGCATGGTTAGGGATAGGACGATGATAGCTGGGTGGTTTTTGATTGGATATCGGGCATGAGCGAGATCTACCAATAGAGAAAAGGTTCAGCATCAGGTTAATGTGTAAGCATCTTTATTTTTCTTTCTAAAAAGACAAAGCAACATTTTGTAGGCATAAGTAAAAACACTGCTGGGCTCACAATTAGTTTTTATATATAATCTTTTGTTATGTTACAGTATTAACAATGCTTCTCATATGGGCTTTTTCTACCCATTGGGTAGGATCTGTGCATAATATATTAATATATTAAAGTTATATACAGCATTGTACAAATAAACAGACCACTGGAAAATACAAGCACCATTGGAAGTGAGGCACGCTAAGGATCGGACTGTTTGGAGTGCAAGTGGTCTCCTGTGGCTGCTTCGACGTCGCATCAGTTCACGTAGGCTTATAAACATGCAAACCCAGGTTGAGGTTAACATCGGGACGTGTAGAAAGAATGACGAGTCTTCCGGTCGGAGAACTCCAAAGTGTTAAAGCACTGATGTGACAACAATTGACAGCAAACAGCAGTAGCAGCGAAAGATAGCAGCAGCAGTACTGCGGAGCGGAGCGCAAGGTCGCGCGCCCAGCGGGAGGTGCGAGCAGCAGTACGGTGGTTTCGGTCTCTCCACCGGGAGGGACAGCCCACAGTGAGGGAGGAATAACGTCAGAGTACCAAGGAACGCAAACTGGGGGAGAAGTCACTGTTTAAAATGGATGAGGGTTGGTCGTCGACACTCAGCCTTTAAATGTCTTCTACCGTTCATAAAAGCCTATTTAACCGGTGTCTCTATGTTCATGTACGCCAAGGGAAGCCCAATCTCATGGTGATTTTGTTGTGTAATGGTAGTTGCCTGTTAATGATTGTTAATGGCAGAGTAAAAATACAAAGAAAACCTTAAAAAAAAAAAGTCCTCCAATGTGAAACATCAAATAAATAAGAATAAATAAAGGGTGAATTGAAAGTATGGCTTCACAACAATGACCAGGTCCTAGATGCATATATAATTATCATATGCCCTTGCTCTCTAGATTAACATTGAATCATGCCTTAAGTGCAGTTTACTGTAAGTCATTCAATTTACCCCCTGAACATGAGTATGCACCGATGTAAGAGTCCCCTTTTGAAATGAGGTATTTTCAAACTAAAGGGAGGGACGAGAAATACAAAGTAAGAGCTCCCTATTTAAACTGATCTCCATGAAGTGCCTGCTCTGAAGCCACTGGGGCCGTGACCTGGCAGACACATAAAGTGCTACTGGAGGGGAACAGGGCCAAAGGACAGGTGGACAGGAAGTGAAGGTCTCAGGAAACAGAAGAACAAAAGTGGGCATTCATAAATGTTGACCTTGTGTTCCTGAAGCAGGGTTTGAGCGCTGCCCCATCCATCCTTAAGCCTTTGTATATTGGGTGGTGTTACCGCAGGCTAGATGGAGCTGTCTTTGACACTCTTTGACACGCCCCATATAACATCCTTCCATTGCATCATGGAATATCCCAGATATCCTGGCCACTCTGCCGAGACCCTGCTGAAGCTATGGCTCTTGGCGTTGACCCATCCAGATCCCAGAGAAAGACAGGGACCGATTCACCTGTAGATGAAGCTTCTTCTGACCACAGAGCTGGATTCTGTCTACACCACCATGCAGAAGAAACTTCTTCTGACCACAGAGCTGGCTTCTGTCTCCACTACCCTGCAGATGAAGCCTCTCCTGACCATAGAACTGATTCTGTCTTCACCCCCCTGGCCTGGAGCAACGCTCATATCACTGCAGGGGCCGCCCTGACTGGCAGCCCATTTCAGGAGGACTTTTTGGCCTTTTGTCAGTACGGTTCGGACACGGGCTCTCCTGCGACTGAGGTGAACTCCCCCCCATGCCTGGGTTTGAGCTTTGTCGGTACTGAAAATAATATTTTACTGTCCTGCATGGACTATTAAAAAAACAAGGAAGACCAACTCAAATACAAAGAGGAAAAAACATCAAAGAATTATTCTCTGCATTTAAACAGTGAGTTAGTGCAAGTTCAAATTGGCTTCTTTTCCAAACCTATTATGGTGTAAAATTCTGGCATAAATGTGGGTCTTTTCAACTCAATATATATGAAAAATCGTGAACCATTACCTTTTTGTTCATATGTGTGGACGAGAGTGGATTCGCAGTGGATTGTCTGCAACATACATTGAGTATACAAAAAAATGTACTGCAGCTCAATAAAAAACATATGACGAGTTAACCCTTCGTGGGGGTGGCCCCGCGGAGCCTCACGGGACTTTCCTCACTTCCACCTCTCCTCCCCCAAGCCGCTTCCGCCTGCTTTCACCACCAGAGGGCGCTGCTGTGCTTTCACTCTCCCTTCTGCCAGCCTGACGCTCAAGCCACAAGCTACCCGAGTCTGAGCCGCAGTCGAGCAGTGAGGTGGTGTTATTGCTGTAAAACGCTGCGCTGCCCCTGTAGTGTCCCATCACCTCGCTGTAGGTGGGCGGTGGACTCTCCGTCCGAGTGTTCGCACCGCTGATCCCGGAGTTGAAACTCGGCCCGCGGCCGACGTAAATGTCGATGAAGTTCCTGTCGTAGACGGTCCGGTTGGGCGGCGCGCGCACCGAGGCGCGGCTCAGCTCCAGCTGCTGCTCGGGGTCCCGCAGCTTCAGGTGCAGGGGCCCTTGTATGGGGGCAGGTCCTCGCCGTCAGACAGGGAGATGGACGGCGGCAGGTTGATGATCTCCTGCTGCAGGTAGGGGTAGGTGGGCTGGAAGCGGCAGAGGTGCTGGTTCTGCTGCTGTGTGTAGGCGGGCGGGTTGCAGACCAGCCGCTCCTGGGTGCCCTGGGGCCCGTACATCACCTGCGTGGGGCGGGGCGTAAGGGGAGTGGGGGTGAGCGTCGACTACAGGCATGTGGGTCAATGGGGTACGCGGCATGGATTGGCTGGACTAAACCGGTTCATTATCAGGGACCTAAACAATAAAACGTTGAGCCTGTCCCACTATGGGTGTCCTACACATACTAGATGTTTGTTTCCATATGTGAACCATGATCATGATCAGGGCTATGGGTGTCATATGATCACATAGCATTACACAATATTCTGCACTGAGACAGCGAGGGTAACTGCACAAGCACTGTGTTAAGCTATGGACGTCCCCACTGCAACGCTGACACACCTGATGCTGGCTGATATTGGACCCTGGGTAGGGGTTCATGGGTGGGGAACTCTCCATAGAGGCAGCGGAGCTGCGCAGTGACCTGACCTGACCTGAGCACTTCTCCTAATCCACTGGCGGCAGCAGATTTAGAGATATTTACATATTGAGGATCTATCTCAGTGTGGTTCTTTTATCTTTCCTGTTTTTATTCTCTAGTACAGTCGGTTGCTTCAGGACCCCCTCTGAACAAGCTAACAGAAGGCCTAGCTGCATTTCTAAATAAACCCTTCACCACAGGGGTTCTGTGCTGAGTCACCCACACAGCCATCCTGGAAGAAACGAAGAGAGATGGGAGCTAGCAGGGCTGGGGATCGATCCTAGTCTGGGTGAAAAGGCGTACTGCTCACCATTCGGACAAATCAAAGTCATTTCTATCCATCTACCTTTGGGGCATCAGTGCCTCAATGGGCTAGTGACCAACCGACTGATGTAGCTTCTCCAGACACACACAAACTAAACACTGATTGGGTTTAGTGCCTGTACAGGATCAACTGAAGTGCTTTTGTAACCCAAGTTCCTCCATTAGGTGGACTTCTCCCAGGTGACCAGAGAGAGAAGCTCTCAGGTAACATTATGGTAACCAGCCGTTAGATGGAGGAAGTGCGCAGGATGTTTTTAAGGAACAGAGTGACCGTGTGCAAATAGATTTCTTTGGAGGGTTATGTTGCTGACATTTTTCCTCGTTGAAACCCTTTATACAGATTTCCTTACATTTGTGTTGAGTTTTTTCTTCCACCTCTGAGATCTATTGGCTGGACTCATGGAAAGACTAAAACAAACTGGATAACATATTGATTTGGACGTACTGAAGTGAAACCCAGGTGTCTAGTTTGAGCTTGACACCGGCCCTTTCCTCATTGGCTTTTCGGTGAGCAGTGATGTGACTTTAACCATGCACTGTTAAGACACTTACACACTTTTACAAATATGATATTACCGTTAAATGGATACCCAGTAGAAGTGTGGAGTGTGTGTTAGACCCACCAGCTGTGTAGTCTGCTGCCGGTGGCCTTGGTGCCGGGCTCGGCTGTGTCGGCTCAGGAAGGCCAGGGCAGAGAGCCGGTAGTGGTTGAGAAGGCAGATGATCACCACCACCATTACCATCATAACCACCAGGATAATTATTATCTGAACAAACTCCAGTTCAGCTGCAGACAGGGGGAGGGGGTTTGAAGACAGGAAAGGAGAAAGATTAGTTTTGGTTGGTATACAGGTCAAGGCATGAACGGCAATTAAAGTGACTAATCACTCACACAAAACAATGTGAAGGAGTTGCTGTTAAACAAACCGCAATGCGCTGGCTTGGGCTACACTGGGACAGACTCAGTGGGGAAGAGTAACGTCAAGGGAGTCCAGACCACGTAATGGTGCAGAATTCATTCAATAACAGCATAATCCCCCTCCCAGCTGAGCCCCAACAGCTGGGAGGACCAGGGACTGAACGCCTCCTGTATACATGGACCCATGAATTGCCCCAGGTGAGAGAGAGAAGACCCCCTCATCCTCCCTCTCCCCAAGCAAGGCCTTCTTAAGGTCAGTCTATCATCACTACTCCCTAAGGCTAGAGTGTTCTCCGCCGAGAGCTTGAAGCGACTCTGATACACTGATGTTGTTGTTGATTTTTTGATACTGTTCAATGTTGGGATGCCTTCTTGGATTATATTTGGTGGACTAGAACTGGATGAGTGAGTCAGCCTCCAGGTAGGGCTTTGAGGCTGACTCCAGAGTCTCTGTGCTCAGCCTCCAGTGCGTTGTGTGCCCATGGGCTTGTGGCGCTGTGTCTTTACAGTCTACAGCCTGTACGATGCTCCAGGGTGTGCTGGAGGGATTCACCACCGGGCTGAAGCAGTCTTGGTGCCCCAGCAGAGGCTAGAGAACATTGGACCGTCGGGACATGGGCTAGACTTTAAAGATTGTACTCTTTGGGCTCGATTTCCACTAGTTGTTTGTGGATCCAAAATCCATTGGATGCTTGGGTCAGAGTCACATTCTGACTTAGAAGATCAGTGTCAAGAATAAATGAATGCCAGTAGAAAACTGAGTCAACCACTTTGGGCTGTTCATCCGATGGTGCCAGGGAACGTGTGAAAACAATACCGAATCAGATATGTCATTGTCTCTCCTAATTCATTCTGCCTGAGCTCTACAATTGCTATGTGCTGTCCTTTTCTCCTAGCATTTTTTTCTACATTAACCAGCCCTCCAGATTTCTAGCCATCGGTTCGGTTTGCTCTTCACAGAGTGGGGAAGATGAGCCAGCTCCTGGTGGAACTCCTGGTCCAGAATGCACCACTGCATCTTGTGTTCACCCAACCTCAGTACGCATATCTCAGTCTGCTGGCTCCAGATTTAAGTCCTTCACGTTGTCGTTCAGGGTTTTCCATCCACAACCACCTCCATCCCATGACTTCTCCGTCCCTACCCTGAGGATCACTGAGGGAGCGGCGTCTGAGGCTGCCCCCCTGTGGGTCTACACAGCCCCCCATGTCCCGAGTGGGGGGCTTGCCTCCAGGTGGGGCTCCCTGGCTCTGTGGTATCTGCACATCCCTCCCATCCTTTAGAAGCCTCTGTACACCCTCTTCTGAGAACATCTCATAGGACAAGCTTGTGTCCTTTGTTGTATTTAGATGTGTTCCATATAGCTACTCTGCACTTCTCCAGTAGTTAATAGTCTGTAATCAACTTTTCCCAACACAGACGCTTTGGATACAAGTTAATAATGCATCTGTATGTGCCGAACAGAGGGCTTTTGAATTCTCATCCCGGTTGACGTGGGGGAGGATTGGATCGTCCCGGAGGTAACCATCCCGCTGCTGTAATGTTCCAGGGATCATTCTAACAGGGATGATCTTTTCATGATTATTCATGATAATGAGTCCCATGTACTACAAAAAAGGCATTTGTGTTCATAACAAAATCATCATTCAGAACTAGCCAAATAAGGTGACCTGCAGCATACTGCCTGCACTGTGTGAGTTCAACACACGCTTTGGTTGAGACCACAAAATACATTAGGACACTAACAAAATGACTTCCATACAATATTACTACCGGTATATTAAAATTGTGTAACACACCCCTAAACATGTTTTTTTATTGAATATTTACTATCTTTGTCATTTTGAGAAACCGTCCTGTTGAACCTCAGATGATCACAAATCAAACCCACTAATGACCATGGTCGTTATCATCAGGAACCCCTCATGGGTCACTACCCCATCCAGACCTTTAAAGGCCGCCATGCTGGGGGTACCCCTGATGAGCAGGCTAATGGGGGAGCTGGAAGGTGAGTGAAGTGCAGATGCCAATCAAATAGTCAGGACATGGGGGGGTGGGTGGGGGGGGAGGGGCTTAATATTGGAAACCAAAGGCCACAACCAGCCCCTCCACAGTTTAATACATATTGATATATTGAGAGATATTGAAATATGTATTCTTTAAAACGTACAGATTCATAAATAAACATGTGCATTGTTAAAATGGGAACTGCAATTGTGAAACACATTGATGGCGAAAGTATCAAAATGCTAATAATGGCATTAATATACGGCAGCCTGAGAGAAGACAAAACAACTCCGTGGCGAGCAGACGTGCTGAACAACGGCGGGAGATCGAGGCCTTGACCTTCGACATCTGACCCCAGAAAGGGGCGGGCGGAGCCAGCAGCCGTGTTATGAGTCGTCTGGTGCATCAGTAACGCACTTCCTGGCTGGTCTGCAGACGGCCAGCCGGAAGGGAATACAGCTGCTTTCTACGGCCAAATTATAACACGTATTTTGTAACACACGTGTAACATGTATATAAGATAAAACAAAACGATGATGTACGATGCATGTTTATATAGGCCTATGTTGGTAATATTGCTTAGAGCCAAACACCCAGATTGCACAAATGAATGTTTCAATTATATGTGCGGCATTATTGAACCCAAGGTTTCAGCACAATGAAATGGAGTTGAATCAGTGTTTTAGTTTGTTTTTGTCGTTCCGAGATAGGTAGAAGGTAGTCCCTAGTTTTTTTTTTCCAGTTCTGTCGTCTGGAGGAGACATCAGTAGACTGAACTGAAGCCAAACATGGGGGAGTTCTTACGCACCACATATCATGCACATAATTCTCACTCACTTATCTCCAATGTAATGTTACGGGGGGAATGCACATTCGCCCAATGCAACGCTATTAGGCTGTAGGCCTATAAACAATATCGTACATAATAATAAAGGTAAATAATGACTAAGAATTCAGGAAAATAAATCCAGGTTAGCTGGTAGACTGCTGACATGACGGCGTCCTCTCGTTGGATCGGTCGTGGATCTCCGTTTGGCTGAATACTTATATTACATCATCTCAAATACGTATTAAACCAAATCGATTCAGGCAAATGGGAAGATAGGCAAATAGCCTACTTCACTGCGCCATCTCTGTAGCCTCCTCATAAGGCGAATTAAGGCACTTTTCCGCATGAACCGGGTCCTCAAGAGTCTAGACACACTCGCCAGCGAACACTAAACCCAATGTGTGCAGAAACAGAAATAAGAAGGATAGAAATGGACTTACATATATCCATGCCCTGTGGCTGGGTTCCGGTGCAGTTGCAGGAGCAAATAACATCGGATTGGGTGTTCGTGGAGCCACTCGCAGGCGTTCTGTCCTGCATGGGGCGGCTTGGGAGTAACGGGACGCCGGGAGCTCAGCCGCCAGGAGGACCGGCAGGGGGTCCTGCAGCTCGCTGTCAGCGTCGGCCTCTAGCCTCCACTAAACCTCCTCTCACGCCATTTTAGCCTCGTCCCAGTCCCAGTGACCGCTCCGTCGTCAGGCCCCGGGCCACATCCTGCGGTATCGCACCACAGTTTCTCCTCTGCGCTCCGCACCGGTTCATTCACAATGATCTCCCGGAGCAGGACGTGCTGATAGATTAGTGTGTGTGCGTGTGTGCGTGCGTGTATATGCGTGTGCGTGTGTGCGTGTGGTGCGTGTGTGTGTGTGTGTGTGTGTGTGTGTGTGTGTGTGTGTGTGTGTGTGTGTGTGTGTGTGTGTGTGTGTGTGTGTGTGTGTGTGTGTGTGTGTGTGTGTGAGTGTGTGTGTTGCCCTGCCACCCTGCCACCCTTCCCCCAGCGCTTCCTCCCGTCTCGCCTAAAACGGGGAGCGGCTGCAGCCACGCAGTGAAGGGGTGTGTGTGTGTGTGTGTGTGTGTGTGTGTGTGTGTGTGTGTGTGTGTGTGTGTGTGTGTGTGTGTGTGTGTGTGTGTGGGGGGGGGGGGGGGGGGGGCGGAAGGCTAGACTGGCGCGCAGACGGTGCGTCGCGGCGTCGGATTACAGCGGCGGCCATGAGCCATTAAGGAGACACGCAGACCTCTGTGCGCGGCCCCCCGAACACCAACTACACGGACTGCAATGGAGTCTATGAGGAGGTTCAATAAGTGCAATACGATGCAAGGTTTATATTTTATATGTTCGGTCCTTGTGACAATGTTGTAAATGCTAATGCTTCCAATACTATCCACTTTACCTTCACATAAACTATATCCTCAATTAAAGCTGTCTATTTTTCTTGGAACATTAAATTAACTTGATTGCAATCTCATTACCTTAATGACGGAATCGTTCGTCCTAAAAGTGCCAGAGGAAATATACCGTCTCCCTGATCCTGGAGCCGACCTGTTCATAATGAGCTGGGTCGCTTGCACTCATGTTACTCATGCTAGTGGGTTCTCTTCTCAGGACAGGACGTCTATAGGCGCCGATTCATGCTGCTGTGGGTGGGGGCTCAAACAGTCGATGCACCCCTCCCGATAATAAACCGTCTGCGAAACCGCAGCCGCAGGACTTGCTGCTTTGGGCATCAGGGTTTTGAAGATTAGTCAAACGCACGCATTTCAGCACCTTAGGAAATGAACAGCGACACACGCACGCGTACACGCACGGACACACGCACACACACACACACACACACACACACACACACACACACACGCACACACACACACACACACACACACACACACACACACACACACACACACACACACACACACACACACACACACACACACACACACACAATGTCTAAAGGGAATGGAGGTCAAAGGTTTAACTTAAGATACACACAACGACGCATAAAGAAAGTACCTAATAATCCATGCACCGAATCGATTTCATGAAAGGCTTACATGAACTTAAATCATATTGACAAAGTGCACATCCAACAAAGGTCTTTAACAACATTGAAACGAGTCAGATAAT
>OLKM01000033.1:15000-35000 GCA_900291075.1 Melanogrammus aeglefinus | reverse complement strand
AAGGCAGCGCTGTATTGCTTGGCTCAGATTTGACCTACTTCCGCCGTCCTTGTGAGAAGGTGGAGGCACACCTGCTAAGAAACAGCTGGGGGCTACACTGCCAGGCACACACTATTCTACCCACACACCTTTCATCTGTTTCAAACCCAACCAATGCACTCACATCTCTAGCGGCAAGTGTTTTTTTTTTTGTCTTTTTTTTGTATCGTTGATGGAAGGTTTGTGCCGTTCAGCGTTCTCCATTAAGAATAAATAGTATTGGAGTGGAATTAATGGTTCCCCTAAATAATTGCACTTCAATCAACGTTTGTCACCTCTCTTATCTCAGTCCACAGTGGTGTAGGCAACGCAGTCCAAGGGGAGAGATGATCAGCATACCCATCTGGTTGTTTGGTCCAGTGGGGCCACCATCCATGTTCTGCTTTTAGCCCAAGCTGTGATGAAGCATACCATTGGTTAATATGTATTTCTCTTTGTGGCATTAGGGGATATTTTCCAAATCAAATAAGTGATAATTCATCTTCAAACATTAATAATCTGTTGTGGGGTTTGCTCACTATGAATTAGCGTGACGTTAGGTCTCAGTGTACACATGCATCCGGGGAGCAGCTAGCTGCTGCAGCACACATCCTCCATTATGTAAGCGTAGGGACACGCCCTGGGCCACGCTGCACTCGTCCACCCTGCACCGGGATCACCGCCTCCAGACCTCTGTTCATCCCTCACGCTGCACACATTCATCGAGTTTCAAGAGTCTTGGTCAATGGATGTGATAGAATACACCGCGGAGGTCTTCAGCTTGTGTTTTCCTGTACTAAATCTTTATTTTTTTCTGCTGAATTAATTATTTCCGGCCAACATTTTTACAACATTTGGATAAAGACAAACACAGAACACAAAAATGTGTTGTTGGCATTGAGAGACGTGGAGATATTCCACTAAACCAGTCCAGACAACCTGTTGTGTGAGCGGGATAGTTGAGTGACGTGGAGACCTCCACTGACAAATGTCTAGACGTGGACTCAACATGCAAATGAATGGAAAGATGAGGGAATCACAAAAAGGTTTCAGTGTTTTGTCTCAAGACAGCCCCTGAGACAGTGAGGAGGCGTGGGTGATGGTCCGCTTCCTCATTTCAAGAGCACAGCGAGGTCTCTTATGTGAGGATTAGTCTGCCACCTGTTATCAGGGATCCTGATTCAAAACTCAAACTACAAACTACAACCCACCTCTCTGCTGTAGCTCATAGCAGAGGGCCTCCTCTCTGGTGACAGCTGATTTCACCTGGTACTAGTCCACCCTGCTTCCCATGGGTACAGAATAAGAGCTTCCCTGGCTGCATGTTGCTCCAGCTCCATCCAACCACAGAGGTGTGTGGAGACTGGGGCCCCTGGACAACCCAGGGCCCCCCCCCCCCCCCAACCTCTCACCAGCTGGCCCCCCTTCACGTGGACAATACTCATTTTCCGTTTTCCCCTGTTGTGTTTCAAAAGGTTTGCTTGTTCCCTCTTGAGGTGATTTAGGGCCCCGTTGGCCTCCTCACCGGGCCGGGACGAGGACCCCCCCCCCCCCCCCCCCACGGTCTCTTCCCCGTGCTTTAAGCTTTATCTCGCCCCTGGGGGGCTAGGGTTAGGGGCTGTCATAAAGACATGGCCTGTATATGGCCAGAATAGATTAGGGGCTATATAAGTTAAAGGTTCTTTACTTGACTTGACTTGACTTCAAAGTAGTTTGACAATTACGATAATTAACTTAGGAGAGGGAGAAACGGTTTAAGATAACAAGAAAATGGCGCATGAGATCCCAAGTAATAAAACACTCAATACAATACAATACAATACAAGTATTATGGTGCAAGAATTTACACAATTTGCAAGGGGCTCGAGCTTGCCGGGCTGTGGGAGTGATGGAAGACACACACACACACACACACACACACACACACACACACACACACACACACACACACACACACACACACACACACACACACACACACACACACTCACGTGCATACGCAAGCACAAACTCACGCATACCCACGCAGCACAACAAACCACACTGACACACACACACTGACTGACACACACACACGACACTGACACACACGGCATACGCAAGCACAAACTCACGCATACCCACGCAGACACACACACTTACACACACACTGACACACACGCACTGACACACACGCACACACACACACAGACACACACACTCACACACACACACACACACACACACACACACACACACACACACACACACACACACACACACACACACACACACACACACACACACACACACAGAAAGTCACACACGCAACACACACAACACACACACACTACACACGCACGACACACACACACCGCACACACACACACACACACACACACACACACACACACACACACACACACACACACACACACACACACACACACACACACACACACACACACACACACACACACACACACACACACACACACACACACATTAGCTGTAGGTGTTAAAACTGATCCGTTTGCAGCATGTTTCCCTTTGGGCTGATTTGCTTCCTGTCTTTGCGCCATCCGTTTCCTCCAATTCAAACTGATTGTTTCAGTGTTTTCTTTGGGTCAGCTGCCAGGCCAGTGTTGCAGGGCCAAGCTGGCTGCCTCTTCATCATCATCATCTCTCTCTATTATGTTTCTTATCCAAGCCCTGACCCATCTTTGGCAAACTGCCTCTTTTTCAGTTCTGTTTTCCTCCACAAGCACGGGCCTGTAGACAAGATTAGACCTTTCTGTTTAGGAAGCTCTCTTGTTTTTTTCTTGATTTCTTGTTATACTTTATTCATCCCTTTTAGGGGGAAATTCTTCTCTGCTTTTGACCCATTTGCACCAAATGGTGCTATTTCAATTAATCTTGATACTTTTTCTAAGAATACTAGCTATTTCTAACCAGAAAGAGAGACTAACTTGTGATGAACCCAATCTGAGGAGGGAAGAACTCCCGGTCCAGGTCCCAGGATGGACTGATGACTGCCTCCATAAGGGATTCCTGTACATGGTTTATAGTAGGGCTGCTCGATTATGGGAAAAATCATAATCACGATTATTTTGTGAAACAAACAATTCAAACAATTATTTTTGAGTTTGAAAACATGCATTTATTCAGCCTGCCTCTCCCAAAAAAAAACGTTGTAACCTATAACTTTGAAATTTCGCCTTAAAAAAATACACAAAATGGTCAAAAAGAAAATTATCCAATCTAAAATAATATAAAGATATGTAGATATAGATATGTTTCTATAAAACATAAAATTAAAACCATAGTAATCAAATAATCGAAAAACTTGATTATGTTCATTTTGTGATCGTTTGATGCTAAAATCCAAATCGCGATCAAAATTGGATTAATGGGCCAGCCCTAGTTTATAGATATGACTACATTGGACCAGTCCTACGGAGACACTGATCCCTTCGGTCACGACTACACAGCATTCAGTGGAAAAGGGTGAAGAGGTCACCGTGTATTTGCGCGGTTGTGTGTGTATTTTTGTATGAGTGTTTGGGTGTTTGTGCGACTGTGTCTGTGTGGTTGCGTGTGTGACAGGTTGTGTGTGTTTGTGTGTGCGTGTAGTTGTGTGTGTACGTGTGTGTACATGACTCGTTGTGCGTGCGTGTGTGTGTGTGTGTGTTTGCATCCATTAAAAACATACAACCTGCTGCTTCAACAACTATGTCGGCCCCCCAGCCGCCCTCCCCGCCCCCCCCCCCCCCCCCCCGCCCCCCCCCCCCCACGTGATGACATCATGTTCAGGTTTATCATCGCCCACCCCAGACCTTCCATGATGTGTTTTGAGGAGAGCATGCCTGAAGGCCTTCAGGGGCGTGTCTCAGTGGGCCGGTACGGCCTCCCCTCCCTCAGACACGCCTCCCTCAGGGGCGCTCCTTTAATATAATAACGGAATATTGTGATTCCTTTTTATTCCCAGCATCTGGAATGTGGGGTTTGATGGACAACCCCAAGCGCCTACCTGCAGGTGCTCCTGAGCTCGATTCCCAAACCTCTACTGCATCCCCATCTGCAATGAATCAGCTAAATGTTAGTGTGTGTCTGTGTGTTCTCGTGGTTTAATCCCCACCGTGGGGGTACTGTCTGAGACGGAGGTCTCCTCAGAGCTTTGGGCCAGCATGCAGCCCTCATTAACTTCACACTCCACAGCCCTGCTCTGCATGGCTCACGCCCAACTCCCTGTGGTGCGCGTGTGTGTTCGTATGTCGGTTGTCTTTGGTAGTTGACATGTTTTGAGTCACGCGCACACATATGGATTCTGGCAGCGCTAGAGCACTGTGTTATATTGTGATTGCATGGATGTTTGTTGGTGTGTGACTGTGTGTGTGTGTGTCGGTATGTTTCTTGGTGTCTGTGTCTGTGTGTTTTTGTATGTGTGTGTGTTTGTGTGTGTATGTGTGTTTTTGTATGTGTGTGTGTGTGTGTGTGTGTTTGTGTGTGTATGTGTGTGTGTGTGTGTGTGTGTGTTGTGTGTGTGTGTGTGTGTGTGTGTGTGTGTGTGTGTGTGTGTGTGTGTGTGTGTGTGTGTGTGTGTGTGTGTGTGTTTGTGTGTGTGTGTGTGTGTGTGTGTGTGTGTGTGTGTGTGTTTGTGTGTGTGTTGTGTGTGTGTGTCTTTCTGTGTTTATGTGTGTGTCTGTGTTTGTGTGTTTTGTGTGAGTGTGTCTCTGTGTCTGTGTGTATGTGTGTGTGAGAGTTTCTGTGTGTGTGTCTGTGTGTGAGGTGCTACACTGTATACGAGGGATATGGGGCAGCTTTCCCCCCCCGAGTCAGAGCCAACAACACATCACACACCCTCCTATATAACTTTATGTCCTGCTCCTCTCTAACTCACATGGTGTTGAATGAACAGCATAGCCCAAATGCTTGCAAATCCAAAATCACAAGCGCGATACGGCTGACTATTATTATCAAAGATATATATTCTTATATATCAGCGTCATACAACAACATGATGTTTTCAACACAAAGTGCAGAATGTGGTCCAGAGAGCAGGTTGAATCCACCTGTGGGACAACAGGCCTACGCTGTAATCTGTACTCAAAGAAGACCTTTCCTCCTCCACATGGGGAGGCAATGATAGTCGTTCTGTTTCACTGTCGACAGCTGTCAGTGCTCACTAACGTAGTGTTGTGGCTTTTGCATTAGTGTTTAAGGCGTTTACTGTTGTGTTGTGAGTTTTTGTGTTTTCTGTTAATCCGCTTGTCGCGGTCTTATACATCTGTCACTTTGGTGTGTCGTGTGTTGTTATGGCTGCTGGTGGTTCATGGGCCGGATTGTTGCGTTAAACATACCAACCCGGTCCCAAACAGGAGGTCAGAACGGGGTCAGGACAGTCAACAGGCTGAATGTGTGTGGATGTGTATTTTATTTGATATACACATGTGTATGTGTAAATGTGTGTGTGCTAGATTGTATGTGTGTCTGTGTCTGTGTCTGTTTGTTTGTGTGTGTGTGTGTGTGTGTGTGTGTGTGTGTGTGTGTGTGTGTGTGTGTGTGTGTGTGTGTGTGTGTGTGTGTGTGTGTGTGTGTGTGTGTGTGTGTGTGTGTGTGTGTGTGTGTGTGTGTGTGTGTGTGTGTGTGTGTGTGTTGTGTGTGTGTGTGTGTGTGTGTGTGTGTGTGTGTGTGTGTGTGTGTGTGTGTGTGTGTGTGTGTGTGTGTGTGTGTGCAGGACAGCAGTGTCCTGTCTCTCCTGCTGTTTCCCTCCTCACATGACCACACATCCTTCCTGGCCATTGTTGTGTTTGTGCTGAGGGGGTGAGGGTCTGCATGGTGAGGGGGTGAGGGTCTGCATGGTGAGGGGGTGAGGGTCTGCATGGTGAGGGGGTGAGGGGGTGAGGGTCTGCATGGTGAGGGGGTGAGGGTCTGCATGGTGAGAGGGTGAGGGTCTATATGGTGAGGGGAGAGAGGACAGAGGACAGAGGACAGAGAACAGAGGACAGAGGACAGAGGACAGAGGACAGAGGACAGAGGACAGAGGAGAGGACAGAGGACAGAGGACAGAGGACAGTAGGACAGAGGACAGAGGACAGAGGACAGAGGACAGAGGACAGAGGACAGAGTTTCTGCCTGCTCTGGGCTGATTAGTAACTACAAGCTGTTGGTAGTTACTTGGAATACGATGTCAATATAATCCATTCATCATGATGGGAGTGATGTCCATTCCGTTTGCTGTTTATAGTGAATGACAATTAAATGATTTATTTTCAGGGCTGCCTTTTGTTTTAGTGTTTTGCCCCTGGTCTCTGACCTCCCTGAGGAAAGCCCCACATTAGGTTAGAGTATAAGCAGCTAAATCCCCCCTTTGTTTCCTGTTGATGATCTACTTATTGTGTTCCCAAACATTAATGGGAGAAAGACACAACATCTAGTTGACTTGGGATCAGGGACGCCACGAGGATCCTAAGCTTTTCCAGGTGTGTGTGTTGTGTGTGTGTGTGTGTGTGTGTGTGTGTATTAATGTGTGTGTGTGTGTGTCTTTTGTGGCAGAGCTTTTAAACAAACGAATCAATAAATAAACACTGAAATGTGTTTGTGTGTGTGTGTGTGTGTGTGTGTGTGTGTGTTGTGTGTGTGTGTGTGAGTTGTGTGTGTGTGTGTGTGTGTGTGTGTGTGTGTGTGTGTGTGTGTGTGTGTGTGTGTGTGTGTGTGTGTGAGAGTGTGTGTGTGAGTAAGTGATTGAATGAGTGAATGAGTGTGTGTGTGTGTGTGTGTGTGGGGGGGGGGCTTACGCTTGTGTTTTCCTGCTACCTGCCGGGGAGATAATCCTATTGGTTCACCTTTGCAAACATCCCCTTCTTAAACGCCCTCCTCCCCTCCACCCCCAGGGCCCGGACCCCTCCTGCCGGGGGCCCTCTCCCCGGTGGAGCTCAGAGGGTTTTCCTTGACTCTGCAGAACCCAGGAGCGCACATTCCCGTCCCAAGGCACGCCAACATCTTTCAAAGTCTTTGCTTTTTTAGTGCGCTTTCCCTGCTGCGTTGCCATGGAAACACTTGTAGAAAATAAAAGCCGGGTGCCGCTGCCCCCCCTCACGTATTCCCCCGTTTGGTCTTCTGTCAATCTCTTTGGGGGATTAAGGATCGATCAATAGTTTCGATAATCATTGATTAGCTTTTCAAAACGGAATAAATAATTTAGATCTGCCTCAATGTGTCATGTGTATGACGAAACCTCCACAGAGAGACCTGGCCCACATGCACGTGTTGTTCCCCTGTGGGCCAGCGTTCCTTATAACCTCATGAATATAATTATAATCCCAGTAATCACCTCACTGCTGTAGGCCATGAAACAACAACACTTTGTTGTTGTGACATTAGTGGCTGATGCCCTTGTTGCCGGGCAGACTATTCCCCAGCACACAACTCTCTTTTACTGCATCTGCAGCATGCAACATTTAGAAGCTCTGCAGTGCCTTCGTTCCTCCGGCCGTCTCGCTCCATCACAGAGCTTCGACTGGGGAGGAGTGGCGCGCCCCTATAGCCGGGGAGAGTCTGTTTGGTCTAGACGCCAGAGGGCATGGAGCCGACAGGTCCACACATGCAGGGCAGCTGCTCTCAGTACCGTCACAAGAGCAGGGGAGGGTGGAGCGGCATCCACCCAGCGCACCCACGTCCACGTGGCAATCACAACAACAAGCTCTCCTGTTTCGCTACATGGGACTGGCAATGGAAGGTGGGTTGAGAGGTTTCGTAGATGTGGAGATGTTTGTTGATGTTTCCTGCAGACGTCATGGCCACTGATGAACACGCTGCGCTTGATTGGCTGCTGCTCCACTTTTCCGGCCGGCGATGGAGGCGGTGGGACGACCGCACGGCGCCCCGGCGGTTGGCTTTGATGACCCACACGAAGGGAAGAGGACACGGACCTGGACCTGTCTACTGGGATGCACTGAGGCGGGACGGGTAGGCTGGTCTGAACCCCAGTAGGCCGGCGGGGGGGGGGGAGAAGGCCGAGGAAGGAAACCCATCTCCACCCTCTGTGTTAACAAAGGCTCTGCCGCCGACAAAACACACTTCCTTCTCTGAGTATGCAGGCTCGCTGCTGCTACGACACACACACACAAACACACACGTATGCCCATACACACACACACACACATTCGTACACACACATGCCCGCATACACACACATACACACACTCACATGCTTGCATACACACACATACACACACACACACGTGTATACACACGTATACACACTTTTTTATACACTCTCACACACACACACACACACACATAAATACACCCCCCCTCACACATGCAAAACACACACAAACACATATAAGAACACACACAAATATGCACATATATCACTGCATAATGCACATACACACTAGTGTATATGCAATCACACACACACACACACACACACACACACACACACACACACACACACACACACACACACACACACACACACACACACACACACACACACACACACACACACACACACACACACACACACACACACACACACACACACACACACACACACACACACACAAACACACAGACACACACATAAATATATATATACACACACAGACTTTGTATGCAGAGTATATAAATTCCAACAAATGAAATAGAGCAAATATTCATATCCTTCAGATTTCCTATGACTGTACATCAAGAAGGGATGTCCTCATGTGGATATAACCAAACACTACATTACTGTTCATACTGAATCATGACACAAAACGTCTGAGGACAAATCTGGCTCCTTGATAACTGAAACCCTGAATAGTCAAAGAAATTAAAATGATAGAAAATGTTTGAAGTGGAGCAACAGGAGCAGAGAGCGAGGGGGAGAGGGATGAAGAGAGGGGAGAGGGGGGGAGAAAGAGAGATTTATATTCTCTAAATCAAGAGAAAACAGTTTCTGTGAAATCTTGAGCGCTAAACCCTTTTTCTTGTCTCTTACGGTAACATCTGTGGCCCAGATCAAAGCGCAGCGTTACCCCCCCTGACCCCCCCCCCGCCGCCTGAGGCTCAGTCTCCAGCAGCCCGTCCACATGTAGTTCCTCAGCTCTCGTAGGGTCCGTACTCCCGTGGCGATACCCACGTCTTTATATTCCTGCTCGTATACATACCAGACAATGTCAAGAACGCATTCTCAAAGTCACCTTTTTATCAACCACCCTGCACATTCAAAACATTCATTTTGTAAAAGCGTGTGGCTTTCAGGATTACATCGATGACCGCCCCATAACGTTAGTATTGTCGTGCTGTTTAACGTCAGTCTGATGTGGGGGACTGGGGCGACATGAGCAGCCCTGCTCGCCCTGGAACAGGACAGGCGCGTCAGATAAACAAGCAGGGCCCTCAGAGACCTGTGGCTCCTCTCAGCGTCTCCGGACTGGAGCTAGACAGTGATCACGGGAGAGCAGCGGTCCAAACAAGGATGAAAGCAGATCTCCATAGCCGAGGTCTGGGGGAAGGTCACTGTTTACGTAACTCTGTGAGACGCTCCTTGATCTCCTGTCTGAGTACAGATGTCTTCTTCTTCTACCGTCCAGGAGAACAGCGATCTGGCTGCCATCGTGAAGCGGTCTGATACGAAGCAGGCGTGTGTGCTTGGAGGCACGCGTACAGAGAGCACAGGCCAGCTTGAAAGTATTCAGGATAAAACACTGAAAGGCCGTTTCATCCAGGGACAATCTAGCTCTATGGTTATCAAAGTGGCCAGACGGCATTCAGAAATCACACTTGGAAAAGATCGCTTTAGGGATTGTTTAGTTTTGCAAAATAGTGATTGTTTCTAATATCAACTGAAAGTGCTGTTCATTGAGGCCATTCAGCCACATTCACTTCCTGCCCTGCTCTCGTGGCCCTCTCCAGTGGGAGGGGGTTGGCTGTGGGTATCAGTGGGGCCTGGTGTGGGTGGGGGGGGGGGGGGGTTATTCTAAGGAAATGGACGAGGCCAAGGGAGGGGCGAGAGTTCCTCCTCTCTTATCGTCGCGTCCTCCTGTCTTAACGGCTCGCTGTGCGTAGCTCACACCCGTCAGAGCTGACGCCCGTGGCCGGTGAGGGCAGGGAGGGGACAGATTAGCAGTTCACACACTCGATGTTTAGGGACAGCTTGACTGCCCTCACACCTCTCCAGGCACGGTGCTTACAGGCGTCGTTAAAGTAACGGCTGAGGACAGAGCTTCACACATACGGCGCGACCATTTCCTCAGGCTCTGCTAAGGAGACCGAAAAGGGAAAGCCCTACAGGTTATAATATGTGAACTGATATAGGTACTGCCATAGGTATGACATGAGCGTTTGGTAGCTTTCCTGGAATCGGTCGCTGACTTTTATTGCCTCGTATTATCGGGAACTGGAGAGGCAATAAAGTGCACTGCCATTTCAGATGGAGCGCACCACAGTCCAGATAGTTTGGAACTTCTGGGAACTCCAAGTCTAGGAGGAAGGGAGGGAGGTAGGGATCACAGGGCCATGGGGAGGAAGATGTGTTTGGAACCAGAACAACCTGTCTGACTCAGCAGGGTCAGAGGGCAGCCATCTTGGGTCTGGCCCAGACCCTGGTCTCAGCACGTTGATCCCGTGCCCTTGACTTCACGCCGGCTCCCCGGGGGAGGGCGGAGGGCAGGGTTTGGGTCAATACGAGGCAGGAAAGGGACTCTGATTGGATGGCGTGGGATCAACCAGGCAGGGGGCATCCCCTCCCTCCATCACTCAGACTCTTTCCTGGCCAACGTTCCTGGAAAAAGGGCTGGAGCCCAACCTGTTGGTCCACGAACCCATACCCACAGGGGGTCCCTCTGAGGGGATGTCCGGACCCCCGGACCCTCTGGCTCTGGAAGTCCACTCACCACTCACTCAGGAAGGTTTAAGATATCGCTGGACACGGAAAATCCCAAAGGGAAATTCAGGGTGAAAACAGTGTTTTGGTAGACCTACAAATTCTGAAATAAAAACATGGAATATATACTGTAGGTAGGTTCCCGAACCCGTCTACTCCCAGTTCGGGCATCTGGTAAGGACGCCCACTGGGTTCCCCCCCTTGGGAGGTGTTCCAGGCACGTCCAGCGGGGAGGAGACCTCTGGGAACACCCAGGACTAGGTGGAGAGATATCTCAACACTGGCCTGGGAACGCCTCGGGATCCCCCCCGTCAAGAGCTGGTCGATGTGGCCCGGGAAAGGGAAGTCTGGGGCCCCCTGCTCGAGCTACGGCCCCCGTGACCCGACCTCGGATAAGCAGTTTGAAGATGAGGATGAGGGGAGGTTCCCACCTTCCCAGCCTGCTCCTGAATGTCAGAGGGTCAGGGGCATGTTTGAGTCCAACTTTCATTTGAGGAGACTTAAGAGAGGCACGCGAGAACATTGGGTGTACAGAAAACACACAAAAATGTACATCTAAAAGAAAGACCTGTTTATAACGCTACTTTTTCTACTGCTTATTGAACAATTGTAAATATATAAATTATTACATATATATTTTTATGCGATAAATAAATGTGCCTCATTAGCCGTGCATGCCATGGAAAACAAACTTATTGTTTTATATATTCCTGAATAATTTATTGAATAAAACTCTGCATTTCAAATGCCGTCTGGGAGAGTTTCTGATCTAACAGACTCTCTAACAGATCCTGGAACAATGTTTTGCTTTGGAAGGACTTTTTGCTCACACATTTCATCATATAATTGAAAGAATGTGTCACTGGCAACAATTTTCAGCAAAGGGTGAATCACTGTACGCATGCACGCACACACACAGACACATTAAGACAATATGATACTTACAGTGTTTCTATTTTCTAATACTGTGCACACTGTATCTAATCCACAACACTAAAGCCGTTAATAGTTGCAAAAGATGCAGCCGCGTTTCAACTTCAAACCACTGTCCTCAAGGTTGTATTTGTTGTATGGCGCACACGCACACGCACACACACACGCACACGCACACTCACACACACACACACACACACACACACACACACACACACACACACACACACACACACACACACACACACACACACACACACACACACACACACACACACACCACACACACATCGCTTCCTTCCTCTTGTTTGTGCTTGTTATTGTTCTGAGAGGGTCACATCTTGCTGGGACCAGAACTGGCAGGGCGCTATCGTCCAACACGATGCTCCTAACGAACCAAACAACGTCCCCCACTGTTCCCAGTCCCCATCTCTCAAATCGATGGGTAGACTGGAGCTACAGCTGGCTCCTCACAATGATGATGTCCCCTCGTGGGCCCTGTGCCATGTAAAAACGTTCAGTGTATTCTCTGATGTAAACCATTCGTTTAGACCACTAATTACCATTAGTAATTAGTGGATGGCAATTCAAATTGTTTAACATCCCCCCACCCCCACTGCTTGAGGCATCTTTGCTTCGTTGACTTGGACGGAAACATGTTAACCATGTTTAGAAAAAGCTAATTGGAAAAATGTGTCACAATTGGGTGAACTGAAGGAACAGAACGCGGCCGTCCTGTGCTACGCAGAAAGGACGAGGCGAGGAAGGAAACACGCGGCACCGCCTCCTGTGTCTTATTGTTGCTTTATTTATTCCGAGAACAAATTCAATCCATCACATAAATATCAATATCCTTCCAAAAGCACACACAGAGCGAAAAGGGTGAAAATCGGCCACAGCATAAAAACCTTTATTTTTTCAACATCAAGGCTTCATTTGAAGCAATATTTCCAATATCCTTTTCGTATTACAACCATATACAAAACTTTGCTGAATTAAAAGTTCAGAGTAGGGCAGGACCGGTAAAGTGCATTTTGATTTGCTCTCTCTCTCTCTGGTTGGGAGGGAGTGACAGGCCAACTAGAGCCCAAGAAGTGAAGCTGGTGATAAACTCACACAGTCTATCTGAGACTATATCCTGTGATACGAGATACATCGAGGCTACAGACAGCTGGAGGGTCTTCCAGCGAGTCTTCCAATGGAATGTAAACATCGGGTCTGTTTATAGCGGACAACATGGAGGCCGTTCACCTCGGGCTACAATGATTGACATCTGCAACGTTTAAAGTCTGCTCTTAGTTTTGCTCCCGTCTTGTGCAATCTCCGAAGAGCTTTGGTAAAAAAAAAAAAAAAAAAAAGGGGTCTCTAAAAAATGCACCGCAGGTGGGCTTCTGGACCCTCTCTAGGACGAGTGGGGCACCCAAGGGTGTGTTCTCCATGGTGGGCACCGGGGACCCACAGGGCTGTGTGACAGAACTTTGGCGTACTCATGGAACATGAGGTTCAGCTTCGCTGAGTCTGCTCAGTCAAATCAAAACATTGAGGCCGAACAAAATAAATCAACACTATCGGGTTTCAGAGAGCAGAGGATGGACAGTGTGCTGTTTGGCCGGGACAAACAGGATTGGACCGGCTCCAACCAGACCGCAGGGAGGGGGAGAGGGAGAGGGGGGCTCTGGGTTCCTCAAAGGAAGAACTGATCTGACTTCAAGGGGTTGATCCGTTGATAACACGGGAGAGCCCATCCTGCAGCCTGTTCCAGAGCTGCCCTAGGTCACGTTTCTCCTCCTGGGGGGGCTATAGGTCACGTTCCTCCTCCTAGGGGGGCTATAGGTCACGTTCCTCCTCCTAGGGGGGCTATAGGTCACGTTCCTCCTCCTAGGGGGCTATAGGTCACGTTTCTCCTCCCTGGGGGGCTATAGGTCACGTTCCTCCTCCTGGGGGGCTATAGGTCACGTTCCTCCTCCTGGGGGGGCTATAGGTCATGTTCCTCCTCCCTGGGGGGCTATAGGACACATTTCTCCTCCTGCGGGGGGCTATAGGTTCGTTGGCTGTTATCAAACAGAAAAATGTGTCCCATTTTCCACCCTTTGTGGGCAGGGACAAGGGGGGGGGGGGGGGTGGGGTCTTAAGCAGCGAAGACATTCACCCATCCAAGCATTTCCAACGTAGCAAGATCTGTGTCTGGTCCTTGTGCCATCAAACCGCCACGGAAAGGCGTGAGGAACCCCAAAGTAAAACCCATCCCCACCACCGCCACCACCACCACCACCGCCATCATCTGGTCTTCTTCTTCTGCTGCCGGAGGGCCTTCCTCCGCTTGGCGATCATGGCGTGCAGCTTGTCCACGCCCTCCCTCAGGCCCTCCCCGATGATGGCGCAGGCGGGCTGCAGGTGCCAGGGCGTGGCTGCCCCTAGCTCGCGCAGCGCCAGCAGCCGCTCCATCTCGGCCAGGCCCAGGGCGTCCCGCAGGTCCTGCTTGTTGGCCACCACCAGCACGGGCACGCCTTGGTTCTCGGCCAGCCGCGTGATCTTGTGCAGCTCCGTCTTGGCCTCCTCCATGCGCTCGCCGTCCACCGAGTCCACCACGAACACCAGGCCGTCGGCGCAGCGCGTGTACGAGCGCCACAGCGGCCGCAGCTTCTCCTGGCCGCCCACGTCCCAGAAGTGGAAGGACGCCGACGGGGTCGCCCAGTGGCGTCGCCGTTGACCCCCGCCGCTGCCGCCGCCGCCGCCGCCACCTCCCCCTCCCAGCGAGAGCTTGATCTTCTCACTGTTGAAGCCCTTTGTGGGCACGGTGTTGACAAACTCGTTGAAGCGCAGGCGGTAGAGGACGGTGGTCTTGCCGGCGCAGTCCAGCCCCAGAATGACGATGTGGAGCGGCTGGAAGGAAGGCAGGCAGGGCAGGAGGCGGTCTGACGAGAGCCCGTTCCCCATGGTGGTGGTTGGGGGGAGGCTGGGCTCACAGCAGATCTTCAACAGTCTTCACTTATTACCAGGGCACTGCTGGTGCAGCAACAGGGGCCTGCAAAAGAAAATGCCAACGCTGTCATTGTAGTGTAAATACAAGCAGCACACACACACACACAACATATGCTGGGTTGGTTCGTGGTTGCAAATGGGAGAAGTAAATGATTAGTGAATACAATTCGGATATCTATTCGTCGTTACAAAGACAGCGCGGCGATCCTCGTCTCTCCTTTCAGTGGAGATGAATGACACGTTTAACAGTGGGGTGGACCGATCCCTCATTTGCACATGTAGGCGGTGGAGCAAAGGATTTCATACGCTAATTTCTATTCACTGGGTCACATCAGAGGGCCAGGCGGTAGGATGTTTTTTTTTTTGGGAATGTCTGTTTCGACCACAGCGTTCACCCTTGCATCTTTAACGGAGGTGGTGGGTTTGATTCCTGCAGGGGACCCGGAGACAGGCATAGAGGTGTTGCTCGGCAACATAGACAGAGGCTGGGCTTCATTAAAACAACAAGTGTTACAAAATAAAAGCCCAGACGTATGCCACGGGGCTGGAGCTCAGCCTGAGTCTTATGATGAAACAGCACGCAGCCTGACAGCACACAAACCCATCCGATAGCTTCTTAGAATGATTATTAAGGGTTGGTATGTTTAATAAATATTATCCTATCCATGTTGGGAGGACATTAGAGACGAGATGAATCCGAGCCACTTACCCTCATGGTGCTGTTTCAGCCATCGCTAACAGAAACGGATCGATAAAAGCTGGAGAGCTGCTGGCTGATCCTCCCGGGTCCGTGAGACCACCGATCATGGGGTCCGTGAGACCACTGGATCATGAGGTCCGTAATACCACTGTTTCATGGGGTCCGTGAGACCACTGGATCAGGGGGGTCCGTGAGACCACTGGATCATGGGGCGCGTGAGACCACTGGATCACGAAGTCCGTCGGTCGGCGCTCCTCTCTTCGCACGAAGGGGAGCGCCCGATCATCAGCGCGAAGCCCGATTGGCTGCTTCCGAACATCCCCCAGGATCCCCGTGATATGATTGGACAAAAGTGCAGCCTGTAGCGCGTCTCCGTGCCACGCCCACACGCAGCCACCTGTCAGTCAACCCGCTCTGAGCAAGGGCGCGCGAGTGTTGATGTGCGTGTTGATGTCCATATCAAATATCAGAGCTCTAAACAATCCTGATTCCGATTCCCTTCTGTAAAAAATGTCAGACTTGATAAAGATTATGCCTTTAGAGAAGCGCTAAGAAAACAATTTAACCATAGAGGCCTACTTCTCATCTTTAGAACAATTAACAAAATTTAATATTATTAACTATTATAATTTATTATTATTGATGCCGAGTAAGAAGTCCTGAGCTAAGCCCACATCAACTTGAAATACATATCCTGACACGTCTTGAGCCAAAACTTCGAGTGTGGTTTGTAGGCCGATGTGTGTTTGTGTTATATGAGTGGTTATTTGTGTGTTGTGTGTTGTACTGTGTGTGTGTGTGTGTGTGTGTGTGTGTGTGTGTGTGTGTGTGTGTGTGTGTGTGTGTGTGTGTGTGTGTGTGTGTGTGTGTGTGTGTGTGTGTGTGTGTGTGTGTGTTGTGTGCTCTCTCTGTGTGTGTGTGTGTGTGTGTGTGTGTGTGTGTGTGTGTGTGTGTGTTTGTGTGTGTGTTGTTGTGCTCTCTCTCTCTGTGTGTGTGTGTGTGTGGTGTGTGTGCGTGTGTGTGTGTGTGTGGTGTGTGTGTGTGTGTGTGTGTGTGTGTGCTGTGTGTGTGTGTGTGTGTGTGTGTGTGTGTGTGTGTGTGTGTGTGTGTGTGTGTGTGTGTGTGTGTGTGTGTGTGTTGTGCTCTCTCTCTCTGTGTGTGTGTGTGTGTGTGTGTGTGCGTGTGTGTGTGTGTGTGTGTGTGTGTGTGTGTGTGTGTGTGTGTGTGTGTGTGTGTGTGTGTGTGTGTGTGTGTGTGTGTGTGTGTGTGTGTGTGTGTGTGTGTGTGTGTGTGTGTGTGTGTGTGTGTGTGTGTGTGTGTGTGTGTGTGTGTGTGTTTGATGAGGTTTTGTGTGTGTGTTTGATGAGGTTTTTGTGTGTGTGTATGCAGATCAGCTTAATCGCTCTCGGTCGACTCTATTTTACAACAAAGACAAGTCGGCCTCAACAGTTTATTCCAAGTGAAGCACCGGATGCCAATACTAGCATTACATTGTTGCAAGCATGCTGGCTATTTCAACTCAATAAACAGTAAGTCACAAGAAGCAGTAAGCATGCAAATAAACTGTGAAGAAAGTACAGTTTCAGCAAAAAAGATCGCGGAGCACCATGCTGCTCGGGCGCCTCCCTGTGGTGACTGCCTGCAACGACAACTTAACGATGAATCATATATATATTATTATATAGATATCATATATATATTATTATAAATTATATTCACCGCGCGCAGACACACACCCAGACACGTGCAGCCCCCTCCCCCACACACACTGAAAGGTAATTCTGTTTGCTTTGGCTTTTACCTTAACATATATAGATATAGAAAAAAAAGTTGATTACATAATTATAAGATGCGTTTAAAGGTGGAGCCCTGGCATGGCTCCTTTGTCCTCGCTCTCGCCGTCCAGACAGCTTGCTCAGCTACAGCTTGCTCAGCTACAGCTTCAGGGAGCTGAAGGCGGTGTAGGAGGGGTCCCAGGCCAGGAACCAGCCCGTGAAGGTGGCGGGCTCGTGGCCCTGCTTTACCGTCACCACGGGGGTGCGGGGGTCCCGGCCCCCTGGGTCGGTCTCTATGTACTGTTGAGCTGCGAGGGGAACGGTACAAACACAGGTTAGGAAGGCCCTGCCTACCCCCCAGGACCTGCTGCTCATAGAGGGGGACCCCTCGCGTTTCACTTCTGTTATTTCATCTTCAAATCGAAAAAAAACAACGAAGGTTGGGTTTTCTGATTGAAATAAATAACAATAAAAATAAAAACATGAATGAAACAGATTCAACTTTGTCCATCACTAACCCGATCTGACGGACTCGGTTCTTTCCAGATCGTTGGCGTCCTTTCCAAACCAAAGGAACACCTGTGGGGAGGTAACATTAACATTAACGTTAACATTGGACCTGTGAGATAGGAGGGCACTGAATGGGATTCTGTGCTCAGGGTGTGTGTTCTCCTGGTCCTGGGGCCGGACGTCCCGTACCTGGTCCCACACGTCCAGCAGCATCACGTCGTCCTCAGCCAGGTCCTCCTGGGTGAACTCCCCCGGGACCTCCTCCACCTGGGGGGGGGGGGCAAGACAGCCAGGTCACGTGGAGAACCGCGCCCTTCTCTTATACATGGATACACACATACACGTGCACACGCACACACACGTGCACACACACACACACACACACACACACACACACACACACACACACACACACACACACACACACACACACACACACACACACACACACACACACACACACGCATGCATACCCAAACGCACAAACACAACCACACACACATGCATACTCACACACACATGCATGGCCACACACACCCACGTGCAAACCCCCCCCCCCCCCCCACACACACACACACACACCAGGCACATTGCATACCGCCCCCCACACACACAAACACTCACTGACACACACATTGACATGCACATGCACACATGCATACCCTGCCTCCCCCCACACACACACACACACACATACCCACACACATACGCACGCACTCTCTCCTTATGTTGTTGGCAAGTCAGCAGAGCCCCAGGGCAGCTGTTTGATGAGGCCAAAGGAGCTGTGTTGATGGCAGTAGGCCTACAACATATTTGCCATAGTACAGATGTCCGTATAGGTGTCTTAAGGCTCCCCTACACCATGTCATCTGTCAATATGACAACAATATCTATCCTAGTTTCTAAAAGCCGTTGCCTGATTTACTTTTTGACGTTGTTGCCGTTCGCCGTGCAAATTAATTTCATAATGGCTGCCGCAGTGGAGCTGGCAGTGTCTGCTCTATGGCATAGCGTTGTTCACAGTTATTTATAGAGCACTATTCAGCAGACTGGCAATTCTGGCTCTCACACACAAGTTTTCCCACTTTGATCATTTTATATAACTTGAGGAGCATGAAAATGCTAATTTGAAAAGTGACCGTAAATAATTGATTGGTGATCAAACTTTTAGAACTGAGGTGGAAGGCGTTCTTTCTCCCATAGCAGCAGATCAGATGTTGAAGGTTATAAGTATGTTAGATATATATATACAATGTACCGTTTACTATTTATAATGGTTCCCTCATTGGTTCCCCTTCGGAACCATGATTGTTAGACGTGAATACATATGAAGTAATACTAGGTGATGGTTCCTCACCATAAACCTGCAGTTCTTGTTGGAGCAGCCAAACAGACGGACCGGGTGACTCATATGCTCTGCATCTGCAGGTGGTCTGAGGTCTGGTAGTCTTGACTTTCACCCAACGATCACAGAAGTCCGCTGTAATTCAGGAACAGAAACTTTTAATTCATCATCCACCTACTCACACTTCGCTATCACACACACACACACACACACCACACACACACACACCACACACACACACACACACACCACCAACACACCACAGCACACACACACACACACACACACACACACACACACACTCGCACGCAGACTCAAGTGCATATACGCACACACACACACACACACACACACACAACACACACACACACACACACACACCCACACACACACACACACACACACACACACACACACACACACTCGCACGCAGACTCAAGCGCACATACGCGCACACACACACACACACACACACACACACCACACACACACACACTCGCACGCAGACTCAAGCGACATACGCACACACAACACACACACACACACACACACACACACACACACACACCACCACACCACACACACACACACACACACACTCTCCACACACACGCACACACACACACACACAAGCACACACGCACAAACCACACACTCACACACGCACATACACACACAAACACACACACATACACACACACACATTACTCACACACACACACAACACACACACACACACAACACACACACACACACACACACACACACACACACACACACACACACACACACACACACACACACACACACACAAACACTCACACGATCACACACACACACAGACAATACACAATAAAGGTTCTGCAAAGTGGGTCCATATAT
>OLKM01000033.1:0-10000 GCA_900291075.1 Melanogrammus aeglefinus | reverse complement strand
ATTGGTAAATCACCTAAGGAAGCAGACAAGCGACAGAAGAGACAAGGTGAAGCTAACCCCAGTGTAAACATTTACTTTAACTTGAATACATGCCTCACTCCTCCTTTTATAAACATGTAGCACGAGTTTGTTTAGGATGCCTTCAGGTAAATATTAAGCATTATTACACGGCTCTATTGAATGCTGCTCTCTGATTGGTCCAGCGCTGCGTTCTGCGGTCTGTTATTTCTGTATAACGGACCGTCGTCATGTATAACAGACCGTTGCTAGGGACAGCGCTCTGATCGTTTTTGGTCGTTTTTTGATCGTTTCTGATCGATTGTGGGTTAGTATCTATTGTTTATTATTTATTTCACTCGTAAAGCCGTGTAATAAGCGGGATAATGTATAGTTAGTCGGTTGTTATGGAGAAATAAACCCCATCGGGGTTTATTTCTCCATAACAACCTCCGAACTATACATTATCCCTTACTTAACATCTTTAGGTGACAACAGCAAACTAGTAGATGCCCACTGCAATAAGCCCTTGAAATGAATTTGGACATGGCCCAGTGGCTTGCGGTGCAAAATGAAGAGAATACTTGTTTGTTTCTCAACCCAGATGGTTAATGCGATTCATGATTTGGGAGGACTTGTACTTTGAAGTGTCCACTTCTTCTCTGATATTGAGTCGCTGCTTACCGCTCCGAGGTCAACGATGAAGCAGTCGCCCTTATTAAAGTTGGACCAGCTGAGCGGGACCTCAGTCGCCCTGACGACTCGCCGGCCCTTGATGTGGAAGAGCCTCTGGGCAGAAAGGTCATTGGTGACCACATGGTGGAAGCCTGTCGACACCCCTCCTGTCTGTCAGGCAGAGAGAAGTCAACAGGGTTAGCATCAAGGCATGTAGCCTTCAACACAGTTAGCATACAGCAAGGGGACCAGATATCTGAAAGGAAAACACAGCGACATTTTAGTTTGTCGGCCCATGAACAAAACATCTGCTGTTGAAGAACGGACATTTTCCCATTGAACTAAATCGAGTCGTTGACTATGGAGTTCTGTATAACTGTACTATGATGTGTTGAAAGCTTTAGGAAACATCATAAATTGTGTATACAGTATATAGCCTTCTACACAGTTAGCACACAGTAAATATCCTCCTTCACAGTAAGTGTACGGTATATTGCCTACTTTCTCCTTAACACAGCATGCAGTATTAAACAGATGATCTACAGTTTGTTGCTTGTTTGCACCTTTTTCTTTTAACCCATGATGAGTAACTACTATTCCGTGCGCGGCCGCCAAACATAACTTTGTAGCAGTATTTATGGAACAAAACAGCAACTTAGGGGATATTTTGAGCTTCAGCGTCACCACTTGGGCGTGGGGTTTGACAGGAGCCGTGAAAGGCGTACTTTGTATGTGATGCCGCCCTTGAAGTGGCTGGTGAACGCAGTGGACTCCACTCCCTGCAGTTCCCGGTACTGCACCGGCCGGCCCCCCAGGAAGTCGTCCAGCTGGACGCTGAAGATGGCTGCGGCCGTGCTCTCGTCCTGGCTGCACTCCTTCCCTGGGAGATAAGAGAACCTTTTATATTCTTATCTCCAATAAAATCGAATCATAAAGCGAATGATGGGAGTGGGCCATTTCCACCCTTCTGTTACCACAGCAACGATGACCACGAAACCTTCAAGTGATGTTATTAAGGGGACAATGTGTGTGAATCTCCCAAGCTCTCTGTAGGGTCATGCTGATCAGTCACAGGTCGTCATGCCGACCTACTGGCCAATCAGAACTGCTGGTTCTGTAGCACTGGTTCTAGACTTTGGTCATGTTACTCAGAACATAGACAGTTCATTCAGACGACATTGCGTACACGTGTACACGTTCCACTGGGTCCAGATAGAAATTTAATGAATCATAGATTATCTTTTTTCTGTTAAGTATATTTTCTGTTTTAGAATTTTAAAAATGTACAATGTACTACACTTACAATAGAATACAAGTATTAATGATGGACACTCAAATGTCAAAGTGTGGCTTAAAAAGCCTACAAGTCACCACAAGTCATTTATAATGACCAAGGGTAAAGTGTTCCAGGCCAAAAAGCCAGCATGGTATACCAGCATTGATCTGTAGTGAGGGAAGTGTTATTATTATTTATTCATTTGATTAGGACATTACACAGTAATCAACATGTCAGCCAGAGCATCAATATAAATATGCTGGAGTTATTTTAGTTGCTAATTTACATCCTAAAGAAGATAATCAAGATACGGGCAGTATTACTATGAACACATGCTCTTAATGGTTCAGTGGTATTCAGGAAGGGAGAGAGACATGTGTGGTTAGAGAGAGAGAGAGAGAGAGAGAGAGAGAGAGAGAGAGAGAGAGAGAGAGAGAGAGAGAGAGAGAGAGAGAGAGAGAGAGAGAGAGAGAGAAGAGAGAGAGAGAGAGAGAGAAGAAGAGGAGAGAGAGAGAGAGAGAGAGAGAGAGAGAGAGAGAGAGAGAGAGAGAGAGAGAGAGAGAGAGAGAGAGAGAGAGAGAGGAGAGAGAGAGAGAGAGAGAGAGAGAGAGAGAGAGAGAGAGAGAGAGAGAGAGAGAGAGAGAGGGAGAGGATGTGAAAACCTCTTAATGTTATTGACTTCAACTGAAAAACAAATTGCGGGGGTGGGAGGGGGGGGGCAGGAGGGAGATGTAGTCATTCAGTGCATTTGCATCTTTCATCTTTGAAGAACTCGTACTAAATCTCTTAATTGGATTGAGTTTGATTCAGTTTAATGGCATAATCACAGAGCAGCTGGTATTTTGAATAATCAGATTAATTTGGGAAATTCCGGCGTTGGTAGCTAGCTACTTATAAATCATAAGTCGGACAGCTATTAATGGTTAGCTATTTTGATGATGGCCTCTGGCAGTAAGATGTCAGACCAAACCTGTATAACTGGCTTCCTCTTTCATGTGTCCATCAACACTTTCAAGAAGGAGACTCTTCAGAGTAAAGAGGCAGCAATGTTTCTCAAACATCGCCGACATTCCACAAACAAATTCCATAATCATATCATGATTGTTTAATCCTCTTTTAATTAGATCAATTCTGCTTTACCACACTGCTTTCATACGATATATCCATGTGGAATATATTTGCAATCATTGCTATACACAATAATAAACAAACATTAAGCACGTGGTTTGCGAGTCAGTTTCTGGATTTTAATGATGATCATAAAAGCTTAATGGCTTATTGCTTTACTGCCTTGATTGTCGGGTGTACAGAGGTTTGATAACTCCTTTTCTGATGCAGCTGAGGTCAACATATCCATCAATACTGCCTTTCCTCCAACACTCCACGCTACTAAAAACAGGATACACATAGTGGATCAGATATCATAAAATATATCAGCCATGCTCAATAGCATAACCGCTATACTGTAGTCTAATACACAGTATAGGGTGACATCAAATGACTTGCCCCGTCATGCACAACAGACACGTTATCATGCCATGGGTCCAGGCCATAGAGCAGCTCCCGTGACTCACCCAGCCAGTAGTGGAGGTCGTAGAACGAGTGGTTCTTCAGCATCGTCGTCCACAGGATCAGGTAGGCGTCGCCGGTGAAGAAGCTCCCGTGGAGGCCCTCGGGCACGGGGGCCAGCTCCAGGCTCTCGATCCTCCACACCTGCAGGCCGGCCACGCGGCCAGCCTTCTCAAACTCTTTGTGGTGGAGCACCATGTCTTCAGTGGGGCTGGGGGGGTCAGGTGAGAGGGTAAGGGGGCTGGGCTGGGCTTGGGGGGGGGGGGGGGGCTGAAGGGTCAGGGGTTGAAGGTGGTGTCTTGAGGGGTCAGGGCAGAGGGCCTGGGGCCGGTAGAAGGTGGTGTCTTGAGGGTCAGGGAGGCGGGCCAAGGGCTGGGACAGGCGCTGGTAGAAGGCTGTGGCTGGAAGCAGAGGCAGGTGCTGGAGTACAGCGCAGCGTCTGGACTGGGGACGACTGTAAAGGCAGCGCTGTGGGCTGCAGGCTTTTACGCTCTCAGGAAACTCGGCAGAGAGTGGGTGTGTCCCGACGTTGACGAGGTGCACACACACACACACACACACACGCACACTGAGTGGGACTCGGTCAATAAACAAGACTGACTCATGATGCAATCACACGCTGCTTCCTTTATCTTAAGTGCTCCCCGGTTATAATGAGGAGACAAAGATATTACCACTGTGCTGTGTAACAACTTTGATTATTACACGGCTCTATTGAATGCTGCTCTCTGATTGGTCCAGCGCTGCGTTCTGCGGTCTGTTATTTCTGTATAACGGACCGTCGTCATGTATAACAGACCGTTGCTAGGGACAGCGTCATGTAAATAGAAACTTTACCGATCAATCCTTGTCACGTACACATCCCATATCACAGGACAACAACGCCCAATTCAATATAAATATGCTACTAAATAAAAACTTTACCGACGAATCCTTGTCGCTGCTGAATCATTGTGGGTTATTATCTATTGTTTATTATTTATTTCACTCGTAAAGCCGTGTAATAAGCGGGATAATGTATAAGTTCGGAGGTTGTTATGGAGAAATAAACCCCTTCAGGTTGTATGGAACCCACCGCTTCGCGTCGGGGTTCCATACAACCTGTCGGGGTTTATTTCTCCATAACAACCTCCGAACTATACATTATCCCTTACATATCAAACACTATCAGCATACCAAAGGTAAACATTGCTGCAGCTTTGACTTTGATTTGCACACCATTCTGGTAGTGCCTCGCTTTAACCTTATCGTTTCTTTAATCGAATACCTCTCGTAAATACATATGTGGATTCCCTTTGATGTCTTACATTGTACTGTTTCTCCGAGCGTGCCGCTGTGTTGGAAGACGCAGACGGCCTCAGCCGGTAGTTGAGTCGTGTGCAGTAGACAAGCGTGGTCCCAGGCTCCTGGCCCGTCCTCTGAGGCTGAGCTTTGTTCAATTAGCTAACAGCTTTCATCTCTAAACTCACTCCCTCATCTGGGGAGGGGATCTTTATTAAATTAATTACACTGCAGGCAACATCGATTTTGGAAGTTGCACAAAATGTGTAACACGCAGTACTTCCCTTCCTTTTTATTATTTTTCAAAACAGGTAGTGAAATCAGACATGTGGTTGATGATTCTCTTTAGAGGAGACATGAAAATAGAAAGAACGCCAAGGTTGTGAAAGAATGACATCAGCAGTGTGCAGTCAAACCACATGATGGGAGCACGTCATCTACCTGTGGTAATAAAATGGTTAAGTCTGGGGCTTTCATTTCAATAATATATCTCATGTCATTTCGACTTCATCCAGGTTTCTGAGACCTAGTGAGGGAGACCAGATAACAAAGAAACACATGTGAAGATAAAAAAAATACTCAACACATCAAAATGTATAATGGATAAAATAGATTGATTCTGTGAAATGGTCAACTAAAAGGACCACATTTGTTCGCAAGGACGGAGCTTTGGTTTGAGCTTTCCTGGAACAAAGAAATCAATTTGCAGAAGGTAGTCAGTAGTATTTGGATATAGTTATGGGATGTTAGAGTATCATGCTGAACAACATTAACCGATTTACCAACCACCACAGCCTACAAGCGTGCCTTCATACCAAATAAAGCTTTTACATATGTATAGTTTATAAACAATATTATTCCCACAACACCATTATTCCACAACCATCATCCCTTCATCATAATTTTATTGTAGGTTTCAGCTTATTTTGAGAAACAATCATCCTTCAATAAAACTGTTGAAACGCAGGGTTTTACTGTCTTTACTCGTGATATAAATTCTTTAACAGTAAGTTCATGGTGCCTCTTTAACCATTATCAAAGTTAAATTAACCTCCGGGCCTCACATTGGACAACAGCACTCCGGTATTGCTGCAGCAGTGTACTGCACATATTTTGTTGTTTATTAGTTGTAAAACAACAGCTTATATACAGTGTATAGGCATATATGAGTTCTATAGAATCTGCAGCAAAGGTGTAAGTTTGATTGACTGCAAAAAATACTGATATGGTTCAACAGTGGAATAAAGAAGAAGGAATGGGATCTAGAAACATACATTAAAAACGGCCAATCCTGACATACAGTGAGATCATTCAAGTGGTAATCTTACATAAATAAACAGTGTTTGCAGCTTTCTCTAAGAACTTTAATTTATTTACAAATAGACATATAATAGATTTACTGGTAATCAACCCTTGAGAAACATGACTTCTCGAGTCTCGGAAGTCACAAATTAGGAGAAATTCTGGTCGCGTTGTCCTGCTTACTGCGGTGAGGGTTTCGTATAATTTAATTAATTAATTATGGGCGCCACCAGAGGGCGCCCCCGACACATTTGCCGCCCTTGTCGATATATATTTCTTTCTTCCTCCATGGGCCCCTGACTGACGCAGTCTTGGCCCCGGTGCCCTGCACCGGTTGCACCGTCGATATTTACGCCACTGGAAGGCCTCCTCTTCCTCCACTAGACGATGAACACGAAGACAGACAAACGCTGAGGACCAGAGCTACTGACAATATTTACCTAGGCTGGGTCATATTCTTTTTTTACTTCTACTGTTGATACTAAAGTGCATTTTCACCCAGATAAATACTTTTGGTAATTAGGTAAATTAGTGATTTTCTAACGCAACATAAATTGTTCTAATGGGACACAGATTCTTTGGATGCAATGCCTACTGACACAGCAGACCTAGAACTAACTGACTAATTTACTTTTTGTAAATATTAAACAGTCAAATTAGTAAAATATAACAGGTTGGTAATCTAATAAGCATACATAGAACAGTGCAATGTATCCTCATGTTTTTCAGCCATATGTGCCAACAGGTTATTGATTAAACATTGAAAGAGCTTTATTGACATTGAAACACACATTTACATTGGAAAAGCACCAAAAGTAAAACAACTAATAGTATGTCTCTTAATCTCTCTCTCTCTCTCTCTCTCTCTCTCTCTCTCTCTCTCTCTCTCTCTCTCTCTCTCTCTCTCTCTCTCTCTCTCTCTCTCTCTCTCTCTCTCTCTCTCTCTCTCTCTCTCTCTCTCTCTCTCTCCCTCAGCCTCTCTCGCTCTCGCTCTCCCTCCTCTCTCTCCTCTCTCTCTCCCTCTCTCTTCCCTCTCCCCCCCACTCTCTCTCTTCTCTCCTCTCTCTCTCTCTCTCTCTCTCTCTCTCTCCTCTCTCTCTCTCTCTCTCTCTCTCTCTCTCTCTCTCTCTCTCTCTCTCTCTCTCTCTCTCTCTCTCTCTCTCTCTCTCTCTAACCACATGTCTCTCTCCCTTCCTGAATACCACTGAACCATTAAGAGCATGTGTTCATAGTAATACTGCCCGTATCTTGATTATCTTCTTTAGGATGTAAATTAGCAACTAAGCTAACTCTAGCATATTTATATTGATGCTCTGGCTGACATGTTGATTAATGTGCAATGTCCTAATCAAATAAATAAATAATAATAATAATAATAATAATAATAATAATGCCTCACTACAGATCAATGCTGGTATACCATGCTGGCTTTTTGGCCTGGAACACTTTACCCTTGGTCATTATAAATGACTTGTTGTGACTTGTAGGCTTTTTAGGCCACACTTTGGCAATTCAGTGGCCATCATTAATGCTTGTATTCTATTGTTAGTTTAGTACATTGTACATTTTTAAATTTTTAAAACAGAAAATATACTTAACAGAAAAAAGATAATCTATGATTCATTAAATTACTATCTGGACCCAGTGGACGACCTGTGACTGATCAGCATGACACTACAGAGAGCTTGATTCACACACATTGTCCCCTTAATAACATCACGTGAAGGTTAATCTGACATTCATTCTAAAATGAACTTTTCATACATGTTATGGACATTTCACATATGAAAAAAATTAAAAGTTCAATATTATGCAAACATGACATTTGGCTCCAGGCAAACAGAAGGGGCCGTGGGTTTTGTATTGTTTCAATCTTTTCGTGGTCATCGTTGCTGTGGTAACAGAAGGGTGGAAATGGTCCACTCCCATCATTCGCTTTATGATTCGATTTTATTGGAGATAAGAATATAAAAGGTTCTCTTATCTCCCAGGGAAGGAGTGCAGCCAGGAAGAGCACGACCGCGGCCATCTTCAGCCCCCCCCCCCTCTCTCTCTCTCTCTCTCTCTCTCTCTCTCTCTCTCTCTCTCTCTCTCTCTCTCTCTCTCTCTCTCTCTCTCTCTCTCTCTCTCTCTCTCTCTCTCTCTCTCTCTCTCTCTCTCTCTAAAATAAGCCTGTGTTTGTGATTTAATTAATTGTTAATACAATTCATAATTCACTTAAATAATTAAGGAGAACAAAACAATGAATTGAAAACTTGTTATCATAATCAGCATGAGACAACTTTCCATGGCAATTCCCTGTAGGTACAGTAGGTATCACAGATGTAATCCTATAGCCTCATCATGTTGTCATATTTAACAATCCCACTCAGAAGTGCCAATAAATAGGAGTGTTCACACTGCTTAGCTCTGCTTAGCTCATTCACTATAATACTACATATGTATTTGCATGGTATACATATTAGAATCTACAATCACCAACGCTGACCTGCAATAAACTCCCAGCCTGCAATGTACTTAACGCCTGAAGTACAACAGCGCCCTCTGTTGCCTTCGAGTGGTAATGCTAAGGTACCGCCGTCTAACTTCTATGCAAAACCCCCCATTATCTGTGGCGGCATCTGCACTCTTCTAAACAGTGGTCTGCCGCGGTGGTGGCAGCCCTGGACAGACAGTAAAAGACTCAATGAAGTGATTGAGAGCTATTTCTGTCCTGGACCACCCTCTAGAGTCCACTGAGGACGTGTGGAGAGGAGGGTGTTAGCCAAGCTGGTGTCAATCATGGACACAAACTCTGACCTCTGCATGAGACTGTAGGGGCATGTGAGACCCTGGGGACCAACGTCATAAACTTTGCTGCACTGCGCTGCTGTAACCCTCAAACCCCTACCTCCAGGGGCAGGCTCTGTACCTCTGGGGCCTCAGCCTCCTCCGGGGCCTCAGCCTCCTCCGGGGCCTCAGCCTCCTCCGGGGCCTCAGCCTCCTCCGGGCCCCAGCCTCCTCCGGGGCCTCAGCCTCCTCCGGGGTCTCAGCCTCCTCCGGGGCCCCAGCCTCCTCCGGGGCCTGCTGTTCGTCACAGGCTTCCTATTCACCGGGCTGTCGCCCCCTTGGCCCTGGTGACTGGAGGCATGGCGTGGTGCTGTATTGAACACCTACAGGTATAAGACAATTATCAAATTAAATCTGGAAAATGATGAGCCTTATAGGCTACAAGTGATACATTTTATTGATAATACATTTTTATCACTCAAATAATATTTTTTGTAACCAATAAAAAATAATAAGCACAGCACCCCGTTGCTTTCTCTCATCCAATTTGAAAGTTGAAAAAAGCTGTGCTGGTTTCAATTCGAAAATATATCTGTTTCGTTGATCTATTTTTGAGAAGAATAACGGTTTAAATGAAGGTACCCACATTTTTGCAGAAGGCCTATTTCATTTATGGATTTGTATTTCCCGCCAATTTTTTTTACAACAATATGAAAGCATTCAGACAGTTTGGCATGACATGTGTGTCTTTGTTATGAATGAATGAATGAACAAATGTCCCAGTGCTGGCAGACTCCTGTTCGTTGTAATGAAAGGCAGACGGTCTGAACAGGTGACCTCACTTAAGACACTTATTCATTATTTATAATAATTATAAAAGTGTGCATATGCTGAATGTATGAAGTTGACTCGGATAAAAAAGGATTAAAGAGAGATCTCTGGCAAAACTCAGACTCACATAAACACCTCGGTACGTAGGACCTTTTCTTTTTTGGTCTTATGACCAGAAGCCACTTCTCTGTTTGATCCACAAAGTTCAGGGGCTATATCGGGATTTCATGTTTTATTTAAGTACATCATAGTGGGCTACGTAATACACCTTTATAAGATGGTAACAAAAAAGCAGTAGGG
>OLKM01000032.1:716807-791586 GCA_900291075.1 Melanogrammus aeglefinus | reverse complement strand
GGAGGCAAAAATAGGAGGGATGGAGAGCAAGCGAAGATAAACAGACGAAGTGCAGACAAAACCTGGCGGAGAGAAAACAAGATTTGGAGAAAGAGAACTAGAGAGATGGAAAGAGAGTGTGTGTTTTTATTTCATTTCCTGTCTCTTGTTCGGGGGGCAGGGACCCACTAGGTCTCTTTTACAAGGCCCCTGTTCATTTTCAATCTCATTGTGCCTTTATGTTTGTCTAACATTGGGGCGGCCACAGACGCAGAACCCTGTGCTCGCTGTAAATCTAGTTATTTCTCCGCTGGCCCTCCTCTTCGTCTCCATTTTACACTTTTTCTCTCCCAAATTCAATCGTGGGATCATTAAAAGGTTGACTCACGGGAATATTATATTGATGGTACACTTTAATGGTGAAAATCTCCCACGCTTTCATTATTCTGGAGATCTTCTGTCTTCTTCAAACATCAAACCACTATCTTTCTCCTCGTGTCACCGCAGCCCATCTGTGTTCTTCTGTCTCTCCCTCGTCTCTCTGTCTCCAGCTCACCTGGGCCACCTTCTCATTTAGCCTCACTTTGATATTTCTCTTTGCTGTGTCTACAGTATCTCTCTCTCTCTCTCTCTCTCTCTCTCTCTCTCTCTCTCTCTCTCTCTCTCTCTCTCTCTCTCTCTCTCTCTCTCTCTCTCTCTCTCTCTCTCTCTCTCTCTCTCTCTCTCTCTCTCTCTCTCTCTCTCTCTCTCTCTCTCTCTCTCTCTCTCTCTCTCTCCTTCTCTTCTCTCTCTTCTCTCTCTCTCTCTCTCTCTTTTCTTTATCTCTTTCTCTCTTCTCTCTCTCTCTCCTCTCTTCTCTCTCTCTCTCTCTCTCTCTCTCTCTCTGCTCTCTCTCTCTCTCCTCTCTCTCTCTCTCTTCTCTCTCTCTCTCTCTCTCTCTCTCAACGTTGATAGCCAATACAACAATTATTCCACCTAGTCTGCAGTCAAAGCATTTTTTTCGCTTTCTTTCTTTAAAACACACACAAACGCCCTCGGGCAAACACAAACACTCACAAGCCACTGACACACTCACACGCCCACACACCCATCACCGCACACACAGACTCACACAAACACACCATCTCACACACACACACACACACACACACACACACACACACACACACACACACACACACACACACACACACACACACACACACACACACACACACACACACACACACACACACACACCCCCCCACACACACACACACACACACACACACACATACATCCCGCCACTGACCCACACCCACACACACATACTCCATCCTACTTGCAAAGTATTGATCACATGTGTAGCTCAAAGACGTGCTGCCTGTGGAAAATTGGATTCCCTAAGGACTCAGTGTTCTCAGGTCCCTCTGAGTCCCAGGTGGAATGGATGCCAGCCTAGCAAACAGGAACCCGGCTCCTGTTTTCACAGCTACATATGGACAGCAGTAGCACGCTATATAAAAATAGTAATAGACTTGTGTTTTTCGAGGCAAGGACATAACCTAACATAACAGCTATTGCTCCAAATATCCACATTGTCAGCGATGGACCGATCAATAGACATCGTGCATGGGGTGCATAATGCTCATGTGATCTGGCAGGGGAGCAGTGAGTTTCTGTTGGGATCTCCTTTTGCCGAGGATAAGACTGGAGCCCGTGGCCATGCCACTGCTTCACCTGAGCAACATAACTTTTACGGGACATTATCATTGAGCATATTCTGTCTCCTTCTCATACTGAAATATGTTGTTTGTGTTGTGGGTGTGTGTGTGTGTGTGTGTGTTTGTGCGTGCATGCCTGTGTTTGTGTGTGTGTGTGTGTGCATGTGTGTGTGTGTGTGTGTGTGCTTGCGCGTGTGTGTGTGTGTATGTGCGTGCGAGTGTGTGTGTGTGTGTGTGTGCGTAAGTGCGTGTGTGCATGCCTGCCAGCAAAGTGACGGCAGGTTCTATCCTCCATCCATCAACTGTTAAAACTTTAAATAGCATTGATCAACAGGATCAGGCTTGAAAGCGTATTATCCACCCTGCTCCACCCCCCCCACCCCTCCATAGCACCCCCTCTCCCCCCCACCAACACTCCCCTGCATTATACCCTGTCTTCCCCAATGCCTGCAGATCAACCCTGCAGTCCTCACACTCCTGCGTAAATACAATAATCGTATGCAACTTTCTCCCAAGGCCAAGATTTGTTGTGTCCTTTCTGTTCAAACATTGTAAAGCATACAACAGAAGCAAGATGACAAATATATCTATCACTAGGAAATTATCTGTGTGTGCTTTTTGTGTGCATGTTTGTGGTGCGTCTGTTTAAGTGTGTTTAAGTGTGTGTGTGTGTGTGCGTGTGTGTGTGTAGGTGTGTACGCATGTGGCCACAGGACCGGCTGAAAGCCCTGGATAAATGAGTGATGAGAAGGGTGTGATGTGCTGTCACAGGTTAGCAAGTCGATAGCACATCTTGGCCAGAGGGCACACAGCTTGCTGCATGAAATATACTATGCCACGTCCAATGAGATGCAAGATCTGATAGGGCCGTGATGACAACTCCAATATTTGCAGGGTACGGGCTTCTGGGAGGTAATACATATTTCAGCTTGTGAGACATGCTACAATGTTATTACACAGATGCTAAACTGTGACAATTAGGACTTGCACATTCATGTATATCACTAAATGCAAAAAGAGAGTATGTGTGATGGCATATGTGTGTGTGTGTGTGTGTGTGTGTGTGTGTGTGTGTGTGTGTGTGTGTGTGTGTGTGTGTGTGTGTGTGTGTGTGTGTGTGTGTGTGTGTGTGTGTGTGCGTGTGTGTGTGTGTGTGTGTGTGTGTGATTGTGATATGCATGAATGTGAGTTTTTTTCTGTCATTACCAATCAGCTATGAGAGATCTGAGGCCATAAGAGAAAGAAGAAGTGTAGTTGATATGTTGTTCCTCTCCTGGAGTTTAATACCTGCCTCCTTAGGACTTCATCTCCTCTGCAATCAAACCAGGTGACGTGTGACGTGTATTTGGACCTAGAGGGTGAGAGTTTATGTGGGGCTAGCTAGCATAAAAAGCAGGTGGAACAATGCACCTGAAGAGTTCCCACTCACCTTCAGCCTCTCTTTCCCCATCTGATGTCTCTTATTATCTCCCTCGCCTTTTCGCCAACCCTCTCAAGATCATTATTTAAGGATGAGTAGAATTTAGATTAAGGAAATGATGTATAATTGATTCTAGACACTGTGAGTCTTATCTCTCAAATACGAAACAGAACAAGCCGTAACACAAGAGCCATGAATATATCAATGTTAGATCAATTGAATGATTTTTCGATGCAAGAAACATATTGAAAATTATAAAACCTGGGAGTGTTCTGGACACGTACAACTTTGTTTTTATTGCACTAAGCCACCTAGACAAAAAAAAATCCTAATTTTAATTGTCAAAATAATGCAACATGATAATGTGAACATAAAAATGAACACACCACGAATAAATTACATTCCCATCATTCCTCATACGCTAGATTTGAAACCCTAACTGCTCAAAGTAATCTTAACTTACAACTATTTACACAGGGGGGATTTTGTTACAATCTCTTGCAAACATTGTGATCATGGGCTTCTGCTTTATTCTTGGTGTTAGCTTTCCTCAATGCTAATGGTAACAACATGCTGCCCAAACAGCAAGACAGGTTATTTCACTGTGAATCCGCCATGCCAATGAAAGTTTTAGATCAAGTAAGGAACAGCAGAAGTAACCAGCAGAAGCAGTATCTACTCACAGTGAGTGACTTTACAAATGAAGAGTCGGGCTACTGCAGAACAAAAGCAAGGCAGGAATGGGTCGGCCATGTTGCTTCAAAAAGATGTCACCCCTGCTTTGTGACACTTAACTACAAATAACACATTTCTCAGTTGAAATCAAAACATCTCATCTGCTTTAAAACACCTTGAGATTATATTGAATTTGTTAATTTACATCCTAACTCTCAACATTGGGAATGTTGTGTGTGTGTGTGTGTGTGTGTGTGTGTGTGTGTGTGTGTGTGTGTGTGTGTGTGTGTGTGTGTGTGTGTGTTGTGTGTGTGTGTGTGTGTGTGTGTGTGTGTGTGTTTGTATTTTTGTGTTTGTGCTTGTATGTTTGTGTGTGTCTGTGCTCGACTCATGCTTGCGCAAAATGTGTGTTGTGTGTAAGAGTGTGATTCTTACATGACATAGTTCCATGCACACCTCTGCCTGTGGTGGTGGTCTCAATGTAATTGCACCATTCTTGCACTGACAAAAAGATCCCTACCGGCACACAATCCCACACACCGGCACTGGCACACTCAGGAGCACGTTAGGATCCAGCATTGTGCAGATCGCCCTTGTGTCGTCATCACGATGGAGCTCTGTCATTTGAAACCTCACCCTCGCATCATCACACACACTCGAGAGCGACAGTCCTCCCATTCTCACCAGTGGGTGAGAATATCTGACCATACCTCAAGGGTGTGACAAGTGGCTTGTTTGAGAGCTCACCCAGTACAAGACCTTAATGACTTGATAACTGTGGGGACTGGGTTTGTAGCCAGTGTTTCGCCCACATGCTACAGTATCTGCATTGTCTCACCCACTCACTAAAGGTTTAGGGGCCGGTAGGGAAGGGAAGGAGGTTGCATTCAAGCTGCATACAAGGAGCACCACTCACTCCCAACATACACACTCACTGAACAATACACATCATACAAACATTTGTTGTTCAGAATATATACCAGGCTACACCGCTTCTGAAGATAGCTGCATTTTTTTTATATATTAAAGTAGAGGTAGGCTGTTTATTTTAACCCAACTGCAAAATAAATAGGTATAGAACTGGAGCTCAAAGATGTTGTCAACTGATGACCCGAAAATAATAGCCTATTATTTAATACAACTGTATGCTTGTGTGCTTAAACGTACCTTTATTTCTCTATTTTTGGGAACTGGGAAGTGTCTTTTATTTGTCCTTTGTTTTTAATAAGTGTTTGATAGCACCTTAATACCAGCCAAATCACAAACGACCCACACCCTTTAAACGTCAATAAATAAGACAGGCCACTGCTGATATTATATTCTTAATTTTTTTTTCTCTCTCACCTGCTCATTCGCTGCAAGCTCTTTCTCCAGCTGCCGATGCTTGCTGTGCCACACTAAATAGTGGATAGGATAACGACTCTTCTCCGGAGTTTTCTTGGCAGAAATCATCTTGCGAACATAGTTTACCTTCCTATGTCTCTTTACTTTCAGTATCCGCGGACGATGGACACGCTACTCTGTTGTCAAGCCTAACGCTATAACATAACCATCCTTTATCCTGCTTGATGCCAAAGGCGTAGGTATAGCCTTGTCGTCAGTTAGTCACTGCACGGAGAGACGATTCCCACTACTGATTGCCACATAACTGCACCATTATCTCCTCACTACCTCCAGCTCTTGCCACCCTATATCTTCCTCCTTTGAACCACCTATCCCGATCAGCTATGCCACCAGCATCTGCCCTCTCCTCCCCTCACAACGGTGACTGACTGAAACGCGCTGCTGTGAGTCTGGGATGACAGCCCGCCACGAAACACACGCACTCAGCCAATCGCGGACCAGCAGTTGGTTAACATTATAACGCTCTGCTTCCAAATGTCCATCCAGAAATACGGAAATAAAAGCCATGCCAACGGCGAAAATATTATAAATAGCCCTATTGCACAAAATATAAATTAATAGACCGGTTGCCGGATTTAAGCCCACCAGGATAGTTAATAGATATATATAGGATTCATTTCAATTGTTAAAATAAATAAATTGGCATACTTGGACCTATACACATTTGTGCACAATGGTTACTTAACTAATTCATGTTTTTAAAAGTGAAATCTTAAAAAAAGAATCTTCTCTAAACCAGGTATCCAAGGCGATGACTATGTATTTAATACCAGTATCATTACATAAACGAAACGTGATGATTTAATCAACGAAAACATTTTTGGGGGGTTGCCATTCCCCCCCTGGTGAGTGAAGGGATGGGGGCGGGGGGGCAAGGGTGTGTGTGCGGAAACTGACAGGTAGAGAGCGTCGCTGCCTGTCTCTCCATGCAGCGCACACTGCTAACCACCCACCGCACTACCCTGATTTATTCCCTCGATATGAGCCTTCAACCACCGGCTGTCCAAAGGGGGGTTCGGTACTGACGGTGGACGGCGTGACTGCGAAAAAATCGGGAAACTAGTTGGGGCTGGAGTGGGAAATCATACCCCCATCGCCCGGCTTCCGGGGATTCAGGGCTTGCAACGGCAGACGTCGGTGTTCGGGGAAGAAGGACAAACACCCGTCATCATTTCGACTTATTCACCTCTTGAACAGCCGCTTCCCGACTGGAGCATTTTTTTTTCCGAGATGTCCAGGAAGCTCCAAAGGACGGAGGTCTGCGCCGACTGCAGCGCTCCAGGTACGAAATACTAAAACAACCACCCCCTGGAACAATGCGCTGGCAGGGCGGCGGCGTGCGGCTCCGAGGCCCGCGGTTGCTGTCATCGTCCGCCGGATCCTGGGATCAGGAAAACGGCCAGGCGTCGGTTAGGCCTAAAAATAAACAGTATGAAACAGGCGTATAGTCTGTCTGTGAGAAAACATGGAGCTGGTAGCTCAGGGGTTTTGCTACATCAAGCAGATATGCGTGTGTTTATTTGCCTCGATAAGCTGAAAGTATGGATATAATGACAATATTGCTGCAATTGATACGTTTGAGTGGCATATGTGTGGCTGTCTCGGCTACACTTGTTTTGATATTAACGACCAGCGGACGCTTCCAGGACGTTAGCGTAGCCTCACTTGGCTGTTGAATGGCTCCGATGCAGTTTTTCCAAGTACGCAAATGAGTAATAGTATTGATAAAGCTCCGTTTGGACACTAACTACGCTATATGAGTGACACTACGACACGGGCTCTTCACTCTCGCCCGCACCGCTCTGAGGTTAGCGGTCTGGTAGCTAACAGCGGAGCTAACTTTTGCTAGTGGGTGAAACGGTCATCCTTGTACAGCTAAACCCTTGACACAACACGCCCTTGTTGTCCCATAGAATAAGTATTGCCCCTCCGTCCACCGACTATTACCGAGGACAGTCTGAGTTTTTATTTTTTATTGTTTTGCCCCACATTAGAATCAACAGGACAGAGAAGCAGACGCGAAGTGACAGCCACTACAGGCTGGGTAAATAGTGGTATGACGTCATATAACATTTTATGAGTGATTTAAGGGATGAAAACAGTAATATTTATTGTTACTATACTATGCACGTTTGTCTGCCCCTATTTCTGAATGCCAGAACATTGTTGTACCCATTCCATTGGTGCTGACAAATAGAAATGGGCTACATCATGGTAAATGTTTGTGTGTTTGCATAAATCTGGGTTATAGCAGCTGCCCTTCTATCTCCAGCTGCTCCCCATGTCGGGAGTGTGTGTGCGCTTCCTATGTGTGCAGTAGTTTCAATGTGATTATCCATCAGCCTTAATTCTCCAAATTGCATGTATTTATGACCCGACCTACTCTCTGCTTCGTACTTACCTTTCTGCCACGGTCATATCCTATCCCATCTCAGTGTCTTTGATAGTAAATATTGACACACAAGTAGCCACATCATGTTTCAAAGTGCAGCTGTATATCCTTTGCTGCCTTTTATAGAATAAACTGATTCAGCACAAACCGACCAACCTACTTTTGTTAACTGCTGCTGTTGATGGGTCTATTGGTTATAGCCCTCTTTAATCTAGAGTTCGTGCACGTAACCTCCTCTGGATGACATGCATGCACACAGTCATATTTACACCCAACACAATGCTGACCTAGCCTCAAGTGACAGCCCACCTCTCTTGTCACCACACCCAGCGGAAGAACACCATGGCTAGAAAAGACTGGATGCTCCCAGTAATAGACATGCCTTGGGAGGACTTGTGTCGTGCAGAGTGGACGCAGAGCTTATAATGTAGCACCAGCACACATGGTACCACGCTGATAGGCAAAATCTTTGAATTGAAATATCGCCACCTGCGACAACGCAAGTTGTGTCAGTGAAAGATGTTCCTGTGCAAACTTACCAGACATAGAAGCCTGCACTAAACTTGATTTGTTTTCTAAATTTGAGAGGCTTCAATGGAACTATGATTTGAAAGTAGTGATACTGTGACCCTAAGATTAAATAACAATGGGATAAAAATATAACGCCTAAAGGGCTATATTGTAGTCTATAATTGGGCTAGGGAGTAGGCCGGTGTTGGATGTAGGGTAATGTGGTATGAAGATATTGTGTGTGTAGCTTTTAGTTTCTACTGAAAGCATGTAATGAATATTCTGTCAACTCCTGGTAGCACTTTTTGCTGATTGCTGGCTTGCACTCTTGTCAAAACAAAATGAATAGCTATGTGAATAGTTACATTGCTGCATAGAAAAATCTTGAAGGACAAAGCCTGTCTGTGAATTGAAAAAAATGCACATCAGTGGTCAAGAGCAGTGTGGGAGTTCGGTATGGATGCTAATGTGGGTACATTCTTTTCCTGTGTAAAATGTCATAGCTTTAGCCTTTTGTGATAATGATGGACCCCATTTTTCATTGGGAATTAATCCAAAATGCACAACTAGATGTGCTTTATGTGTTGTGTACAAAAAAACTAAGTCAAACCTACCAACATTCTGCATCCAATAATATATATATATATACCATAATGAAAGGCTTTAATGGTTAAGCCGTAACGTTGATCTAGCAGGATAGCCTGGCTATGTCCTATACGGACACTTTTTTATATTAATCACAGATTAAGGAATTGCCTTGTTGTAGACCAGCCTTTTAGAGCTTACAGGCTGGTGGTACTCCCAACTGGCAACGAGTCTCTATAAAAACCATTTAGTGCTTTCTCCTCTGCCGTCTAAAAGAGCAGAGTTTTAGCTATAGTCATGCTGTAAGGCCCCTCCGGTTTTTTCACAGTGTAAGAATAACGCCAACACCAGATGTGTGTACGCACGCATGTTGCTGTGCACACGCATGTGTTGTTTGTTAATTGTACCGTGTGTCAGCAGCTCATCACATCAGGGTCCTCAGGCCAAAACATGACCAGAACTGTAAGACTAGTCTATGTCTGTCTCTCACAAGCATCGCCTTCCTTCCCTTGCCTTCGTAACTTCTGTTGCTTCCTTCCTTTCTTCCTTGCCTTGCCTACTCTTCCTTCCTTATTTCCTTTCTTACCTTCCTACCTTCTTTCTGTATGTGGCCTACACACTTCTACTAACACAGGGCCAAGCGTCCCTTTCCATTTCTAGGAAATACAAAAATTAAATCCAACCTCTGATGTCGCCCGACCCCCCCCCCCCCAGTATCGTAATCTCCTTCCCATATGCCGGTCCGAACAGGCAAAATAACAATCAAATGGAGTAAGGGAAACTTTGAGACAAGTGCAACGACTGTAGGAGAACAGCAGGTCTGACATTTTCACGCAGCCAGCTAGGCACCATAGGTTTATACCAAGCTGCTTATTACTGATTAAAGGTCAGAGTTGACTCTGTGACTTTCTGTATGCGTGGATTTGCGTGGATTTCGACAAACGTATGCATGTATGACAGCGGTGCTGCTCTCCAACAGAATACCCTAAATTTCACTCATATTTCCATTTGCTCAACAGCACCGACTCGCGCCCCCTGGCACGTTATTTTGAAAAATGTTTTTTGACTTGAATGCTGTATCATTGTGTGAAAAAGGTCACCTGATTCTCAGTCCTCTGTGCTCGGAGGGGAATTGTTACTTGCAAAATAGCTATTAACTCACAAATGTTTTGCATTAGTCACTATCAACTCCACAGTCCGCACACACATTGTCATATGTCAGCACTCTGGGTTCCAAATAGTGCAGGTAAATACAATACAAAAAATATTAAAATGAATGAGGTGCATAGAAGGATTAGATGTCCTTTTGGCCTGTGTTTTCAGGATGCAAGGGTATGGTCATTTTGGTAATTTCACTCCCACACTCTTTTCTTTCCTCCCATAGCCAGTGATTGTGGTCGTGCAGCGCATGCACTTTGAGTGTCAGTCACAGTGATGTCCTGCGCTGAACGCTGCTATTAGAGGAATAAGTGTGTCCCACTCACATCCTAACGGACAGGGCCGTGGCCAAGCTCGGTTGTCCTTGCAGCTGACGTCCTCCGCGGCAACTCCAAAACAGACAACGATGCCCACGCTCTGCCCGCCTGGCTAACATCATTTGTCCATCATATTTGCTTAAATCTTCTACTGAAACATGGGCAGCCAGTGGGAGAAATGAACAAACCACTCTGCCCATGCATCTTTTGGGTTCTGTGAAGTGAATTGAACCCAAGTGCTAATTTACTTTCTGTGTGGCGTTTCAGGCTAACCATTAGAGTGTATCACGGTAATTCAACCCAGTCTCACCGAAATATGTGACACTGTCACGTCACGTCATTTAATCTATTCATTCATGATCTGGGACGCGTAATTTCAAATTTTTCGTGCCAAAAGCATAAATTTCTAACTCTTTCGAAGAATAAGAGATGAAGCAGATACCTTTTTTTTCCCGTTGCGGTTTTCCTACAAAGCAGCGCACCTGCATTAAATATATCTGTGAATTGTCACAATTTCCCAGAATCAAAGGTGAAGTAGAAACGGGTGGCCAAAAGCTGTCATATTTTTAGAAATTTGTGCTTTTGGCACGAAAAAATTGACATTACGTGTCCCAGATCACGAATGAATAGATTAAATGACGTGACAGTGTCACGTATTTCCGTGAGACTGGGTTGGGTAATTAACTGCAGTTTGCCAGACCTACTTGTAATCAGGAGTGTCGCATTTGGTCATTTCAATAAGGGAGTTGGCAGTACAAAACAAGTAGAATTATGCTGGTCTTGTTCTTTAGCGGTCCACATTGCATTTGGGGCATTGCGCATTTCAATGACTACATGACGGTACAACTACACTGTTTAATAAATTCAACTTGCTGTCGTACAAGTCAGTTTTTTTTAAATGTACAAACTGAAGTCATGTCTTCGATCTGTATTTCTCCCTCTGACTGTCACTTTGTGTGTGTGTCTGTGTGTGTGTGTGTGTGTGTGTGTGTGTGTGTGTGTGTGTGTGTGTGTGTGTGTGTGTGTGTGTGTGTGTGTGTGTGTGTGTGTGTGTGTGTGTGTGTGTGTGTCGCGCTCTCTCTCACTTCTGGCACTCAGACCCGGGCTGGACCAGCATCAACCGAGGGGTTCTGATCTGTGATGAGTGCTGCTCGGTCCACCGCAGCCTGGGCCGGCACATCTCCATCGTGAAACACCTGCGGCACAGCGGCTGGCCCCCTGCACTGCTCCAGGTATGGAGGGGACGCCGGGGTCCGGGGAGCAGCGTTCGCTTTTGATGACTACTTTGCCAATAAATACATTTTCAGAGTTCTCAAGCAGTCAAGGATGAGTTAAATTTGGTGCATTCTCTATTATGCTGCTGAAACTAGGAGCCTGTGAATTTCTAGCAGATCATTTGATGTATTCTCCCTGGTCCTTATGGTTGTTCTACTAACGGTTCCATTGCAGGTGACCAGGGCTTAAATAGTCCTTCCATGTAGATGGTTAAGTTGTGAAGTCAGCGTGGAGTTCTGCATTTAACCTGTGTGTGTGTGTGTGTGTGTGTGTGTGTGTGTGTGTGTGTGTGTGTGTGTGTGCTGTGTTGTGTGTGTGTGTGTGTGTGGTGCTGGCCTGTGTGTGTGTGTGTGTGTGTGTGTGTGTGTGTGTGTGTGTGTGTGTGTGTTTCAGATGGTGCAGACCCTGGCCAGTAATGGGGCTAACTCCATATGGGAGCACAGTCTGCTGGACCCTGCTCAGGTGCAGAGTGGCCGTAGGAAACCCAACCCTCAGGACAAAGTCCAGTGAGTCCGTCTACCGGCCAAATGCTGCGAACTGGCCAAATGACTCACAAGTTCTGAGAAATAGGAGCCTCCTCCCCTATCAACTAGCCTCGGCAGGGTTCATTCATTTTTTTTATTATATATTTCTTATCATAGCAACAAAACTGCTACCTATCACAGAGGAGAGCATTTGTCCTCAGCTCATTCTTAGCAGCAGAGTATTCCCTTAAGGCTACATATTAACTTCTCCAAAAGCCTGGTTCACTTTTCCTGGGGCAGCACTAACATCCTAATAACCCCACACATTCCCCTTTTCTGCCCCTATGGGTTCCCCCTTCAAGGCACTGCTTACTGTTCAACAGATGGCTAGGTCTTCCCCATACATACATGCATGCATGCGTGCATGCATACATACATGTGGAACGTAATCCTGGTTTCCACTGTGGTCCCATAACTCTTCTTCTTCGCTCCTCCCTTCCACCAACCCATCCAGTCCCACCAAGTCTGAGTTCATCAGATCCAAGTACCAGATGCTGTCCTTCGTCCACAAGCTTCCCTGCCGCGACGACGACGGCGTCACAACCAAGGACCTCAGCAAGGTGAGCGTCCCGGCTTCCCAGCGGTCAAAGGTCACGGGGGCGAGCGACCCCGGCTGCAGTTGAGGTAGAGTGCGGTGGAGTCGCAGGACGTGCTGAGCTGCGCGTAAAAGCGTTGTCGCCTAGAGATGTTGACATTGATTGTAAGATGTGTGTAATCACACACACACACATGCACGGTCGCACACACAGAGAGAGCGCGCGCACACAGAGCGCGCGCACACATTTGCTAGAGCACTCCGGGGATGTTGTGAATGACATAGCAGGAAGGTCTAAAGTACTCCATGGCTACCCTGCTCCACGAGTGTTTCGTCTTCTCTCTCTCTCTCTCTCTCTCGCTCGCTCCCTCTCTGTCTCTGTCTGTCTGTCTGTCTGTCTGTCTGTCTGTCTGTCTGTCTGTCTGTCTGTCTGTCTGTCTGTCTGTCTGTCTGTCTGTCTGTCTGTCTGTCTGTCTGTCTGTCTGTCTGTCTGTCTGTCTGTCTGTCTGTCTGTCTGTCTGTCTGTCTGTCTGTCTGTCTGTCTGTCTGTCTGTCTGTCTGTCTGTCTGTCTGTCTGACATACTTTCTCACAAGTTTCTCTGCCTAGGTTTTTTTTTTTTTTTTTATCACGACAAAGAGACACAATCACATCACTCACTGTGGCTGATAAGCACCCTTCTTTCTTTCCTCTCTCTCCTGTCTGTCTCGTGACGCTCTCTCTCCGCCCCACCCGTCCCCCGCCCGTCCCTCACTCACGATCCACGTAACCCCCCTCTCTCTTTATTTCCTTTCCCGCTCCAGCAACTCCACTCCAGCGTGCGGACGGGGAGCCTGGAGACGTGTCTGAGGCTGCTCTCCCTCGGAGCCCAGGCCAACTTCTTCCACCCGGTCAGCACCTCGGCGTCCCTCACCGGCTGACACACCGCCCTCTGAACTACGGGCCGCACAGTGCCCTACCTTACCCAGACCCCTCCCTCCAGGCTTCTGCTGACTTTGTTTTGTTTGCTTGTGTGTGTGTGTGTGTGTTTATGTCTGCGTCGGCCCCCTACTTTAATTGCGTGTGCTCCAGGAGAAAGGCACCACACCCCTCCACGTGGCGGCAAAGGCGGGCCAGATCCTGCAGGCAGAGCTGCTGGTGGTGTACGGGGCGGACCCCGGCGCGCCCGACCTCCACGGGCGCACGCCCATGGACTTCGCCAGGTACGTGTCCCGGGCACGGCGGCCGCAGAACACTAGGGAACCAAGAGCTGCACACCGTCATCAGGGCTAGGGACGGTTAATACAGTTATCTTACTTTATTTATCCTTTTATTTATCCAGTTCTAAACCCATTTATATCAATTATCCCTTCTGCAAGGATGACCTGGCCAAATAAAAAACATCATTCACATGTGGTTTGGGACAGTGTAGTTGTTTTTCAGTTGGTGTGACTGACAACAATGAACACCATCTGATAAGCCTTGCTTTCTGGGGACAAACTGCGACACATTGTGCTAATTAATTTGATGCTTCAGAAACAGAATCTTTACAGCCGGTTCTAGGAAATAACACCTGAAAGGTGAGGATTAGAACGTGACACCAATGGAAATGTGTAATGTACATTTTTCCGAGAGTTGATTATTCTGACTTGCCCAAAACTCATTGTTTGGTCGGTCGTTTGGATAAATAAAAGCTGTTATAGGTGGTTTCCAGTTATTCATTCTGTGTGTGTGTGTGTGTCTGTGTCTGTGTCTGTCTTCCAGGCAAGCAGGCCAGATCGAGCTGGCAGAGCGGCTGGTGGAGTGCCAATACGAGCTGACTGACAGGCTGGCCTTCTACCTGTGTGGCCGACGCCCAGGTGAGCCACCGCAGCAGCAGCAGCAGCAGCAGCAGCAGCAGCAGCTCTCTGCAGCAGCTCTCGGCTCAAGGCAGAATTCCTCAGGCCCAAATTATATGGTGGCTGCCTCAGAATGTGCAGCATTCTCCTCTCTGAAACAATGTTGACGACCTCCACGCGCCTGGCTGCCTTCACTGCTTGTGTGTTTATTTGATGATAGTTTATTCTAGCCTATTTTTGTTTGTTGTGTTCTCTTCAAGTGCTTGCTCTTTGTGGTGTCTCAAATGGAATTGTCTTTAGTTGTGTTCTATTCTATTAAGCTGCATTCTGTTTTCTTTGGCTCAATGCAATGTCTTTTTTGCATCAATATTATGTTGGTGTCTTCCTACAGATCACAAGAATGGCCACTATATCATTCCACAGATGGCAGACAGGTGCGTACCGCAATGCCGCTAGTGGGGTCATTGAGTGTGTGTGTGTGCTTCGCTTTCTAGCCTGAGATTCATGAGAGTGCTGTGGTGTGTTTGCATGAAGAAGAATCTCTTCCCTCCAGAAAATGGGCAGGTGGGCTCGGAACAAGGCTTGTTTGCCTGTTTCTGGCATTTGTTGTACCATCTGGGATATTTTTTACTAAATTGTACTATTATTGGTATTCAAATGCCAATTTGGTACGCTTTGATATTTTGCCAGTTTTGCTAAATTGTCACTAATAAAATCAGGATTGACTAATGTGGATTGTCCCATGTAGCTATTTATGATAGAATTCTTTGCCAGTTTTCAGTAATTATTATTACAAAAATGTATTAATACAAAATTAACAGTTTTATTATAATCCTAGACACGTAATTGGATTAGACCGACCAAAATACTGCCCCTTCTGTAACCTTTTTCTTTGCTTGTGTACATGCATGAATAGATATGTCTGTTGCATTTAATTGTTTATCCAGTAGGTGGCACATTCGTATTTGTTAACCTTCCCCCCCCATAAGAGTAAAAAAGGGGGAGAAAAGCTGGCTGTTGTTGTTCTGAACGCTGTATAAAGTAGTTTCTGCAGTCCAAGCTAAAGAGTTGGAACAATTCTTGGGGAGGTTCTTGACATATACGGAATGAACCAAGGCGTAAACTAAGGTTGTTTGGTAAATCAAGTGTGATATTGCTTGAGGCTATCCATTTCAAAATAAATGTGCACATGTTGAATTCAATTTGAATTGGAACTTCAAATTCACGCTTGCTTATTCAAACTCTTCCACTTTGGAAATGTCGGGCAAAGCTAGCGTGACTCGCTATTGATTTGTTATGTAATGGCCTGTCTAACCCTTCCTCTGCACTGTTCTGTTCTGGTGAATGGTATCTCTTTAAAAAAAATCCAATACATTTTGAATCAGTGTTCATGTGGCCACTGTACCTGTTTTTTTATTTTTCTCTCTCACACCCTCTCTTTTACCTTTGCTCACTTGTTTCCTGTTCTCTCCATCTTTGCCACGCTTGGTGGAGCCAGGGCTCGTCCTAAGTGCCCAACACAGAGGTATCTTTGCTTTCACTTTCCTACTCACTCCCTTGGTCCACCGGAATGCTTCTCCCTTCCACTTCCTGTCATCCTCTCCCGTAGAGTCCCCTTGTTGTGTCCTCCGATCCCTCAACCTTTTAGCCATCGGTTTCACAAGGAAAGATGGAAAGTGTGGTAGATTGAACTCGATAGCGGTGAGGAAAATAGAATGAGCCACTGTCTGCAATCGTGATGTGCATTTTACTGTTCCATCCCAAATAATTATGGGGGAAAAAAAAGGAAATTTCCTTTCTTCACAACAATCTTTATTACATGCCTATTGAATGATGGAATACATGTATTATATGTGTTCCAACAAAATTGAGAAAGAAACAGTCTTGCACAATGTGCTGACGTGGGCATCCATGGGTGAAGGAGTAAGGTAAAGTCTCGATTTTCATGACGGTGTCACACAAACACACATTGAGAGATTTTAAGCATGAGGTCAGGGAAGCGTTTGCGCTCGCACAGACTTACCCAACGTGTCCATGTGAAACCCTCCCCCACTTGTGAATTCATTGAATATAAAGGAAGTCTGTATCCCTGTATGTTTAGCACCCTGACTGTCTCCCAATGCAATCAAGTGACAGATCTCAACTGTGTTGTAGAGTCATCAACTGTTTCATCCATACCCCCCCCCCCCCAGCTGATTTTGTAGGCAAACCCCCCCCCCCCCCCCTCCTTACTCACCACGCTCGCTCATTTGATCACCTTCCCGCCTCATCTTCCTCCATCCATTCCACCCTCTCCTTCCTGCATAACTCTCTTCCTCCCTCTACCTGCTACTGCTGCTCTCTCTCGCTCTCTCTCTTTCCCTCGCTCTCTCTCTCTCTCGCTCTTCCTTCCTGGCACCCCTCTGACTCACTGTGTGTGTTTCTCTCTCTCAGCCTGGACCTCTCTGAACTGGCCAAGGCTGCCAAGAAGAAGCTGCAGGCGGTGAGTAGGAGCTCGGGGCTCCAGATCAATAGTTCTACTCGGCCAATTGTCGGGTTAAAAAAATGATAATTGAAATAACGTGTCTGGATAACGATCATCGCTCCTAACCCTTCAGTCAATTAGTAAAAGCGTCGGCCTTGTTCACCTGTGAGCAGGTGCATCCGAAGGCATTTTAATTTCGTTATATCTCACTTTAAAAATGTCTTCAAGGGTAATCCGACTGAAATGCTGCTGTACGTGTCAAGTGTGTGTCAAGTGTCCACACACTGTAATGTCGGTATGGTCTCTCCCTAAGTGGTTGGTGTTAAATGAGTCTGGCATGTGCTGTGTGTGTTGGACAGCTGAACAACAGGCTGTTTGAGGAGTTGGCCATGGATGTCTATGATGAGGTGGATCGCAGAGAGAACGATGCCGGTGAGTCTCTCACTCGTGCCCTCGCTCTTCCACCCAAACATATCTCACCTGGGCTTTTTGCCGTCTGACCCCATCTTCATATCTCTTGCCTCGATCAAAGACCAGATGCATTTCTCTCCAATCTTCATGGTATGACCGTCTACTCGACGAAAAAGACACACACAAAGTCCATACCAGAGTTCAAGACCATGATACACAAAAACATATTGCAGATGATGCATGTGTTTAAGTGTGCACAGGGGCGCTAAAGATAGATAAAGGTTAGTGGAGGGGAGGGACGGACACATGAAAGATGGAATGCATATAGAGAGGAGGCACAAGGAGGTGAAGGAGGAGTGCAAGAGGAACTTGTGTGCGCAGATGAGGAAGCCTTTCAGGAATTCCCGAGTTTCTTTCCTCCTCCTCCTCCTGTGCCCCTCTCACTCCCTCATCTTTCATTATTTTCTTCATCTTAAGATATGTGTTGTTGTACTTTTTGCCAAATTCACACCAGGTAGGTAAGAGGGAAACACACACAGACACAGACACAGTCACACACACTATACACACTATACACATCATACACATTATATCCAATAATTTCACAACCTGAAAGTTTGATCATTTCCTTGTCCTTAAAATAAACCTGCTTGCATGTATGACGGCTTGGACTGGACATTGAGCTGCCATTGTCAAGGCTATGTCTCTGTATCCAAAACACACACATTCTTAAGATACGTGTGTGTGTGTGTGTGTGTGTGTGTGTGTGTGTGTGTGTGTGTGTGTGTGTGTGTGTGTGTGTGTGTGTGTGTGTGTGTGTGTGTGTGTGTGTGTGTGTGTGTGTGTGTGTGTGTGTGTGTGTGTGTCCGTCCCTCCAGTGTGGCTGACGACTCAGAACCACAGCACCCTGGTCACAGAACGCAGCGCGGTGCCTTTCCTACCGGTCAACCCCGAGTACTCCGCCACACGCAACCAGGTAACCACACACAAAACACAACACCACACCGCAGCAATCCCGTCCCGATGCATGTCGAGGCGTATGTAGGAACGCCCCATACCGTCTCCCACTCTGCTTCTGATGACAGAATCCGAAAGAGTCGACGAGTGGAGCGTGCAACAGCAAACAATTAGATCACTTGTGAAGTTGCGGTGCTTGTGAACAAAGAGCGATGGCTCCCAGCCTCGGTGGACGTCAAGAATGGGTTGCAATGAGCGCGTAATGTACGGCACTGTCCTCAGTGTCCGAGGGACGGCCAAAGATGTCGTCCAACAGAGTTTATCGTCTCTCTGGCCTCCCTGTCTCGTTCCCTCGCTCTCGGCCCTCAGCTGTTTGGCTCATTAGTGTAAACGTCTGGCCGCACTGGCTGAGCTTCTCTGTTGACAACGCTCTGATTGGAGTTGGAGACTGTTTGTGTTTCGGCGAGCTGGAGCCCAGCACCCTCTTTAAGTCGCGACTCTGTGCTCCTCTTTGTGGTCCTCGTGCAAAACAGTGCAGGATGAATAAACGTGCAATCCCGTCGTACGGTTTGGTGCATGGATTCAAACGGACCGTTCTTATTTAAACAGCGGCGGGTTTGATGTAATTGCACGGGGCAGCTTATGTGTGTGTTTTAACGTGTGTGTGTGTGTGTGTCTCGGTATGACATGTTTTTTCCACAGCTCATGCCTGGTGACCACAGCAGCGGCAGTGGGCCCGGGAGCCAGGCCCACAGACCGGGGGGGGCAAGGCAAACTCTGTGAGCCTGGCTCCCGCTGCAATGCCTCTCAACTGCACAACTCATGACATAACCTACAGCTTATTTTTTTATGGTTGAATTGCGCCTGTTTCCACACGCGTGGGTGTTTTTAAGTCCTCTCTCTCTCTCTCTCTCCCTCTTGCTCTATCTCCGTCTTCCTCGCTCTGTTTCTCACTTTCACACTCATTCGCTCTCTCCCCCCCCCCCCCCCCCTCTCTTTCCGTGTTTTTCTCCTCTGTTTGTCTGTCCTTCTCACGCTGCGGCGCTCTTCCTCCTCTGGTGTCCCTCAGGGTCGTCAGAAGTTGGCCCGATTCAACGCGCGAGAGTTTGCCACGCTCATCATCGACATCCTGAGCGACGCCAAGAGGAGACAGCAGGGGAAGGGTCTCAGCAGCCCCACTGGTGAGGAAACACACACACACACACACACACACACACACACACACACACACACACACACACACACACACACACACACACACACACACACACACACACACACACACAAGCACACAAGCACACACCCAGGCTTTCTCATACACTAAACCCACGCTAATGATACGATATGATAAAAGTGTGTGGCTCGGGCTTCAGGGGGGAAAACTTGAGTTTGAAAGGGATGAGAAAATTTGCAAACCGAAAGTTGGCGACGAAAGGCCATCGGATTTAGCAGCGCAGTGTCGGGGAGGAAGGACACGCAGACCAGACCCAGGTTTTTTTTATTTGAACTCGTAAGCGATTCATCCAATGTGACATCTGCAGACCTTCAGAGGGAACGGAATGTAAACACATTCTCTAAAGTACCGTTTTAATGGTCACTTGAATGTTAATCCAAAAGGGACACAACAATCCCGTTGTTTCGTAGTTAATACCGTCATACAGCTGATGCAGCCGGGTGCAACGTGTCTTTAAATACCGGAGGGACAGACTGAGGTAGTCTTCAGCTGGTCCCTGTACACATTTCTTCATCCTCTTGACCCTTGACCCCGCAGACCCGCTGGACCTGGGCATCGACGACGACGACGACCAGCACGACTACGACAGCGTGGCCTCCGACGAAGACACGGACAGCGAGCTGACCGCCCAGAACAACAACAACACCCAGCGCAACAACCGAGCCAAGGTAAACAACAGCGGGCTTTCGAAAAAAAAAGAAAAGAAAACGGAAATTTACAAGCAAACCAATGCTCGACATCCACACACACACACACACGCACACCCCCACACGTTTTGTGCAGTGGCATATGTTGAGGGTTGAGACACAGTGAGAGTCAAAGCCATTGGCCTGTATTTTCAAACATGCCCACACACAGAGAGACAATACAAGGACTAGCTGCTATTTACTTTGATAATGTGGCAACTTTACACAACGTAAGCCATCGCCCTGAGCCTCTGGATTCTGTTCAAGAGCGAAAGTAGCAGAGGCTGGAGCTGCTCTGCCTCTCTTCCCCACTGCCTGCCTGTCCCAGCATGCTTTGCAGGGATCAGCTACAGTTGGGACTGCCGCATAGCTCCTGGCTGACATCATCAGTTATTCTGGGATGAGCTCATAGAGACATTGTTCATGGAGCGGGAGAGGGTGAGAGATTACTGGTGGGTTTGGAAAGTCACGATTACAAATGCAAAAGGAACGGAGACAGTGGTGGATAATTGGGAGTAGTGGAAATGGCGAAACACCTCATTATACATGTATATAGTTAATACTTAATACTAGTATTTCAATGTATCTAACTAAACCTATTGCTATATCTTGATTAAAAACATATACGCATAGAGATGCGTTTGCAACAAAGCTCCTGTGAAACATTTCTTCTCTTCCATTATGAGAAATATAAAAAGGGATCATAAAAACAGTGAGCAAGTGAAAACCGGAGGGGAAGCAAGCTCTGGAGTGATGCTGTGTGTAATGTAAGATTAGGAGTGTGCCAGACCATAACGTGGAGCACAGAGAGAGTGATAGTGGGTGGGCTGTCGGGGTCTGTCTGAGCACGCTGCTGCCACAGTAACAGGCTGGGCATAAGGATGAGTAGCGAGCGTGGATGGAGAAAACCGAACCATGTGTGAGGGGCAGAAAGCCCTGTCCTAAAGCCCTCCAATGCATCTCTCTTAGAACTAAGCTCCTTTTGTCCCCAAGTGAATAGAGCCTTGATTTGTGTGGATTAATTCATGCCCTCGGTGGTGAGGCTAGAGGAGGGGAAGACATTGACAGATTTGGTCTCGGAACACTCGGGCATTTCTTTTCTACCAATGGTGCGGCGGGAGGGATCACACACGTTGGCGCATGTTTGATATTCCTCTAAAGAGCCAGTCAACCCACTGTTTCAGCTGGATTTCAATTTTTTTTTAAAAAGGGTTTCGGGAGAGTTTTAGGACAGACGGGGGTGTGTTATCGCCATGGTTACGACCCACGCCAACTTTGTGATTTTGACTCAGTGTTTGAATTGCGCTGAAACAAGGGGTTCACCCACACATTAATGTGAGCTGCACAGGCACCATCATGTTGCTCCCCACTGATATCTGTTACTTCGCCGCCGCTCAGAGCATGGACTCGTCAGACCTGTCGGACGGCCCCATCACCCTGCAGGAGTACCTGGAGGTGAAGAAGGCCCTGGCCTCCTCAGAAGCCAAGGTCCAGCAGCTGATGAAGGTCAACAACAATCTGAGTGAAGAGCTCCGGAGACTCCAAAAGGAGGTAGGACGCGAAGGAGGGAGGCAGCGAGGGAGGGAGGGAGGAAAGGAAAGAATGGAAGGAATCGAATAGGGCTAGACAAGATGTTGAGAATTGAAAACACTAAATTGTTCTCACTTATCTAGAATCTCACCATCCTAGTTTCATTGCTGTTGGATTCGTAGCTGAGTCTGCCGCTATCTGTATCATTTTGGTTCAAAGTAAGAACAAACCAAAGAAGCGTATGAGGCGAATTGACTGCAGATATACAGATCGGGTTGAGAGACGCGGCCAAAATAACTTGGCTTCCTACAAGTCCTACAAGTGGTTTTGGCCGCCTCACACACAGGGGTCTACGTAATGGACGCTTGATTAACTTTATAACCGCAGTGAGGGTCAACGCTTACAATCCTCCCCAGTGTTCCATCGTGTTTCACCGACATACTGACCTCATTGTCCGTCGTGATGCTCTGCTCAGCCTTGACTCTGTGTACCTACTGCCTGTGTTGTGCCTCCATGGCCTCTGGTCCGCAGGTCTGATCAACCAAAGAAACGTGAGCCAAACACTTAATCTGCGCAGTCGGGCAGAACTTTTTCCACACAATCTGTTTGAAACACAGAGTTTGCTGTGTTTCATTGTCAAGGCTGTTCACTAAGAGGACACTACTTTGGTGCAGGGTGCCATCACACCCCTAACCCAACCACCACCCCGATGCCCTAACCCACCCTCCATATAGCAACGTATGTATGTAGCCTCCCCCCCCCCATCCCCCCTTCCCCCAACCATTTCTCAGGCCTCAGCTCTAATAACGGCATGTAAGCTAGCCGAGCTCCCCCTACTACTCCCTCCCCTCCCATGCCTTGATGTGACCGAGGTCTGTAGCCTGGTGGCGGGAAATCACAGAGACCGGCCATGTCGGTCGGGGCTGCACCGAAGCGCTTCGGTTTCCCGGACATAGGGTTACCAACTCTGCTGCCCCCCCCGCTCCCCACCCCCCATACTGTGCCAGTGGATGCTTGTCCTTGATCACCTGGTTTACCTCCCCCCTCCCTCCCTCCCTCCCTCCCTCCCTCCTCCTACCCATTGTCATTCCCTCCCTTTGCCTTCCCCCCGCCCATGTCCATCCCTTCAACCCTGACCCCCCCCCCCCCCCCGCCGACTCCACCCCCCCCCCCCCACCCCTCCTTCCTCCCGTAGATCACACGGATGCAGACGGAGAACAGTACGCTGCGGGTGGGCCAGCAGGCTGGGGGGCCCGCCGGCCACGGGGGTCCAGGAGGAGGCCACTGGTCTGGGGGTGGGACCAAGGCAGGGTTAGGAGGAGGAGGAGGTGGTGGAGGTGGTGGAGGGTCCGGCGGGGACCCCGCAGGGCTTTACTCCCAACCCCACCCCCACCGGAGGGACCGCCAGGCCTTCTCCATGTACGAGCCCGGGGCCGCCCCTGGCCCCAAGGCCCACGGCCCCCCAGCCCTGGACGCTCATCTAGCCCGCCTGCAGCCCCTCAACACAGCTAGCGTAAGTGTCTCTCGCTCTTTGCTCCTGGGACTCCTCGTCCAGTGCCCGCGGGCGGCCCCCTCCACCTCTGACTCTCTGGGGGCCAGACGGGTCGACCTGTCTCTCTCCTTCCTCAAGGTCACTCTCCACTTCCTCACCTGCATCTAACCCTCCTCTTCCCCCCCCCCCCCCTCCGCCCCTGAGACGTGCACTCCTGCATGCATCCGGTTCAGATCTAAAAGCATAGTACTCGCGCCCTGCCAGCACGCACCACGACACCCATCGCTATGCCTTCAGATCCTTACTGAGCCAGCGCATGACGTGTTCACACCAGGTCGACCGGTGAACGATGGGTCGACCTTGTAGTATGCCCCTTTCACCTTTTTGTAACATTTGTTTTTAACTTGCAGCTCACTCTGCTGTCCTCCTGCCCGGTTGGAGCTCTCATTAGTATTGAGACCCTGGATACCGATGCAACTGTGATACATGCACAACGCTTGGGAGGGTTTTCAGGTTTCTATGTTAATTGGAACAGCTTCTGCACAATGCTAAAATGTTGGCAGACAACGATGTGTTCATATGATAGTTGCTGGCCTGCCAACAACTCTTGTTGGGTTCAAAGTCGTGTTTCCAGCCAAAAGCCAAACATAGAGAAGCATGTTCCTTTCACTCTCTCTACAGGGATGCTGACACACACAGTGGCAGAATCTTGCCACTTTCTCACATTTGTCATTATTTAGCAATCAATGTCATTGCTAAATAAAGCTCTCGACCACGCAGAAAAACGGTCTCACACATTTGTTTGCACGTCCATCCAATGAGTACAACCAAATGTCATCGCTGTTCCGTCTTACTCTTTTACCGTTTTGTATGTATCTTTTCCGCCTAGCTGGTCCTAGTTCTTCACTGTACATCCATGATGTCACATTCAGGTGGATGCACTCTGGCGTTTTTCCACTATACTATACTGGCCTGGTTCGACTTGGCAAGGCAGCATTTTTCTTTCTAAACACCCCGCTTGAAGGTGTGCCTTTGGCCTCGTCCAAATAACTCTGGAGATTTTAGAACCACGTATTTCTGCGGTTTTGCCTTGTGTCCACATGACAACGGAGGTTTTGGGGCCTGAAAACTGAGACTTTTAAAACTGTCTTTTGCAGTTGTTTGAAAACGCAGCCCTTATGGCGCCATGTGGACAGGCTGAACAGTAACTAATTTGAAAACGATGGTGACATGCTGGAGTAGAAAGCTGGCTTGTGGTTTTCGTCTTGTTTTTTTTTTTGCATATTTGAACAGAAGTTGATACCGCCTCCTACTGGCCTGGCATACTTACTACACCATTTTCACTCGTTAGTTTCTGGGTGGACGAGGATGGTCCAAAAACGTTATCGTGTGGATGCAAAACTTTCTGAAAACGCAACAGAAACTATTAAAAGCCTCCCGCATGGTGTGGACAGGGCCTTTAACTGATGGCGCACTCGTCTTGAGTCGATGTCACAACAACGCTCTACTCTTATTGCCTGGCTCGGCACAGCCAAAAGTGATAATGGAAACACGCTATTTGTCTGTCTGAACCCTGTTATGTCCTCCATTCTCCTAATGTTGTTATTCCGCTGCACAACCAATGTTCACTGCATTACACATTTAGGGAAATAAGCCGCACTGTATATCAGTGTAGCTGTTAATATTGGGTCTCACTGCACTGCCATTGAGCATTTTGGATGGTGTGTGTGACCACAGAAGATCTTCTTCCCTTTTCTTCCCTGTGCCGTCCTCTCCAGACAAGGAAGGTCCCTGGTGGTCCTTCACCCTATGGGGGTCATCACCTGTCTGCCTCCTCAGAGATAGGCAGCAGATACACGGTGGGCTATGCTTTCACATTAATCTTCTGAAAGGGACAACATTGATGATTCTCAACCGGTCTTTGCGTCATTGCATGTGGGTAGTGTATGCAAATGTAGAAAGGTTAACATCCATCCAGCAACCAAATCTCCGCTTCATTGGCCATTGCAGCGTCATGTAGCTCTAACCGTAGCGGGGAGGTCTGAGTGGAGAGTTAACCGCTGTTTGTTTGCATATGCTACCCACGTTGTAACGACACACAGCCGGTTGCAAAACCGCAAAGTAGTCCTTTTTAAGATCCCTTTGTTTATACCTGTGTTTTCTTCTCAACGACCATTGCTCCCAAGCATAAATAAATAAATACAATTTGCAAATCTCTTTTTTCCGTCTGCTCAAGTAATTATGTGCGAATCAAACTTCGCCTCAAATGTTTTTTGTTATGGCATTCAATTTATAATGGGCCAACAATGACGCTCGACCATAGCTGTCATTAAGTCTTTCCCGTTACCTCCCAATACAATTAGCACCTGAGTCTCAGGTTCAGAGACCCTGAGTCCCCCCCCCCCCCCGCCATTACTCTGTGCCGTGTGTTAAAGGGCACTGCTTCTGGCCTGGTTTATTCCGGTTGAAGCCAATCGGGTTGCGCTCCCTCTGCTCGGAGGACCCGGGGGAGTTCTCCTTTCGGCCCTGCCAGACGCGTGGGGGTTGACCCCTGGTGTGATATGCTATAAACCAGGGCTCGGGCGGGGGGCCGCCCGTTTGGACATGGCAGGCCCACGCACATGGAAAGGAGGCATTTCAGGAAGACACACGCACGCTCACGTGCATGAGGACGTGAGGAGTGAGCCTGTCGCTTGCCGTTTCTCTTTCCACAGGGCTCCAGGTTGGAGAGGCATGGCAGCGGTACGGACAGCGACTACGACAACACACAGGTCTACGACGTGTCCCTGAGGTCAGAATCAAGGGAAATCCCAGCGCTGAACTATGGGACACTTTAGCCGTCCAGCTACCTGCTCCCTCGCTCGCTACTTATTTACAGAAAGGCGTACTAAATATAATATTCTTTCTTTTTTATTATCAATAAGTTAATGTGTGTGTGTGTGTGTGTGTGTGTGTGTGTGTGCATGTGTGCGTGTGCGTGTGCGTGTGTGTGTGTGTGTGTGTGTGTGTGCGCGTGTGTGCATGTGTGTGTGTGCGTGCATGCAGCATGGGTCGCAGCAGCGAGGAGGACGGGCGCGGGGACTCTGAAGAGGGTGGGGCGGGCGACGCGGCCGAGCCCGACCCCACCCTGCCGTGCACGGAGGACGTCATCCTGAAGACGGAGCAGGTGACCAAGAACATCCAGGAGCTGCTGAGGGCCGCGCAGGAGGGGAAACACGACAGGTACCCGCCGCGCCCGCACACACCTTGTTAGGCGCCTGGTCAGACAGAAGGGCTTTTACGCACTTGGTTGTCCGGAGTATGTCCAGCAACACGGCCAAGAATCGGCAGAATCATGGCGACCCCAAGGTCACCAGATTTGTTGGAGAGAAGGTGGTGCATTTTTATTTTGTGATCTACCCGCAGATAGATCAACCTTAGTGCACATTTGGTGTAATGACACCTTGTACACGTTTTTCAAATTGAAAAACATTGTTGCATTGTGTCCACGCGTCTCGGAGCAAATCCCCCAGATTTGGATCAAGCATCACTGCAAGGCGTGATGTGTTTTGACCGTCGCTCCAATGCAGCTGAGTACATGAATCGGCCAGTCCCACCCAACTGTTCACAGCAAGCCCCCTCTCTCTGTCCCCCCCCCCCCCCCCCCAGCTTTGTCCCGTGCTCAGAGAAGATCCACTCTGCCGTCACTGAGATGGCCTCGCTCTTCCCAAAAGTAAGTGCACCCATCTCTCTTTAGTTTGTTTTGCTTTTCACCTCCTGCCCTCTCGTGGGCGAGAGCCTCTTCTCTGCTCTCCATGTCATTTGGACAGTTTCAATCAAACGATTTAAGTATTGTTATCCAAATGTTTTGATAGGTTCAGATTCAAATATAAACCCAATCTATGACACTATAAATAAAGCTGGTTAGCATTATTTATGTTCTTAAATATTTTATAATTACAGTGCACTGAATTATTCATAGTTATAATTCATTTAAGTCGACTGCTAAAAACTTCTTACAGTGTGAGATCGTCTTGCTTATCCACTGTTTAATTCTGCTTCATCTGTTTATTGTATTCGTAGCAATACTGGTCACCATCTTTATAAATGGCTGTGACCACAGACACTCACCTCCCTTCGTAGTTCTGTTTCTTCTTTGTTAATTGTGTGTTTTCATGTTCGTATTACGTTGTCAAACCAATTTGCCCATGCGTATTAGTCTGGAACCTCTCGGTTCTCTTTTTGATTTCCATGCGTGTTCCCGTCGGGCTGCCGCCTCCTGACTGTTAGCTGTTGTGTTAGCGCCGCGGGCCGCGAGAAACGCTGTCTCCTTTAGAGCAGTACACAATGCATGCTGCCGAGTGATCGTCAAACCTGAGCTTGACCTCCCCCTTCCCCTCGCCCTCCTCCCCAGCGTCCGGCCCTGGAGGCCGTCCACTGCTCCCTGCGGCTTCTGGCCTCCAGCGCCTCCCGGCTGCAGGTGGAGTGCCGCAAGGCGGCCCCCGTGGACCCAGGGGCCCCGGCCGTGGACTACCAGCTCCTCACGCAGCAGGTCATCCAGTGCGCTTATGACATTGCCAAGGCTGCCAAGCAGCTGGTCACCATCACCACCCGGGAGAAGAAGCAGTGACACGCGCATGGGGAGAGAGAGAGAGAGACAGAGAAAGAGAGAGAGAGAGAGAGGGAGACAGAGAAAGAGAGAGAGGAGGAACAGGGTGTAGGTGGATGGACAGATAGAGGGCTGGAGTGGGTGAGATCGGAGGACAGGTGCATGATTACAAGGTGCGGGTCCAGGGGCAGACTGGAGGAGACGCGATGGAGGACCGAGAGGGGACTGATGTAGAGGGGGCTACATGGAGGGAGGGTTGGGGGGACAAGAAAGCCAAAGGAAAGAGCCAGAAGAGTACCTGTGGAGAGATGTATAAATATTTTGACCAAGTGAGACACAGGGGAGAGAGAGCTGGGGGCCGGGGGGGGGTCCTACTGAGGCGGCAGCGTTTGCAATGGTGGGTGAATGTTGTTGCGGTGAACCCCGGGAGTGGCGCGCACCGTACCGCCTCGAACCGCCATGGGAGAACACGGTTTACGCTCGATTCAGAGCAACGGGATTGGTCCAACGCAGATCTTTTTATTTATTGAATTGCTTTTCCCTCTGCAGCCACACACACAGACACATACACCCTGGGATAAGAACACCATGCCCTCCCATTTAGGACCTTGAGAGGAATATTCCTCCTCTCTTCTCTCTCTTTGTCTCTGTCTCCAGTGAATTGAGTGCAGCAGAAACAAGTCCTTCTCTATGCTCTTGACCCGCTGTCCAGACAGGATGTGGCAGGGTTTCTTTGCACATCGTGAAGCCCCCCCCCCCCCCCCCCCCACTTTAACAACCAGAATCAATGGATTCTCCAGATCTCCCCCCGCCCTCCCCCTTGGTAGAGGGAACACAGCATAACGGCCATATTCCTCATTTTACTATTCCTTTGATTCTTTTCGACTTTTAATTTTGTTCTTTTTTATTTTTTGTTTTGTCCAGATCACTAAGGACAGCAAAATTACTGACTTGTAAAAAGAAAAAAAATAACACTTACACTGGAATAATTTTTACTTTATTGTTGTTTCTCATGCCTTTTCTCTTTTTGTATTGTTGATATTCCTACATGTGTTGTCATGATTTAACCGTTTCTTTTGGTTTAATTTTATTGACTCGGCTATGATCCTAATTCAGCAGAAATGGACACACACACACACACACACACACACTAACCTGTGAAGCCCTCCTGGACACTTCCCAAGCACTCTTTCTTTTCCGAGTGACAGATGAGTATTATGTTCCTATTGATTTGTATTTTCTGTTGTCATGTTTCTTCCGAGCCTGTCACATTGGGATGTTTCAATGGCCAATGGAGTTGAACGGTTGGCTGAGCTTGGAGCTCAACATTGTTTGTTTTCAGTTTGACACATTATGACACAATGCCCCCTAGGGGCCTCAATTCTCCTTACCTTTTACTTTTTTTATTTTTGGGGCGTGCACTTGGTTCACCACACAAACCTGCCTGACTCAACAGGACCATTGGGGTCATCTCAGTCCAACCCACCCGGCCTCCCCTCGTCCCAGCGCTGTGCTTCAGACCAGAATGCCAGTTACAGTGAGACGGACTAAACAGAAAAAGCTCTGGGGGAGAAAGACAGAGGGACGGCTCGCGTGCTTCAGCACGCACGCATCTCCAGTCGACGCTGAACACTGCAGCCTTGTATTGCATGTTTTCAGTGAATGTTCAGCCACACAGTAGACCGGTACACTACAGTAGTGAGCTGCTATATTAGCTTCATTATAGGCTGGGTCCATGTCCTTGAAACCCACTGATGACGTCTGATTTTACGGCTTTATTATGAAAGAGATGGAGAGCGTCTCGACAGGCCCACTGGGAGATCATTGTTTTCACATGTTTCAAATGCATCAACTGCTCAGGCTGGTTGGCCTTCTTACTTTCTAGTGTCGCAATCAAAGGGCACGCTCCCATTCAAGCTCGGTTTGCTTTTGGGTTGCTCGGCGCAGAAGGAAGTGTACTGTTGATCAGGGCCCTCCCGGTAGCCCCGCCCACCCGGTCATCTCGAACCTCTGCCAATGGGAGACGGTATTGGGAGCTCAATATTTCCCAAACAATGTGTTTTGTTAGTTTTCTCTTTTACATCAAAGGCTCAGCACTTAGCCTCACACGGGGTCAACGATCGCCGTCACTTCTGTTACCGGCCGTAAAGGGTCCAATCGATCTGCCTACGGGGGACGTCGTCCTCTGAGGAACTGTCCTACTCTGAACCCACGCTTCTTGTCGGCCTGCGGGTGTTTTTACTCCTTTTGAGGGCCGATTCCCTCAAGTGGTCCATGGCACAGTAGGATCGCTTCAGTTGTTTGCGTCGGGCGCCTCGCTACACTATCTGTGTATTTGCTTTGTTCATGCAACTATACAGGGGACCACAAGAGCCACTGGGCTGTTTCCCAGTCTGGTCTCACACACACACACACACACACACACACCTTGTTACAGGGTGTCGGACGAATTGTTTTGTCGGCTTATTGGTTGTCAGCCCTTATTCCCGAGTCGATGCAAATCATGCGTAAGAGACTGTAGTGAAATGCAACGTTGCTATTGGGTTTGCCTTTGCACATCATCATCTCCCGTTCGACTGGCTCGGCTCCAGCCATGTTGTACCGTCTGCTGTAAGAGACACACACACACGCACAGGTGCACATACATACTAAACACACTAAACACACACAGCGGGGCCAGTAGCCAGCTGTCATTCAGCGTCGCCCGAGTTCTAGACTAGAGCCATATATATGTATATGGATATATGAACCTGTTTTTCATGATATATTTTATATTAAGCTATATGTTAGGATTATGTTTGTAAGATATTTATGTCTAAAGAGTGTTTTGCCAAGGCTCCAGGCAGTGGGATCTCGGCACCCGTTCTCCAGTCAAACAGTGGACCCAGGCAGCCATGCACTTGATCGTCTAGCGTGTGTGTGCGTTTTATATTGCCTTTGCCCTCTGCCATCTCGTCCCCTAGTTGCATTTTTGTACATTGAGCATTAAAATTTTTTTTTTTCTTTTTTTTTTTTTTACAATGGAACAATTCATTCTGCGCATGAAACTGGCATGAAAAAACAGAGCGGAAGCGGCCTCTGTGCGCTTGGGATCATTTCTTACTGTCGAGGGGTTTGATAAATACACTACTAAGAAACATTTTGGGCGACGTACACGCCCGACACTTTAATTTCTGTGCGTTTTGTTCTCCGCCGTGCAAAGGACACGGGGCGCGTAGCGGTGGGCCTTTGGGATCAGAGCAGGAGGGAATGTCCGAAGCACATTCAGGTATCGCTCTACAATCATCTCAGTCAGCGGTAGGGGGAGGCCATACTGCACAGGGTCTGGACCCCCCCCCCCCCCCAAAACACCTTAGTGAACACTACGTAGGGTGCCTCCAGAGAGGAGAATGTTATGTTTTGCTTGTGGCCCGCCCAATGTCTTGCACACTTGCTACACAAAGAACGCAGACTGGAGCGCAAAACGTACATTCTCTTTCTCTCTCTCTCTCTCTCACACACACACACACACACACACACACACACACACACACACACAACACAACACACACACACCACACACACCACACACACCACACACACACACACACACACACACACACACACACACACACACACACACACACACACACACACACACACCTCCAAAGCCGCCCACAAGTACATGAATTCCTACCAACACTTGCAACCAGCAAGCCATGCTTATTATTTGCGTGCATGCATGCATATCCACAGACTGACGAGCAGGCGATGTCCAGCCCTTGGCAGTGGGCTGTACGCTCTGCGTTCTCACAGCTCTACAAGTTGGGAGAGGCACAGAAGAGTTGTTTTAACTTGTTTAAAACTGTATAAAGTAGAGAAAAACAATTACTTAATAAAAAAAAATAAAAGGTAAACCGTAATGGAAACTCATAAGCTGTACATTTGTAATAAAATAATAAAACAATGTAAGGGTTGTATTGATTTGTTTGCTGCTGCTGGGACCGGTTAGTTGTGTTATAAGCTTCAGCACTTATTGGAAAAACAACTTGCTGATTGGCCGCTTTCAGCAGAATATTTTATATATTTTGGGAGCTGTCTGGTGATTGTGTTTCCACATTAGCTTTTTGTGCATTTAGGGAAATGCAATAGTGCACCCTTGAGTTCACCTTAATGTGACGGGGAGGTATAAATGCAGGCAGCCCTGTGAAGTTCCACATCTGCGTCACAACGTTGATCTTTGTGAATGGGCTGTATGTGGAACTAAACTCTGCTTTACTGAGAATATGGTTGGATTCAAAACAAGTGGTAGCGATGATACTGACAGAAAAAAATTGCAAATTGAAAAAACATAAAATGTATTAAATACTTTTAATAACTTCTTCACTTTTCAGGGAAGGTAGGGTGTGCAGAGATCCATGCGTCACTCCAGTGAATATGGCATTTCAGTGTGACTTTTGTGATCTGATTCCCACCAGGACGCATGAACTGTCTTGTCGTGTGTCGATGCTCCCAGATCAGATTAACGTGGTGATCCCATGTGCTGGGCTCGCATACGGCATGCGAGCCAGACTTCCGGATGTGATTGGATCAGGGCCAGGTCGTGTCCAAACTGTGCTGGGATCCGATCAGACCCCACCTACCCTACTCTAGTGTTCGTACCATCAGCTGATAGCCTCTTTGTTTTGACGGTGTTGCTTACAGCATCCACCTAGCAAATCCTACACAGGTAAAAAAGAATATATAAAAACAGCATTGGATCATTACTAAGCTCATCCATTGTAATAAAAACATGAAATTACACACAATCCTATGCTTACTCACATTGGATTCTTTCTTTGTGTAATGAAGAAACTAGTGCATAAAAGGCCAGGAGTGTGGAATATTGCAGGGAAGGTTTTCACCAACTCCATTATTCATTAACATTTTAGCCCTTTCTATATAAACATATAATATTTATTTAGACCGTCTGACTAATTGTAGGCTGGCTCCGCCCGCCCAAGTGCTTCTGCTCAAATTTAATTTCCCTTCAGTGCTACGTCTGGGTCTGCGGTATTTTGTGCCTCCAATCAGCGAACAGAGGGGGTGGCTGAGATCAATGACGTTAAAGTCAGCTCTCGTTGACGGACATCTTCACGCACAATGTTTGGTTTGTTTACAGCCTGCGTGCAACGTCATTCCCGGCCAAACGTTAGCGATTGGTTATGGCAGATGCTGAGTGGCACTGGGCAGATCCAATAGTTGTAAACGTTCAACAGACTACCGCCTTCAAGTGAGTTAACGTTAGTCAATTGAGTGGGTCCAGACTCTCTGTGCAAATGAAATGAAGTACGAGAGTCTGATAGGACCAGGCTAGACTAATTGAAATGCAAAAGAGAAATCTGATCAATAGATGCCAAGGAGGGCATTCACTGCTCCGAACAATGAGATGGCTTAGTGTACCTACAAATAACTTGACCGTGCCCTTTTAACTGACGGTAATTAGTGTCATCACCGGACTAAATGGAAATGCAGGGGCATCCTAACATTCAATGCTGAGAAATCAGTACTTGGTGCCATCTCCATGCAGCGCTTAAACAACTACTGGTCATCGTCTTCTTCATCCGAGCTGAGTAAGAGCAAACACTCTTGTCGCCTGGGCTGGTAGGTCTTCCTCCTGTGCCTCCGGTCTGCTATCTTCAGCCTCTTCCGGATCACATCTGTGCACAGAAAGAAAGAGACAGAACAATTCTTACTACAGGGGCATTTGTATATACCTCCACTGATCTGATGGTACATTGTGATGCCCTAACCCTGATCAGGACCCAAAATTGCTATTTGTATAGGAATACTTTCTAGAACACAGTTTTCTAAAATACTGTGCTGTAATATTGTTTATATAATAAAGATTCTAGCCTGCAAAATGTGAGGGATATGATCATGTCCTTCTAAACTATGGTGTATCACAGCCGAGATCTCAAATCACTCCATGGATCCCTATTTTTTTTCTTTTGGTATTTCCACTATAATTTAAAACAAGCCTATGACCACCACAGCTCCCCACGACCCTAAAGCGAGAAACCATTAAAGGGGACATATTATACCACCAGGTGTGATGTGTGATTTGCTCTTACAAGCCGGTAGACTGATCTATCCAGAACACATCTAGGTGGACACGCCCACTTGTGATGTCATAAGGGGCAGATTTTCAAAACGGCTTGTAAGGGCTAATCACACTCACACCTGGTGGTATAATATGTCCCCTTTAACGTGTCTTAGTGGAGGCTAATTATTGGGATCATCCTACAGAGGGCGCTGTAGTGCATCCACTTATTGAAAATTTGCATCAACTGTTCTTTTACCTGTGAAACTCGAACCCAACATTAAACCACCCAAAACAAACATTTCATGAAATAAATCAGAACATCGCATCGCCATATTTACATAACCACAGTACATTTAAACAATCATTGTAATATTGCACCGCAATATTTACACCAGCGTATGACACATTGTGGTATGGCGAGGACCGTGCAGATTCCCGCTCCCCCGTGACATACCGGCCACGCTGTCGTAGTCCTGCCGGGGGTCGTGCCAGTACATGGGTGGGGTCGTTCTCCACTGGCGGTAGAGGCGGGTGTGCAGCACAGACAGGGCCAGCAGAACCAGCAGGAAGCCCAGCGCGCCCGCCGCCCACACCGCCTCGTCTGTGCGCGGGGTCCGCCCCTTGCCCCCCAGCACGCCGGCCGCGATGTGGCCGTCGGGGTCCACAATGTCCTCAGGGGTGGTGGGAGTGGGTGTGGAAGCCCTGTGGTGAGCGTTTGGGAGAGGAGGTGGAGCCTTGGGCGGGGTCTCAATGTTTTTGTCCTCGATGCCGACAGTGTGTGTGAGTTTATGTTCTCGGCTCTGCTTTCATAGCCACCCGCTCACCGTTCTTCACTGTCCTATCCGGTAGGTCAGTCAACGGTTTCTGCTCTGCAGAGTTCTGGCCAGCAGAACCTCTGTCCCTCTGTTCCACTGTCACTTTTACATCTGAACCAGGGCGTCCAGCCATGGTTGTTTTTTCAAGAACTGATCCAAGAACAGTTGTCGCAGGATGGCCCCTAGAACCGGGCCGGGGCGGCTCTGGCCCTGGTGTCACTAGACCAGGATTTGGTTTGGACCCCGATGCTCTGGATGCCTGCAAGGTCTGAGTGGATTTGGATGGAGAAGTCTCATGTTTGGTCGTGGTCTCTGTCGACTCCGGCTTCTTGATGGCCCTTCTGCGTCGCCTTCCTCCTCCCTGCCGCCTCGCCTCCTCTCCTTGAACCAGAGGGGTGAAGAGGCTCTTCTCACAGCAATGCCTAATAGAGAGCTGTTGAGTACAATAGGAACCCTTTAGTAAATGCACAACCTATATTAATGACCTAGCCAGGATGGCCTGAGATGAAACGACAACCAAAAAAGCAAGCAACCAAAAAAACCATTAGCATTAATTGCTATGGAACAGCCTACCTACCATTGTGTTGGCGTGTGGCTGTTTTGCTGGGAGTGCATTCTGCTCTGCTGGCCTGATCAGCAGAAGACTGTAGTTCCTGGTTGCAACCACATCGTTCGGATTGGTTCCGGTGGCTGCTGCTTCCACCTCCTCCAGCCAATCACAAACAGCGAAAGTGTGAATAGTGGACAGCTCCAGAGTTCGGCCCCAGGACACCAAAGCCACACGCTGGACAAGAGAGAAAAAAGCAAACTGACACTTGTGGAAACCGCCTTGACAAACGTCTATTATAGTGCTGCAAGACAAAGATACTTTGTGTCACTTTTGTTCCCACCACCAAAGACTATGCCTTTCTTTGTGTATTTCTTGTGTGTCTTTAACTAAATTTTGCATAAATTTTGCATGAACGAATGAATACTATGACTGAGTAGGTCCAAATAAATACAGTAGTCATTACCTTAGCATGGAATGTTTATTTTGAAAGAAGTTCCAGAATAAGAATAGCTGTTCAATTACATTAACGTTATTTCTGAGACCTATTCAAATACACGACAAATCAACAAATAACATGCATTTAATGTTTGTTTGTAACAAGTAGTAAGCAGTTTGTTTATTAAATCATGAGGGTGCAACTCCAATGGACCCTATTCACAGAGGTATCATCCTAGGACAAATACTATGTTGTTGTTCTACATGTACTGCAATAACGTGGTGACAAGGGTTAGACTCAGTCCACGACCGTGCTGTACATCTGATTAGTGTGAGGGTTGGGTTGTAGTCTGGAGTCATATTGGTCTCACCGTGTGTTCGAGTTCTGGGTGCGGGGTGATGATGTAGTCGGACAGGCAGGTGCGAGCCAGGACGGACAGACGGACGCGCTCGCTGAGAGGAGCACAGGGATGGTAAAGCAGCACGGTAGCGCCATGCTGCACAAGACACGCACACACACATATTATTACTCCAATGGAGAGAATATCAACAAAAAGCCTTCATGGAACATAGCATATGCATATAACTGGACCAATACATACACATAAGGCATTTATCATCATTTAATATTTTAGCAATCAACGATCTGTTGGCTTCACTTTAAACTGGCAAACAGTCTACTGTGGTAGGCTTTCATAGTTATTAACACATCTGTTAACTGGAAAAAGAGTCATTGTACTGTGTTGACTGCACTCTCCCTCTCTGTCTAACCCCTTCTGACCCCTAACACAGCCTGCTCAAGGTGGAGGCGCTGTGGCTTTATTCAGGCTCGCCCTCCGTATGAAACGGACCAACACTCAGCATGCTAGGTAAAAGCACACACGGGGGCGGCCTTACGCCGGCTTTGTTTGGTTCTGTGTATTCTGGGTTCTGTGTGGCAAAGCCAGCATAATGACAGATCTTCTTTATGGCAAAATTGCGGGATCTCTGTATAAAAGGGACTTTTGTCTCCCCGTTGATGTAGAAACAGACATGTAGTGTTGTCATGACGAGCAGCCATGGCTGTGACTTACGTGCAAGTTGTTCAGCCATCGTTCAGCAGGGCAGTACAAGTACTCTCCACTCTCCGCACCCACGGGTCTGTATGGACCACTACACACACACACACACACACACACACACACACACACACACACACACACACACACACACACACACACACACACACACACACACACACACACACACACACACACACACACACACACACACACACACGTACGTATTGGTACTTTCAACATTTGACTCAAACTAATGAGCAGTACAGCTCATCTAGCGATGATTGAGCTTGATTAATAGATCAAGCCCAACCACAAGTTGCTTTGGATGGAAAGCATCTGCTAAATAAGTCTATGTAGTCGTGCGCTCACCTTTAGTACATTGATTTATGGTAGCCACAGGCTTACCTGTTAGGAATGGTCAGGTTGTAGCTGATAGGTGTATCCATACAAACCTGCTTGGCCGGCTAGAATCAAAGGAAAATAGCAGAATTAGCCAACCAAAGGCTACACTAAGCTAAGCACATTAGAGGTGAAATAATGTATTACTACTTAATATAATGACAGGACTTTGGCTTCCGATCATCAACCAATTGACATATTTGATTGCGGAAAGTCAACGGTCACACATTGCACACTCCATGGAAGGGGATTCGAATATCGAATATTTCTGTTGACTCACCTCAGGATCATACACAGTGTCAACACCAGGGTAACTCTACAGATAGGGAGAACAAATGAACACACACACAATACAATTTGGAATGCTATCAATAAATTGCATTTCCAAATAGAAGAGTCTTGATCTTAGGCGGGGAGCTGACAACGTTATTGGTTGGGACAAAGTCTAGGGTGTCATGGTTACCTGAGTAGCCTCAGGCAAAGATGTTCCTGGGCACGCCCACAAAGCATTTCGAGGTAGGTCCTTCTGTATAAAGAGCTGTTATACAGACACATAATGCATGTAATAAATTACACATTCATGCAGGTACGCACGACCATGCATGCAGTCGCACATACAATGTCCCGGCTTTTCAAAATACATGTACGCCTTTTTAAGTGGCCATATTAGTCATGAATATTCATTTTGAGACAGTTGTTAATTAGTCCTGGGTTTCCCATGTCGTCATAAAAAAACAGAAAAAAGAAAAGTAGGGTTTTCAATATTTTAAAAGTAAAATTTGCACATATTCTTTAAATGTTCTTGTTTCAGTTGTTATTTTGACAAAGAGTTTTGTACTTTGTTAATGCATAATAATTTAAAAATAAAAAATAAAAAGTAAAATAAAATATATATTTTTATTTTTATACAATTGGTGGTCAAGGCGGGGCCCTATTGTTGTTAAGGCGGTCGCCTTAACCATACAGTGCTGGGGGAAACACTGTGGTTTTAAGCTACTGCCCTATCATATTACAATATAGCCTACTATATTTATGATAAGAATAGGCAAAATTTCCCATCACACACACGTACACAGACACAAACGTTTCGGTCCCGTCACTTATGTTATTGCGTCACTGCATTGTTTTTTTTTCCCCTTATGAAAAATAAACAGAACGGGAAACATTGACTGTACCGTACCGCACCCTGCAGTGGAAAACGCGGCATAAGCCTACCTTTCCATTGTCGCACCCTGGCCAGGGCGACTTCCATGACCTGGGGACACCTCCGCGCACCAGACTGAAGGACAGCGCAGCTACCAAAGTTGCAGCCCGAACCGAGGACATCACGGTCCTCTTCCGGGGACGACACGTCACTAAATCGGACGAATAGACTGACCTCAAGTGGTCAGATCTACTATCCATCGAGTGGCGCTCATTGTCCCTTACAAGCATCTGAAATAGCACTCTTCGGAAGTACATAAAGAGCAAGGGCCAACGGCTGAAAGGCACATAATAACCAACCTTCTGGTTTCTTTTTCCCGCGAACGCTGCTTTTCTCCACAAATACCAGACCAAAATACAGACAGTTCCCTTAAACTATTTTTCTTTATTCTAACAACGACAAAGCCTTTATCCATGTTCAACTTGTGGATGGTATAAGGTTAAACTTCCATCCGTTTAGAGATACTTTGGTACGGAAGGGCAGAAGGTACAAGTCGAACCGTTATTAGTAATCGCTTTCTGTCAGGTCGGGTGTGTTTGCGCCACACGGGGACGCCAATGGCCTGTTTGAGTGGCAAGGAGGACCAATCTTTAGGATTTATCTGATAACTTATTACACCAATAAAAAAATCGAAGCTACAACAGATCAAACATGTAATAAGTACAATGCCTTATTTTATTTCTTAAAGAAATTAAAATACAATATTTTTTTTTTTAACTTTCAGGACCTTACATTTAGCCTACATTAATGTGCGCCTTGCGCTGCTAGGCCGTTTTTCCGTTGAGAAAGTGGACTCTGAGACCCACAAACCGTATCTTATATTCATGAGTCCATACTGTCTTTCCAACTTATGCCAAAAGAAAAAGTCACAAAGTCCAAATCCAAAACCTGAAACTTGACATCGTTCTGTGCCAACCAATTTGCATGGGAAACCAGTTTTACCTGCCAACGCCCACAGGGAAACAGCCTGCCTACAAATATGTGTCTCCCAGTCCCTTCACTAACGGCGGTCAGTAGGCCTACTTAGCACGACGGAAGGTCTGGAGGTCGGCCTGCACCAGGAACACGCACCCGATGGACTCCAATCCACCCTCATGTAAGCTGTTTATTAGTGCTATCAACAATATTCAGCATTAAATGGAAGGCATTGAAAGGCGTTCACAGCATAGCTCTGTTCACTATAAGCTTGTCGTCTGTTGTGAACGTGTCAACAGTCAATTGCAAACGCGTGAAAGCTTTTATAGACTGCCTCAGTTTATTGATTTCTGTGTTATAATGGTTGTGGTATCTGACTGCCGAACTGCAATATATGATAGACTGCTCTACCTGGCTATTTTTGCTGTAGTTTAGCACGATCAATGTTTATTTATTCACTTTTCATTCCGATCAATCTTATAACGCCCGTTGTATAACTTTATTATCTGCGGTATAACAATTAGTTGCAAGATATTCCGCAAAACAAGGAAGTTGAATGACATCTCCAACTGTGCCTCGTCTGCTTTTGTAAAAAGTGAAAGGTGTTGTTAGTCATAACTGATAACCTAAACCTGAACCTAACCATTGACCCAGAACTTAATCTGACCCCCAAAATGCTTCGTTATAGCCGGGGTCGATTTGGGAGGGCGACTACGGCCGGAGGGATTCCCCTCAGGTTCTATGGAGACCCTGGCCAATCCCGGGACCCCTTGCAGCACCCTGGATGGAGAGAAACACAACCATGAACATGGGGAATGTGTGAGTACACCGGAGATGGATTTTCAAGTTGGTTGCTTAATTAATTATTTCTTCCAATAGAATCTATTTTGGCTAGAAACTCCCTTCTACCATTACTCAAACTGCGTGTCAACTGTGACTCACTCACTTGTGACTTATTACACAATATTCACAGAACAATAATTGATGCAACAACTGTAGGCCTATATTCTGACTTTTGTATATTCTTTTACCAGGGGTTTTCATTAGACAGCTCTCTGTCCTCAGAAGACAGTGACCAGGAGTGTGTCAGTAAGAAGCAGAAGAAAAAGAAGAAGCTGATGAAGAAAAAGAAGAAGGTATCATTTATTGAAACCTAATCAATTTAATCATAGTCAGGAATTAAAAAAAGATCTGGGACAACTTCAAATCTGCAATGGTATCATCTGTTGTGGATACGCCACGACCATGTGTCTCTCCCCAAGCTCAGCTTAAATATATGTTACACATATTGGACCCAAGATTTTAGGCAGAGGTGAGGTGATATAAAACTCTGAATCTACATCAGTCTTTGAGTTGAGACCAAGTACGACAGAAGGAACAGCCTATTTAAAGAAAGCCAAGGATCTGCTACTCCCCGTGTCACAAGGGTGTGTCTCGATTTCACAACTGCTGGAAAAATCCTTTTGGGTGGGTGTGTGTAAAGGTGTGGGTGGGTGTGTTTGTGTGGCTCCTAATAAGAGTCCCCTGTGCAACTAATTGCTGCTAAAAATGCTGATTCATAGCTGAGCAGCCATGGTCAAAACAATTCATAAAAACACCATCAACCTCTTTTTCTGAACAGGATTCCAGTTCATCGTCCTCATCGTCGTCCTCCTCTTCCTCCTCTTCTTCCTCCTCCTCTTCCTCCTCCTCTTCCTCATTTTCATCCTCCTCAAGCAGCTCGTCAGACAGCGACAGTGAGGTAATGTAGGACAAAACTAAAATGCATGTGCTACAAGGAATAATGCATGCATTGAGATGCATGTTTGTGTTTCTTGGTATCGCTGCGGCATTGATGCACTAATGATTTATTAGATGCCTTTGAAAACTCCCATCAATCAATACCCCATATTAGGGCATGGACTTTGATTTATCCATGATATATTATCAAAGTTGTGTGATTCACACTTTTTACACAGACACAATTTAATGTGCTGCAAAGACTGGACTGGAAACAAAATAATTGAGGAGAACAATAGACAAGAGAATACAACCCCAGCGAAACGAGGAAGATCAACCAAAAATCTCAATTGATGTGTCACAGTGTCACAAATTTATATGATGAAACTTACCATAGTTTACCCTTCAGTCGAAACTGAACTTAACTATAAACAAGACCCACTGCAACTATATCTGATATTCTTGTGTTTATGAAATAAGTACCATTGTAGTTAGTATTTACGTTGCAGCAATGTATCGTAATCTTAACCCAAGGCACAGACCTTTCCGTTGAGCAAATATGACAAACAATATGGCAATAAAAAGAAAGCGTTGGAAACCATGTCATTCTCAAAGAGCGGCCAACAGCATTGGCTGGGGCTTAATTGAAATAGGAGTTACACTGAGTCTCCTCTGCTCGGCTTGCAGGATGACAAGAAGAAGAAGAAGAAGAAGAAGAAAAAGAAGAAGGAGTATGTCTGGCGCAGGGTTGTGGTGTGTGAGCCGTGTAAGTATTACTACTTGTTCATAACTTCACACAGCACACTATTGTATGTATCTAGGGGTAGAGTCTGAAGGGAGTTTCAGTGGCTTACTATTGCTCCCGATTCAAAGTTAATTGAATGCATTGTTACTTATTAAACATAGGTGTTCAGTGTTCACATGGCAGATTGGAGCAGTTGTAGTCACCTGCAGGTTTTGTTGACTTGTTTTATCTCGCTCTCGGTCAATCAGTCAAGATTGGTTTGTGTTGCCAGGTAGATATATCGTTTCCTAAATACCTGCTAGGGAGGTTTCAGTGAACTGTACAATCGTGTTCTGTCTCTCTTGATAGAGACGTAGGACAATGACTCTGATGAAATGTACAACTTCAGTCTATTTCCTTTTTAAATCTCAGTGGCAACAGCAGCGATTGGTCTTAACATTTCCATGAGCTGTATGTTGCATTTATTTGCTAATATGATGTACAGTGCACAGTTGTACATTGCTTTTATTGTTAAGTTCTGGATAAATTGTGTTGAATTTAGATTTAAAGTTACAAGGCCGTCACATGCCTGGGTTTGACATCTGATTAACCAAGTAGCCTACATGGGGATTGGTCAGCCCTCTAACTAGCACCATCATACCTCCAAAAGTCTTGCATACAAAGCCCTCATTGAAAACTTTTTCAATGTTTTTTCAGGCCTCCCCGAAACCTGTATCTGTCAAACGCCACCATCTGACATCGATGTGGATGTAAGAGGCAACAATTCATCTTTTTTCTGTCTGTCTGTCGTCTGTCTGTCTGTTTGCTTGCCCGCCTGTCTATCTTTTAAGCCAGCTGCCTGTCTGCCTCCATGTGTATATGTGTGTATGTGTAGAGTAGTATAACAATGTAATATTCATTATCTAGGAATTGGACCTGAGCGCATCAGACAATGGTGATGACCTAAAGGAAAAGAAGAAAGACAAGAAAAAAGATAAAAAGAAAGACAAGAAGAAAGATAAAAAGAAAGACAAGAAGAAAGATAAGAAGAAGAAGAAGAAGAAGAAGAACAAGAAGGTATGTACTGTATTTAGATTCAAAGCAGAATAATTATAATTTAAACTAAAGGTTTGTTTGGATTGGACTGGTTTAGTCCGGTTTCTCCAAGGGTGTTGTAGGTTCAACCTGTTCCCTGCTGGTTGATTTTTTTAACGCTTATCCTCTAAATGTCATCCACCGGCCAATAATTTTTTAGTTAATATGACTGAATGTGTTATTAATCGTTGTATCCTAGGATTCTACCTCCTCCGCTTCCTCTTCGGACACTTCCTCCTCGTCTGATAGTGAAGATGAAAAGAAGAAGAAGAAGAAGAAGAAGAAGAAGAATAAGAAGAAGAATAAGAAGGTATGGTTCCAGGGTGGAGGGAGGTGTTGACCCGTTGTCAGTGGTCGTTATGAAGAAATACATATTTCGAGACCGTATAGATATGAACGCGTCATGGTGATTATACGACCCTGATATTCCATTCCGTCAGAGTGTCAACCCACCCTAGTGTGAGTTAACCGAGTATCATTTTTTAATTGATTTCCTTAAATATTAGAGATGATAAGATCAGATGTTAATGACGTTATTTTATCAGAAGACTACTTTTTAAGTGTTCTTAACACTTGCATTACAGTGAGTCTAGTCACACACACACACACACACACACACACACATGTGGCGCTCGCACGGTCGTAGCTCATTGTCTCATTGGCGGGACAAATTCTCTGGGCGGGCAAGGCAAAGAAAGGGGAGGTAACTTGGCCCCTCATGACGACATAGGGGGCCACATTCCATATCAGCGCGCCTGAGCTTCCATTTTTTCAAAGGCGAGGAGTATCTAGCGCTCGTTTTACGCCGAACGCAAGTTTTAGCCTTTTGGGGACCATAGGTAGGCTAGGCGAACTCATTAATGTTATAAAACCTCCTAAAGAGAGATTTTACATGTCATGGGACCTTTAAAGGTCCCATGACATGCCACCAGGTGTGGTGTGATTAGCCGTTAGAAGCCGTTTCGGAAATCTTCCCTTATGACATCACAGCTGGGCGTGTCCACCTAGATGTGTGCTAGATAGATCAGTCTACCAGCCTACCCAGTGGACTGTAGCAAACGTTGCTCATCTATCCGTCACACACATAGGTGGACACGCCCACCTGTGATGTCATAAGGGGCAGATTTCCAAAACGGCTCGTAAAGGCTAATCACACCACACCTGGTGGCATGTCACAGGACTTTTAAGGCCCAGTCCTTACCGCAGCAACCGGGGTTCAGTTCCTGCCCATGGTCCTTTGCTGAATGTCTCCCCCTCTATCTCCCATACCTTTTGTGTCTTAATAACTTTACAATAACAAGGATAAAACCTTATAAAATATTACTCAAAAAGGTTGTAGCAATCATTCAAACAACTATCCATTACACCTATTTGGCCGGACCAGTTCCGTGATATCCCTGTATATCAATTTAGGAGCTGGCTGCAATGGAAAAAAAAACACGTTCTACATTTTAACACATTGTCAGTTTCAAATCAAATACAATTCAAAAATATGCCTTTGTCTATTTATAGATACATATAATTTAAATATGTGTGTTGAATTATATTGTTTGTGTGTCTCAGGACTCCAGCTCTTCCTCTTCAGACAGTTCGTCCTCCTCTTCCTCCTCCTCTTCTTCCTCTTCTGACAGCGACAAGGATAAAAAGAAGAAGGATAAGAAGAAAGATAAGAAGAAAGACAAGAAGAAGGACAAGAAGGAGGATAAGAAAAAGGTAAATTTTCTTAGTTTTCAGAAGCCATGATGCGGTAGAAGCTCCTGTTGGCTGCTGCTGTATATTTGTACAGTGACCGTTTTCACCTGGCATTTGACCCACTATCCTTATAAAACTGTTCTAGGGAACCTACTGTTTTAGACATACATAGGCAGAAACATTCAAGGACAGGATATTTTTAACAATGTCCATGCTACACTTACGTGACTTTCATTTGACTCCTCGGTAATGATACATTGCCCTGTGCTCCATGTTGCCATGAAGTAGATTGAGTGTGTGTGGTGATGACTGGTTGAACCTGTAACAGGTGTGCAGCCTCACACAGCCAGAGTCCAAGACCCAGCCAGGTGAGGCTGCTTCAACCAGCCGTCATCAACAAATCTCCAACAATGTTCAGCTCTGCCTGGGCCTGCCGAAGAATGTGGCATGGAACATTTATGGAACATAACATGTCTTCCTCTCTACACAAAGTAGACAGAATCCCTACAGAAAATAAAATTACTGTCATTTTTTGGAATGATATTATCATAAACTTTAATGCAGGCTCGAGGCCCACAAGGCAAACATTACATTACATACAGCAATACATTACATAAATATTAGAAGGAAAAATAAAAGGCTCAAAAAGGCACTCATGCCAGTGTTCCCAGATCTTAGAAGTGTACTTGACAGAGCTACGGCCTGGATCTGACATCAGAACAATTATCTAATTTGTAGAGCGGTCCAGCCTGCTATTAAACTTAACGGTGAGGTTCCTCAACAGGGCCATGACAGTGGTTAGTCCCAGTTGACAGAAAAGCTCACTGGCTCTGGTACTCCTTGGTTTCTTCAGGAGAATCCCAAGACACTCAATGTAGCCAGTTGCCACTTTCAACTTACGCTCTCCTCCCTGTACTTCACGCAGGGTGGAGCTGTAAAGAGAGGGGAGTAGTAGGCTCTAAACAGGTTTATCTTGAGATCAACAGAAAAGTGGTGGAATTTTCTTGCCAACGTGTTAGCTTTGACATGGAGCACTCTACTCTGTCTACTCATGTCAGCATCATCCTCCAACGTATCAGGGATAATGTGCCCACAGTATTTAGTAAAGACACCCCCAGCTGTTCCCCAGATAGATAAAAAGTAGGGAACTTAATTTCCATGTCATCCATGGTCCTACAAACCATTCACGACACTCTTTTTAGCATTATATTTACCGTAATGTCTAACTTGACTTGCATACATTCTAACATACCTGAATTAACGTGGTGAATATGTCACATGCTTTAATTGGAAAATGAGAAATGCATGAGCTATGTTCATGCATGGGTGTTAAACATGAGCTATGTTGGGTTTGAAAACCGCCCTTATCACCGCCTCGCTGCCGGAGGGTTCAGCGCGGCGGTGTGAAGGGCCAGGCGTTTTCGAAAAGTGGCTGCTGCTGCTGCCGCCGAAAGTTTCAACACGGGGAAGGCTGAGCGGTAGGACAAAATCTGTGCGCGTTCACGTTGGCGGCAACCGCTTCCTGCTTTTCAGCCGCTTTTGTAACCGTCTCCCCTCTGCCGCCCTTCCCTCATTGAAATGAATGGAGGCGGCGTGAAAGCAGCTTGAGAGACATGACAAAACGTAGTGTCTTGCAGCAAAAAAATTTTGTTAGCCTAACCAATTTATATTGGTTTACTGTTTTATAGGACTAGAGCCCTCTTGAGTCCTCTCAATATGGGTATGAGTATCGCCAAAAGAAGCTCCAATGATGCATTCTGATGTACAAGCCTTATTGTGCTTAATCCTACAGGGGGAGAAGGAGGGCAGTCAGCAGGAAGATGAGGAGAATGTCGCTGTTTTTTCCGTTGCTGGTAAGGAGAAGTTCATCACAACGTGTTCTCTCAGAATGGATGAAGTGGTCAAGTCTACCTGCTGATCACTAAATATGTTGGTTCCTGTTTTTTCTGTGCACGTGTGTGTGTGTGTGTGTGTGTGTGTGTGTGTGTGTGTGTGTGTGTGTGTGTGTGTGTGTGTGTGTGTGTGTGTGTGTGTGGGGTGTGGTGTGGTTGTGGTGTGTGTGTGTGTGTGTGTGTGTGTGTGTGTGTGTGTGTGTGTGGTGTGTGTGTGTGTGTGTCTTTGTAAAGGTGGCGAGGTTGCAGGACCAAGTGGTTGTGGAGACAAGGTATTTTCCAACGCTGTAAAATACTATGTCATACAAGTACCTAGTGTCCTGCTTAGACTCAAGTGAGAGTAGCCAAATTATTTGGACTACAAACATGGTATGTACTTGCATGTGTCGTGTGTCAACATACCAATACACAGAAAGGAAAATAAAGGCGTAACATGTACAAGATAAGATAATATCAAATTACATATAATTGACATGACATAACAATCAAACTGCAAGGTGAGAAAGACAAGGCATAAAACAACACAGACAATCAAATAATAATCAGTATTAATGTTCTTTGTTTAGGACAAGAAGGAGAACAAGCCCAAAGGGGATTGCCCGGTGGCAGGTGACCTCTATGGTATGTCTTGCTTTTTCTTGACTGGTCCAATCAAGGGGAGGTTAAAATAACAATGTCTTTTCTGTACTAACGACCACATGAACTGTCTGGCACCCTAGCCGAGGGCGTCCAGGCACAGCCAAGGGATCAGGATCCTGGCAACATGAGTGATGACGAGGGAGAAGGGGACAAGGACGGGGACAAGAAGACAAAGGTGTTGAAGAAGAAAAAGGAGAGCAAGGTAAAGTTTTCCCCTCTGAAGACGGCGGAGAAGGCACGTGTGGCCGTGTTTGATTGTAACGTATATAGATTGGTCAGTTCAATCACTGGTAATATGAACAGGACAACAGTGGTGATGAGGAGATAATATATTCATATGCAATGTATTTTCTTTGCCACAGAATTCTGGCGCATGTTCATCAGACAACGATGATGCCGTGAAAGGCAAAAAGAAAGACAAGAAGAAAGATAAGAAGAAAAAGAAGGTGAGAACTGAACTCTGATCCTTAAGTCTCCAGCCGTGTCAGTCTGTGCTGTGGAATCTGTCGGCCTGTAGAGAGGACTGGTGGTGTAACTGTGTTGTGTCTCTCAGGACGATGGCTCAGACTCAGACAGTGATGATGACAAAAAGAAGAAGAAGAAGAAGAAGAAGGAGGTGTGTGTTGACTTTAGTATACACTGTAGATGCCACTTGTATCTGTACATACAGTAATCCACTTGTGCACAATATGCACAGTGCACATTTATTCTATATTCACTATGTATACATATAGTCACAAAAATACACAACATACCACATACACAAATAATGCATATTATTTTGAATGTTGTGAGTGAAAGAAATTACAATTATTGACTTTTTAAATATTATCTTTAATGCTGGCCTTTACAGGGGCCTACCAGGGTCCTCATTGCTCTGCACATAGCGCATGAAGCTCTTTTATTCAATTAAATGCAATTGATTCATTAAGTTAAATTGAAGCCTTAAGTATTTGCAAATGAATACTTAGGTTACTGGGTTAAACTTATTAATGACTTAGTCAGAGCCCAGGCTTACTGTAAGCGGTGCCAGTTAATATTGACACGGCAGTCATGTAGTTCCGGTTGATGCGCCCACTAAAATGAAAACTACGACTAACTGCTAACTGCAGTGGCGGTTCTACGTCCAGTCACGCCCCGGGTAGACTTCCTCCAAGCAGGGGGGGGGGGGGGGGGGGGTTTGTATCGTGACCCTACGGACTTAGTGGGGGATTTATTCCGTCTGTGCACGGCACCTTCTCAACGAGCAGGTGCGCCTGCAGCCAGAGGGGGCGCCAGTATACCAATTCCCCACACAATGTTCTGTACTTCATTGAAAACCGCTTCGCGGCGCGTTTTTATTTTCTGCTCGTGGCGCCCCCAATGTTATTTGGCGCCCCCCACAAATATGGCGCCCCGGGCGGCTGCCTGGTTCGCCCGTGCCTAAAACCGCCACTGGCTAACTGACAAATGTGTATTTCAGAAGTCCAGCTCTTCTGACGACAGCTCCTCTTCCTCATCTTCCTCCTCCTCCTCTTCTTCCTCCTCCTCTGATAGTGAGGATGATGAGGTGAGGACACTAAACACACAGGACACCCTTTTAATATCAAATGTCAGTTATGAACAGGAAGTCAGTATAATTCTCTGAGACTTCTATACACTTTCATCTTCTGTGTCTTCCAAAAAAAAATTAAAGGACAAGAAAAAGAAAGAGAAGAAAAAGAAGAAAGACAAGAAGAATAAAGACAAGAAGAAAGATAAGAAGAAAGACAAGAAAAAGAAGAAGAAGGTGAGAACATAACTCAGACCCTTAAGTCTCTTGCCGTGTCAGTCTGTGCTGAGGCAGCTGCAGTCATCCTGTAAAGAGGACTGGTGGTGTAACTGTGTTGTTGTGTCTCTCAGGACGACAGCTCCGACTCAGACAGTGATGATGACAAGAAGAAGAAGAAGAAGAAGAAGAAGAAGAAGAAGGAAGAAGGTGAAGGTGTGTTTCAGACTTAAGTGTCAAGGTTACTTTTACCTTTTATACACAATAATCCACCTGAGCACAATATGTAGCATGCACAGATAATCAACATAATCGTAGTCCTCTTCATGCAATTCAATTTGATTCATAAAATGATATTCAGCCCTTACTAACTAGATTCAACTTATTATGAATACGTAAGTCAGAGCCCAGGCTTACCGTACGTGGTGCTAGTTAATAAAGAGATGGCAGTCGTGGAGTACCGAAGACTTTTTGGTATTTTACATTAAGTAAGGAAAGGACACAATGTCATTTAAATAATCAAATATATTAAAAACATATTATATAATTAAACTTTGTGCAAAGTAGCAATTTGAAGAAAGCAAGAGATTAAATATTTTCAATTTCAATTGGAAATCAAATTGTAAGCAGTGACAGTTAAATGAGGAGGCATTTGTGTGTTGCAAACATGTTAACTATTACCAGTTATTAAATGTCTATTAGTTACCGGAAAACTACGACTGACTGCTGACTGACAAGTGTGTTTTCAGGAGTCCAGCTCTTCTGATGACAGCTCCTCTTGCTCATCCTCCTCGTCTTCCTCCTCCTCTGACAGTGAGGATGATGAGGTGAGAAGTCTTAACACACAGGATATATTTTCAATATTAAATGTCAGCTATTGACAGGAAGTCAGCACGATTCTCTGTGCCTTCAATCCACTTTCACTCTGTGTCTTCCAAACAGAAAAAGGACAAGAAAAAGAAAGATAAGAAAAAGGATAAGAAGAAGAAAGATAAGAAGAAAGATAAGAAAAAGAAGGTGAGATTCTCATTCTTAAATGCCCTTTCTGACAGAGGTCAGATGGCATTTTTCAATCTTAGTCTTTCCATCTTGTGAGGCATCTGCATTAAGTTTTTTCTGCTTTTATTTACAATTGACAAAAGCAATTCAACTAAGATTTTATCTTATTTTGTGAGAGCTTTAAGCCTCCAGCCGTGTGCAGCAGCAGGTTTGCAGCAGCAGTCGTCCTATAGAGAGGACTGGTGGTGTAACTGTGTTGTTATGTCTCTCAGGACGACAGCTCAGACTCAGACAGTGATGATGACAAAAAGAAGAAGAAGAAGAAGAAAAAGAAGGTGTGTTTCTTTGGATAGGCAATGCTGCTTCCTCTAGCCACATTGATCCACAGTGTTTAAACGTGTTTAAACGTGCCTTTATGTAAAAACGTTTTTTCTTTTTAAATAGTCAATACATAATGGAATTAGAAAAAAATAATGCCAATTTATTTCCCGATGTTTTTACAGGACTCCTCTGACAGTGAGGATGACAAGAAGAAAAAGAAGAAGAAAGACAAAAAGAAAAAGGATGTGCGTATGTTGGTGGAATATTAATGCTGGTCTTTTCAGGCGCCTGAGGGGGTCAGAACATCACGTGACGTCACGTGTGTGGTTTTTCTGTTGGTTTCCCCGCATTCAGGCTTCCTCATCTGACTCTGATTCTTCTTGTGATGAGAAGAAAAAAAAGAAGAAGAAGAAGGATAAGAAGAAGAAGAAGAAGAAGAAGAAGGAAAAGTCAAAGGTAAGGGCGACAACTGTCAATGGAACCCGTCAACTTTCAGGGTGAAAGCCACAGGATTGAAAAGTCGTCAATTATACTTTTTTGGTCTCCAGGACTCTGATTCTTCAAGCAGTGATGATGATAAGAAGAAAAAGAAGAAGAAGAAGAAGAAGAAGAAGAAGAAGAAGAAGAAGAAGAAGAAGAAGCAGAAGAAGAAGGTAACCCATTCTAGGCAGATCAACACATCAAGGCATTCTGTGTTATTTTTAGGAGACTGGTGCTGCAATGTTTCATGTGTTCACCAGGACTCCAGTTCAAGTTCATCTGACAGTGACAGTGGCAAAGATAAGGATAAAAAAAAAGAAGAAGAAGGATAAGAAAAAGAAGAAGAAGAAGGTAATACTCATTCTTCAAGGAAAGTAAATCAATCGAAGTGATGCATCCTATTGTGGGATAAACAACCATCTTCATTATTACAGGACAAAGGTCCACCAAGTTCATGTGATAGTGAAGGTGGCAACGATGAGAAGAAGAAGGATAAGGAGAAGGTGAGTGAACGAACCATCAGGTTGATAAAATTCTATATTTCAACCTGATGGTTGAAATATAGAATTTACAGAACAGCATTTGATTGGCTCTCTGCTTGTCACTCAGGGCTCATCAGGGAGTGACTCTGGCAAGGAGAACAAGAAGCAGGTGGGTGCTCATTGTAAAGTCTCGCTCATCAGGAGAAGTGAGATGTTGCATGACCTTCTATTGACCTTCACATTAAGTGAATCCCTAAATCCCCAGGCCCATGATGAGCTCAAAAAGAGCCCATGGCAGTGTTGCTATGTTATTCCTTATGGGACGAGCATCCACGCTAAACAGAGCTGAACGCCAAGCGGGACTGAGACGAATTTTGTCGCCCAGACTTCAAAGATGTTCAACTTTCAGGCTAACCTTTTGAATGCGCTAGGTGCACCGCTAACCAAATACATTGCCAATCCAAAATTGAGAAAAAAGAATGAAACTGTATTGCCAGACATCTTTGAAAAAAGTGAAGTCTATAAAAAGTAAGGAGTGAAAAGAGAATAAGTTCAGGTTTTAAAAATACTCGACCTAATTAACAAGAGACTGCTTCAGGTCAGCTTTAAAAAGCCCCGTTCAGCACAGCCTATAGCGCCTAGAAAGGCTCCTAGACAGCCTCCAACAACAGACCCGTGCCTTTTAACGTCATTGAGACGGGGCTTTAGTGTGCTCAGCCGTCAATGCAGTCCATGAAATACCAGCTGTATCAAGTGGTTTCAATCTCTTCAAATGTCATGTAACCCGGCACCCCAGGACGCCAAAGACGACGGTCAAAGCGGAAAGCCAACGGCGGGAGGCTCTGTTGAAACGCCGAAGTGTTCACTCCCCAGGGAGAGGGAGCCCATCCCCCGGGATGGCGGTAGTATCAGCACCGTCACGCTGAAGGGTTCGCTCCCCACACAGAGGGAGCCCATCCCCGGCAGTCGCGGTAGCAGCAGCACCGTCAGCGTCCCCAGCAGCACCGTCAGCGTCCCCAGCAGCACCGTCAGCGTCCCCAGCAGCTCTGTCAGCACCGTCAGGCTCAGCAGCGGCGGTGGCGGTACTGGTGATGTTTGTGTTGGTGGTGGTGGTGGTGTTGGCGGCACCACCGCCCCAACCCCTGTATTGCTCCCATCCAGATCCATGGTTAAACTGGAGCCTAAGGAGGTGGGCTTCGCCGAGCCGAAGTCCTTCTCTCGCTTCGACACGCCCAGGAGCTTCGTGAGCTCCTCACAGAGTGCCGTTGAGAGGGTCCCCATCCGCAGGCCCCCCAGCCCCATGGAGGCCCTGTTGGGGAACCCAAGGAGGATTACCGACGCTGGAAGTCTCCCCACCACCAACCCATCCACCACCACGACCTCCTCCTCCTCCACTACCACCAGCTACCTCACCTCAAGTGATTTGCTAAGAGGCCCAAGGTCGTATCGTCACTGACGACCAGCACCAAGCTTCTGAAAATGTCCTATTGATCCAATCGTCTTCAGAATGGGAAAGATTATAATAGTGTTTGGGGAAAGTCAACAATGATCATTTCAGTGATTTATGAATATGTATGTTGCAAATATTCTTTTGCCTGAAATGGGTTATTTTAATAAATAGTTTTTTTGTTGGCATTATTCAGAGAATACCTCAAGGTCACGACACGGGTACTTTTCAGCTGGCCACGGTCATTGTTATAATCTCATCTTCTCTTGGCCTCAATGCTTTTAAGAAAGAATGACAAAATCCACATTTGGATGGTGCTTCCTGAAATCAAAAATCATAAAATCATTGGGAATATGGAAACATAATTTGTGCCTCTGTTTGTTCTCTGAAGCTCACTCTCTAATTTGTGTGATACATTTGAACATGAAAATTCCATTAAATTACCTTGAGTATGAACGATCACACGTGTGCCGCGTCCAACACTAATTGGTAGCGGCTGTGGGTGGTCCAATCAGCTGCATCTTTCTCGCCTCCACAGCTCCACCTGGGCATATATTATAGCTGGGGTGTCTAAAATGTATTATTATTCAAGTGATCCGCAGAATTTATGTATTGGCCTATCAGACGTTTACGAAGACTGAATTGACCAAAAATTGATTACATTATTTTTCTTTGCAAATAAACCACCTAACGATTAAAGGAGTCACTGTTCATTTGTTTTTATTTTTAAAAGTGTTGCGCTGGGTAAATGAATCTGTTGAAATTAAGTTACGGTCGGATAGTCAAAATAATTACATCCTATGTGCTTTTCTAACATGTATTCCTTGTCCTCGATGGAAAACGTCACGTTTCAAGGAGCTTCCGTGGGCTGAATTCAACCCTCTTGATCGGGAGCCCACAGAAGAGGAACCTGAGCCAGGAAGAGCCGGAGGACCTCACATCTTCGGCTGTGCGGTCCATAATTGCCCGGCACCAGAACCAGGGTCTTCAGGGCATTGTGACTGCAATGATGGTCAATGACCAACAGAGGGATGTTGTGCAAGCTGCCATTGTCGGTCAGAGCAGCAGCACCCTTTGGCACACTATTAGGGAGGGCAGGCTGACGGCAGAATTTTGGCGCTATGTTGCCAGCTCTGTTGAGGGGAATAAGTGTTGCTCCATCGGTCATTGGAATGTTGCTAAGCCCCAGATCCCTTGACCATTTCCCAGCAATCCAGTTGGTACGTATGAATGAGATGGAGGGAATCAAGGCCTTTGAGCAGGCCAAAAATGTTCAGGTCAAGTTGACCAGAGGGTGCCAAAAAGTCAAAGGCCTGACTCGTTGACCTGGTCAACGAGTCAGGCCTTTGGCTTGCACCCTCAGGGATGCTGGGCGCTTCACCAGATGGTTTGGTAGGAGAATCATCCATCATCGAGGTTAAGTGTCCTTACAGTGCCCCAGACCTGACGATTGACGAGGCTTTGAAAAATAAAGAGTTCTTCCTAGAAAAAGTAGATGGGCATTGTTCTCTAAAAAACCCCACCCATACTGGCATCAGGTGCAGGGGCAGATGCACATCACTGGGACAGAGCGGTGCGCTTTTGTCACCTGGACCACCAAGGACTCTCGGGTCTTGGAAGTGGATATTGGATGCGAGTCTTGGTCCTCAAACTTTTGGCTGCTGGAGGGGTTCTATCAATCCATTCTTTTGCCTTAGTTGGTGGAGAGATAAATTAATTTATCTCTATAGTCATATTTGGTTTCCAGTTTCTGTAAACTGTTAACAAGTTTGTTAACATTTTCAACAAACTTTTGTTGCACATTTGTTGGATCATACCTAGTGACTGATTTTCAACATATTCAACATATATGCTTACTGAATATGTTCTTCTGAATATGTAATACTTAACACAATCTAGATGCAACCTGAGCAAACAATATACGTGTCACTTGCACAGCTGATTTGTGTCAGTTAAGTAGTAGGAAATTAACTAAGGTAAAAATGGGAACAGTCTAAAAATGGGGACAGTCTGAAAATAGGAACAAGCTGGCAGCCTGACCTGGCAGAACGTTTTTAGTTGACTGACGGATGGCCAGGAAGTTGAGTTCAGTCACGGGTGGCCAGGACTTTTACTTAAAGGGATACACCGATACAGATCCGGCGTTCCATCATTATAAAAAAAATTCTTCCCTCAGTTCTAACCCAGTCTTCCCTTGGCACAGCTGACCTTACATTTCTCCTGACGCCCAATGATGCGTTTGACGTCATATCAGTAGAAATGTGCTTGCCTGCTAGAAGGGCCGAGAACCACAAAGCACTGGTTACGCAAATTTATAAGTGCACCAATAAGGAGTGAGGGGGGTTGGCGCTTGCTTACGAGATGTAAACACAATGTCCGCCATGTTTCTTCACCGCTTAGCTAGAGTACTAGACCAACAGAAACCTCAGACCATGGCAGAAGCAAATTTGCAATGGGAAACCGCCGATGTGGAGACCTGTGTATTGATTCTCGGCCATGGTAGAGAAGGAATTGGGGGAAGAAACGTTGGCTTTGACTCTCTGAAGTTCAGATTGAACTGCAACTTCAGATTGATGTGGAAGGACCAGAGACGTTGGAGTACCCGACGCAGTCTTTATTCATAATATCATCACAAACGACTCCGTCGGGTTCTCAACGGCTCTGGTTCTTCCACTTCCCCATCAATCTGAACTAGACTGAACTGCGACATGGAGGAGAAAGGGATTGTTGCCCGCAATTGTAGGCTGCGATTATCTTCCGCCGAAGCCCCGCTGCACGCGCCGAGGCACCACAGAAGCCTACGTGAAACAGTACGGTTTAAACGCATGGGGGAAAGTGTTATTTCTAGTAGTCTGCTGCTTTTAGTAGTCCGTCTCGGAACACAAGTTTCACCCCGGATGACCCCCGTCCCATAATGACATAGCCTAGTCCATCTGTCCTTGACCTCTTAAGGTGAATAGTAAAACCGTGGTACCATACGGTACGTCCTAGTCGTAAGGTGTAAATCTCCCATCTTTCTTGCGGCATTTCACGGAGGAACGCCCCCTTTTGGTCTGTCCCACTCCTATTCTGAAAGTGAATGACTTCAGTGAGGCCGACCGTTATACTGCTCCCAGCCCATTCTGCCGGTGATTTGAATTACCCCTGCACAAGGGTCTGGAGAAGAGCAATACATTTCTTTCTGCTTCCAATGCGTTTTTGCGGGAGCAAATCACCAAGGTGGCTTTTCCCTCCGGGAGATGGCGACCAGAATAAAGTAGCAATTTAATCGGGCTATTGGCTGGTTTATTACAATGACGACAGGGAAGCGACAGCAAGCAGCCAATTGTGTACAGAATCGTTTGAACCTGGCCAGTTGATCACGCCTCTTTGTGCTGAAGAAAATGACAGCAGCCTGCCCAGACCAACGCGCAATCTAGCCGATCGACCGTTTATGCAGCGCTTATGCTGCTATCCATTTTGTTACGCTGGTACGAATGATCAGCTTCAGCGAGAACGTGACGTATTTCCCTTGCTCCAGCCTTCCAGTTGCCATTTGTACCACCAACGTGGTACAAATACAAAGAAAATACATCTCAACCCCTATGGGCGCAGCCATCGCTTCTGAACTCGCTCTACTTTCAGAATAGACCTCTGAAGAGGTCCCGTCTCCGAGGCACCCGGTTCCCTCGGTCAAATGTCTATGGGAAATAACATGGCGTTTTTGAATGATCGTAGGCCTACATAAAAAACTCTGTAGGTGGCGAGGAAGTAAACCTCACATTTTGAACTACACTTTTTCCATCTAGTTTCCACCTTGGTTTTGGATTGTTGGTGCAGTTAAATTAGTTAACTATTAAGAAGCATTATGCAAACACAGATCTGCGCAGACTAAGGACGTCACGACTCTCCCAGTCAAGGTTGCATTGCAACAGCAATGTTTCATAGTTTGTCTTCACCGAAATGGAGTTCAGTGGCACCAGAGGCCGCCTACGGAGGTGGCACCAACCCTGCTCGTTCATGTGTCGAAAAAAGTTAAGTCGTGCAGGCTCAATTAAGTTTTATAAGACCACTGAAATCACATGAAAATCACAAGAAATCTGCGCAGATTGGAACAAGCTCCCCGTTAGCATTAAAGGCGTAGTTCGGAATTTTTGACATAGGGCCTGATTCCCAAGTGAGCCTTGGTGTTCTTTATCAGTGGAGACAGTTTTCAACACATTTCATTCAGTCCTTCTAGTTGCAGAGTTCGCTCATGCTAGGCTAGCGCACGGCACCGGGCAATGCTAGCCTGCTATTAGAAACAGACTGGTGGGGACACGTCCCCGGCGTAATCGACGCCTATGCCTATGCTGAGGCTAGTAGGCTAACGATGCTCAGCGTCCTACGAGTACCCTGGAGTCCTCGTTAGCTACAAGCGTTTTCACAACGTTCGTTACCAACAATGCTTTCGGGAAAACGGTGTGAAAACTGTACGATGCTCGTACGACGCACTTAACGATCCACCTAGGTTAACGATGCTTTCGGGAAACTGGGCCCTGGAACGTCGGGAACCCCAATAGTGACGTCATCCCTGTGTTGGAACTCCCACCCGTTTCCATGCCAACGCCCAGCCTGCTTAAAAGGATACTTCACCGATGGAGACATGAATCTGTATTGAAAGTGGTTCATATAGGCCTATTCAGTCGAATAGTAACATAAATTTCTAATTTTGTAACTCCGTCACAGAGAAAAGGCAGACAGTGATTTTTTTTGGCGCTGGTGGATTGAAAAGACAGACCCACAACAATGCCAATCAGCGTTCAATCCCTGCAGTCAGTCCAGCGTGAACAGTAGCATGGAGGAGAAGTGATGGTGTTTGCGGACTCCCGGAGCTCAACTTGAAATTAAAAAGGCATGTAGGCTACCAGTCACAAAGGGATACGATATAGTTGCCAAATTGAAGACTGCTCACGCTCACACTCCTGTCAAATCATATTTATGGACACAGATCCCAATTTGTGTGATTGTATAGAAAAATAATCGGTCATGTTTTGATCGTTTATTTACATGAATGGGCGAATGGTTCTTGCAACAAGGAATTTTGGGACGGCGTTGTCTCCTTTCCTTTCGCTAAGGATGTCCCAGTGTACCCTATGCTGAAGGAGATAAGAAAGGAAGCATTGAAGAAGCCCCTTTCCTTAGCATTAAGATAATTCGAACAGCACTTTTGACACCTAAATACTTCCGGGGTCCTTTCACTCGGTAAGGAATCTTAAGAGCTATTAAGAGCCAGAGGACCTTCATACCATAGCTGTTTACTTTATTTATCTCTGAAAGGCTCTTTGAACCCTAGGAGGAAGAGCCTGGCCTACGGCAGCCCTTGCGCCGGGGCGTGGGGGCGTGGGGGCGTGGGGGCGTGGGGCGTGGGGGGCGTGGGGGCGTGGGGGGCGTGGGGGTGCGTGGGGGCGTGGGGGGCGTGGGGCGTGGGGCGTGGGGGCGTGGGGGCGTGGGGGCGTGGGGGCGTGGGCCCAAGAGTCGCTCGACCGGCTTTCCTGTAACCATAAGAAGCGCGTCGTGCGATGTTCACGTCACTGTCCCGAAGACACAGCCTCGCTATCACATAAACAATCATGGATTTCGATCTGGCGTCAGGTAACTTTTATCCGTTACCTTTGAATAATTCATACAATGTGGAATATGCATGTTGGGTTCTTGAAATGTTTCCTGAAATGTGTAGATCTAGTAGTAACCTAGCTGTTGTTGTGGGGGAAAGTTGTGACAGCGCAGCCAAGTTGACAGGTAGAAGCGCGATGGGCCGATCCAGTGTTTTTGGATCAATATTTCCTTGGTTGGGGCATTCTCTCCCATTATCAGTAATGCTGAATGTTTGCTTTCATGCTCAACAATTGTAGGCTCTCCTACACAATGCGGTCGCATGACCCGAGACGACTTTGGGCTCTCGAACCAAATTAGAAAGTGGATCACATCTAGACCATGGAGGCGACAATTCAATTTTGTGACGGTCTGTTTGTCTGTCTGTCTGTCTGTCTGTCTGTCTGTCTGTCTGTCTGTCTGTCTGTCTGTCTGTCTGTCTGTCTGTCTGTCTGTCTGTCTGTCTGTCTGTCTGTCTGTCTGTCTGTCTGTCTGTCTGTCTGTCTGTCTGTCTGTCTGTCTGTCTGTCTGTCTGTCTGTCTGTCTGTTATCATCTAGCCTGCAACCCTGACGAGGTGAAGAAGAGCGATGCAAATAGCACGGAGTTTTCCCTTTTCGGCAAAAAGGACAAAAAGGACAAGGTATGACATTTAATATAAGCATCTGTGCAGATATATTAAAGCATATCCAAATTCTATTCAAATTAAGTTTACTCTACAGTGTTTTTTCTACCAACTGTGTCATGGTCTGTTGTTGCAAACATATTTTAATAAACTATCCAATCAAAACAGTTTACTAAACTTTCTCTGCCTACCAGTAGCAGATATGGTCCTCGGTGATGCCTCTATAATGGGTGTTACCCTTACAGAATTTCTTGATTCATTTTATAGTTATGTCAATAAAATATGAATATGTAGTCAACATGATTCTTTGCTTTTTTTGTGTGCCATCACAGTCTGACTGCAAGGACAAGAGCAAGGGAGACAAGAAACACAAGGAAGGTGGCAAGGAGCACAAGAAAGACAAGCAGCACAAGAAGAAGGACAAAAAGCACGGAGGAGAGAAGAAGCACAAGAAACACGGAGACGGGGAGCACAAGAAAAAGGAGCACGGAAGTGGCTCCTCCTCGTCATCCTCTTCCTCCTCTAGTAGTGACTCGGTAGGTCATACAAAGTCACACTCTGATTCAAAACAAATATTAGTTGTATTAGTTGTGTGTGTGTGTGTGTGTGTGTGTGTGTGTGTGTGTGTGTGTGTGTGTGTGTGTGTGTGTGTGTGTGTGTGTGTATATATATATATATATATATATATATATATATATATATATATATATATATATATATATCACCAAACTAAAAGTCCTAATGCACTATTCTATCATCAAACTAGCTATGACTCTTTTGAGTGAGCATGGTAAACAACCCATTGTAGGCCGGTGTATTATTATAAACTCAGGAAAATGCAGCACAACAGGTCTCACACCTGGCGCACCTTGGGTCAAAGGATAACTCCTTGATGAAACAATTAAAGGCTGAGAATTGAGTTCCTTACCAGAACAGGTTTTGTGAGCAGTTGTTTTAAGAATCACTTAACGCTGAAACAAGCAATCACTCTATCGTCTCCAACTCGATGATATAGAGTGGATTGCCTTTTATTGTCACGATTATCAGGGCAAATTTCTCTGTTTTAAATGAATGGACACTTTGATATTCATTTAAGGATTAATATTGGATCACAGCTGCACTTCAAGTTCACTTTCAAGTTGAATGTTGTAAACAATGATGATTAACAATGTTGAGTTGTCCTGCCCTACTAATCTGGGTGTGACTCTATCTACTCTTGGGCCGTACACTAGTGCATATCGTCCAGGCCTAGTTGTAGTGAACATACTTTTAACTTTTGTACTGATCTACATGTCGATGACAGAGCTGTGCAGGTGTCTGATTATACAACAGTGTCCTTAACGCTACTGTAATGCTTCAGAAAGTACACACCCTGGGCGTGGGAGAGCAACAGATCAGATAGGAGTTGTAAAAAAAAGATTGTATCCATGGAAACGATGTTACCGCGTACGCAAATGGTAGTCAGACCAAAGTGTCATTGTAATGGCTGCTCTGCTGGGGATATTGCAGATGCTGGTTCTTGTAGGATGTTCTTTGAAAATGTGTTCTATGCTAACGCACCCCTTTTTTTGTTTTGCTACAGGACTAAATATCTGATGCAAGGATGAGGAACTACAGTTCTCTGAGTACCTGTAACATTTGCCACTGCTGTATGTATGCTGTCTGCCTGTGAACTATACATCTGTTGTTTCTTAACTGGCCTGGTGACAAAATAGATGTTCTTACTACAATGTAAACTAATAAATGGTGCCTCATGACATGGTTGTTTCGTTTTTCTGTCCTGGATTGACATGGGATTTTAACACGGTTTTGCGTTTTATTGGTTCATGGTTTTGTAGGATAACGCAAGCAATTACAATCACAAACGATTATTTACTGTATAATAACATTCACCGATGGTCACGAGGTACAGCTTGAGTCATGCTGTATTGGCCTTTGCATCAGTTATAACCCTGGGAGTATTTAAAACCTTCAAACCTACATTTCGTCAAGGTCATGTTGAAGCTGTAAACAGTGCTGGTTTAATGGAGAGAAAAAAACACACCTGACAGGAATTCTTGGTGTGGCTCCAAGAAGTGGTATAACCACATCCCTGCCTCTCCCACTTAAACAAGCACATCTACTTTCTCCAAGTCCTCTGTTCACGCCCTTAATAGTCATACTCTTCCTCATTCTCGGCATGATGAATAGAAGGTGTACAAAGGAAAAAACTTGAACTCTGACCTAGTCATAGTCATCCTCGATGACTATGACCTCCATCCTAAGTATTTATAATAATAAAAAAGATAGGCCTCATTTTGGAACCAGATACCCCAGGAACCCGTACACCACATGAGGAAACATTAGAACAGGATTTAGCAGCATGGACAGCAGTGCACACCTACATACCCCTCCTCATTCACTGGCCATAATCCCAGCCCCCTCCACTCCCTCCATCCGATGGATTATGGATCCACGGTTTCGTCAGCAACAAACCCTTGATGTTGTGCTAATGTGTCCCTTGCCATTTTCCAACTGTGAAACTCATTATCCTCTCGGAATAAAGAATGAATCAGAATCGGTTGCAATTGATGCCACAACCAACAATTGCACCTATTGTGTTTAAAGTAATACATCTAGTTTACTAACTTATTACATTGACAACGCCCACACTTACACACAGGCCCACACAAAAAAACAGCTGTGGTCACCAAGACGATGACAAGGCATACTCTCATGTACATATGAACATGACTAATCTTAAGGCGCACAAACTAAGAATACAGCAATTTAGCAGACAGACTTTATAAGTGACATTAAATGGCTCGTGAGAATGTGCAGCTCTGTGGAAATACTAGATCGCCATTATGGACTCTTCTGCAGCTTAAAAAGACTAACAGAAACATGGTCTATTTTTTAATGTTGTTACTGTTTTTCCCACTAGATGGCAGCATGTAACAGTCAGTTATTTGTTACCTTCCAACGAAAAACCGCCTGAAGACGTTTCAACATTCACAAATACTAAAGTATTGATGATTGGCACATACAAGCAACAAATAACACATAAAGCTATCTATACATACATTCTTTTATTAACTTTTATGTATTCAGAAAATATAAAAAAACATTAATTGAGACAGACATGTGCAGGCGAGGTTAAGAAACCCTGCTGGCTTAATACATTCAAAAATATAAAATATTAGGCCTACAAAGCAAACATGTGTTTGTGCGTGCGTGCGTGCGTGCGTGCGTGCGTGCGTGCGTGTGCGTGTGTGTGTGTGCGTGTGTGCGTGTGTGTGTGTGTGTGTGTGTGTGTGTGTGTGTAAGTGTGTGTAAGTGTGTGAGATAGAGAAGATAAATGTTCATACTAATAAGACTAAAACTGATAATGGGACCGGTTTGACTGATAATCAAACCAGACCAAACTGTTGTTCTTGCCAACAGTGTCATTCGAGATCTTAATAACAACACTCCCTGACAACAACATTGTTTCCCATGCTTCTTCTCATTCATTTCTATTGCTTTGAGCATATATGGTAAAGGTTTCTGCAGAAGCTAAACAATATTAATTTCCAATGGATCTAATATCAGTGATAGTAGGGGGAGATATCCATGGACCTACATGAAGGATTGACTGAAACCTTCAATCTGAGACCATGGACAAATACCCACTGTGGAAGTGGCGTCCACCTCCCTCCTTGGGAGTGTTTATGTGCCATGTTTGAGCAGCTGCAAGAAGCACAAATAGCTTTGGCAAATATGGAATTAACACAAAAGTAACAAACAAAAACATAGTGTCTTTAGATCTCTTTTTTGATTCTGATATAGGGGGTGCGTTGTCCATTTTTTAGCCCAGCCTAAGGGTTGTGTGTGTGTGTGTGTGTGTGTGTGTGTGTGTGTGTGTGTGTGTGTGTGTGTGTGTGTGTGTGTGTGTGTGTGTGTGTGTGTGTGTGTGTGTGTGTGTGTGTGTGTGTGTGTGTGTGTGTGTGTGTGTGTGTGTGTGTGTGTACATGCATGTCAGAGATTAGACCCCCAGCAGCGTTGGCGGTGACTTTGGTCGTGAAGAACTCCTACGCGACTGAAGAAAAGAGGCCCGACAGAATCTGCGGAGGCCAATGAATCCAACGTTCCCCCTGCTCCTTTCAACACTGAACTCCAGGACTCCATTGCCAGCAGCCATCAGAGCAGCGAGGGAGTTCAGATGGGAACTGTGGTTACTCTGATCTACTCATCAATAAAAACAATGGTTTAGTAATCTAGACATGCAGCGACAGCCTGTTCTTTTACTCTTATTCCAGCAGTGGACAAACAAAAGTTTTGTTTTGTTCACAAAACACACACAGAAACACACCCCTCTTACGCCCTTATTTATGTGTTACGTCCTGGCACTTAATGGACACACTTATTGTATGTTGTACGTCCTTGCACTTAAAAATAGTACTTATCATTGTGTAGCATCTTATCCTAGCTAGCTTTGTTGTATAAGGGGAATGGAATAACCTAACAATTGTTAGTGCTTGGCACTTGGTTCTATGAACTTCATTACTGTACCGTCAGCAATATATTGTTTCCCTTGACAAATAAACTTATTGTAAGACGTTTTGGATTAAAGCGTCTGCTAAATGCCCTAAATGTGAATGAAAATGTACTATGCTACTGCCGTTATCCATTGTTCGTCAGGGAACTACATGTATTTGTAGCAGAGTTCAGTGAAACTCGACAGAAATCCTACTTACATGCCCATGTCCAATTTCTATCCATCAGATCCCTGTATCAAACCGTAGGGCCCTATCTCCCATCAGGTTGGGGTCCCAAGCCGACAACATCCATTCTTTTAAACTTGTAAAACTAAACCTTGCAAACAAGAAGGTATAAAGGATAAGGGCCTGAATGTAATAATCCAAATGAATTGACCAATAACACTTTTCAATAAGGGTTCAATCATTAACCTTTAATTAAAAATAGTTAATTCAGCACAAGACAGTAAATAAATAGGCAATACTTATTAGATAACATGAGCATAGAGGTTAAGTTTAGGGTTAAGGGTTAGAGTTTAGCATTTATAGTTGAGTTCTTGTTGATTAAAGTATCTCTTGTTGCACTGGCACACCATCTCCAATACTTAGTAGTGGATTAGGTTAAGGATTAACCCTAACCCTATTAAATAAAGTCTACAATAATTCCTTAGTTAAAATGAGCAGCATTATTAAACTTGAACACCATTTGTGAATGATGCACGAATTGTTAACTGTTAATTAGCTGTAAGTTAATTATTATTACTGCATAAACGTACTTAATGGTTAATTCTTGTACCTTTATTGTAAAAGGTTATCAATGGTATTTTCCTCTTCCCATCTCTCCACTGTGCATTGTGAGGTATCCTGTAATTCCATCCTCGCCAGGGGGGGCGCTGACGTGTCTCCTCCTCAGTGGCGTCAGCGGTATCCTGGCAACACCCCGGACTCCCTCTTGTCTCAATCAAGCGTTCCAAATAGATTGCTGCTGCAGCGGGTGGAGCGCGAGCCAGCGACGGCAGACCATGGCGCACAGGGCGCGTAGGAGAGTGAGCAACCCGAAGAGAAAAGTGGACACCTTCCAATGTTGTGTCTGTTAATGTAATGATAACGACAACCAGTCAGCCACGGATGATGTTTGTGATTGAGTTGAGTGGTGACCGGGGAAATGCCGAACGGTGTTAGGAAGCGTGTGTGGATGGAGCAGCAGCAGCGGTGGATGAACTAAAGGCGAACTAGAGGAGAGGAGCACAGCACGAGCGCAGAACAAGTGAACCGCTCGCATCGTGGAAGGACGGAGAACTTTTGAAACATTTTACGCGCTTTCTTCCCGCACATGCTTTGCGTTTGATATCTGCTTTCATGCATGCCGAGGCGCGGGGAAGCTTCTTTCAATCCGACGACACACTGTGAGAGAAGACATTTGAACTCAGCGAGAAGGTGATACTGAGTCCCAGAGACTCACTGACCCACTAGGAACCATGTTGAAGTTTCATAACTCGGACCTTTGGATAGCCTGGATTGTCATTTTTTGCATGGAGGGTAAGTTTTCCGTTTCTCTACAACTTGAGTCGCAGCTCTGTTTCTAGGCTACTTGTTCCACAGTGCCATGTTCACTGGAAGGATGCAGTGTGTTTACTGGGAGCATGTAGTGTGTTTACTGGGAGCATGTAGTGTGTTTACTGGAAGCATGTAGTGTGTTTACTGGAAGCATGCAGTATATTTACTGGAAGCATGCAGTATATTTACTGGAAGCATGCAGTATATTTACTGGAAGCATGCAGTATATTTACTGGAAGCATGCAGTATATTTACTGGAAGCATGCAGAGCCCTGTGGATTTTTGCACAATTGTAAAAAATTTTTTATTAAGTTAAATCCCATTCCTTTCATATAAACCACTTATAAAGTCATTGCCAATGGTCTTTTTTTCCAAACAGATGTAGGCCTGTACTATACTGTATAATAGCATGAAAATATATATATATCGTGCCAACGACATCTCCAGATCCCATGAAGCCGTGTGATCCCCTCCTCCACATGCGTGATACTATCCCGGGAATCTCCACACAAACCAAAGCACATCTCACAGTCCTCCTTCACTTCTCAAGAAGAAGACGCACTGTAAATTGCTCGGGGGGGAAAACATATTCATCCCGTAACTTTGCGAGTAGGCTACACTGTCGTGGTGCCGGGGTCCCACCACGGTGGTGGGACGTCCGGGTGATTTGAAATAGAAACGGGAGCAGACGGTGTAGGGCTGCGCCGGTAATCCCCGCGATTAAGAGGAACACGGTGCATGTGACACAACACAGACGTCGTTATCAACAGCGAGGCAGCGATTAGGGAGGGAAACCTATGGGATCTACAAAAAACATACGACGATAAGAAACATATATATAGTGTACACTATTTTTTAACCACAAGGTAGTAATTTTTAAGGGATGATCTTCGTCTTTTCCTGACGAATTCACTTTTTATTCGCTATATGCTCTTGTAGGATATTCAATGTGTTTTTTGGACGTGTTTTCCGTCCATGGGAACTAATCAACAATTGTAGGGGAGGAAATAATCAGGCCTTTATCAGAATAAACACTTAAAGTCCCCAAATCCAATTTAGAGGGCCAATTACTTCAGCCTCACCTCAATTCACGGGCAACTGTACCGAGGTGACATGTCAATTAAAGACACGTCAGCTGAAGAGTCCCACACACTGGGGTACGAGATTGAGTCTGCCTCTGATTGCAAGGTGCTTCACTGGAGCGGTTAGTTATGGGCTGCTCGTGCATGGCCGGTCCCCCATGCTCACTCAGGGGGACTGCGCGCACACGCCGGTCATAACAATAGTATTGTTTATTTCGCTGAGGTTCTCATTGTTTGAGGAAAAATCGTATTTTTTAACTTATTGCTATAAACCATTGGACGATTTAAACTGACACTTCAATATATAACTTCTCTGGGTGGGAAAAAAATCAAACTTCAGAGGAAACGAGAGCATATGTACCATCAAGCCTGTTTAAACACACAAACACACACACAACCAAACACAAACACACACACACACACAGACAATTTCATCTGATACATCTACAGGGAGAAGGGCCAATATTCCAGTGAATAACTGCTGCAGCAGCAGACGTGTGCATTGATTGGTCATTTGTGTGCCTGTTTGTTTTGCCTGGATGTATCAGTGTCCTTCTCCACCCCCTGCATGTGGAGCGTGTCGCTATCCGCTCCCATTGATCAGGTTATGTAAGCGCTGACTTGAGTTATCGTGTCGTAATGAGCTGCTGGGCCAGGATGGCAGACGCCTTGCTTTAGGTATGACTTCATGTTCTCTGTTTATGCCCTTGGAAAACACCCAGTGGTCCACAGTTACCGTCCCTTGGTCCTTTTTCTGGTGTCACGTGCGCACACACGCGCGCGCGCGCGCACGCACACACACACACACACACACACACACACACACACACACACACACACACACACACACACACACACACACACACACACACACACACACACACACACACACACACACACACACACACACACACACACATCACATGCAAGCCCACACATATCCATGCACACATACACACACAAACATAAACACTCACCATGCTATGTGTGTTTGTTAGCAGTACAATATGCAACAGTGTTCAAAGACTTCAAAGGAAAGGGGCGCAGAATACATGAGAGAGACGTGCTCCACAATGCTGGGGACAGGAGTTAGGTGTTGCGTGCGTCTCACCGCAGGTGTCCTGGTCACACAGTCAACATGAGCGCTGGACAGGCCGTCTCCCGTGACCGGCTGACAAGCATGCGCCTCCCCAAGCTGAACATTAAAATTGCATCACTCCTTTTTTTTTTTTCCTGTCGTTTGCGGTCGCCATCTTGCAGCTGGGTCAGCACACAGGCACAAGTGGCAGAGTATTCAGAGCCGCCCGTAGAGCGTGAAACCAAAGATAAAGGGCCTGATATAGACATTCTGGAAATCATCGGAATAGGCAATGATTTGGCTCGGTGTTAATGGACTGATTGGATCAGCTTTTGTCCGGACTTTACCCCCTCTGCCTCCAGTGATACACACTCGCCATTTCGGCAGAAATCAAAAGGAGTTGGTTTGTGGCCTCTTAGCTTTTCCATGTAACAACACGATAGACAAGATGTGCTTGGAGGGAACGCTTGCCCAGGATGCCTCTGATGTTTTTTGTCCTTGAGGGACACAAAGCGTTCTTAGTTCCCCACTTGCCCCCGTGCGTTTAAAACTAATCACGGCACTCACATGACATGGGATGTGTGGTTTATGTGCATGATTTCCCTGTCTGCCTTAGGCCCGCATTTAAGATCAGTTTCTCTCTCTCTCGCTCGCTCGCTCACTCTCACTCTCACTCTCACTCTCACTCTCTCTGTGACTCCAGTGTGATATTTCATGATATTTGCATGCTGTGTTTGTGATTCACTATTCTCTCATTTATTATTTTTATATGTTCAATCACCCAGTCGTATATAATGTAGCACACACAGCAGGTTACTAGGGCACACGTGTATGCTTGTGTGTTTGTGTGTGTGTGTGTGCATGTGCATGTCTGTGTGCATGCAAGGAAAGGAGGCTTGTGAAACATGTTGCACAATTCAACAAGTCCGACAATTCAGTTATTTTTTACCATTTAACTTTTGTGGAGGTGAACCGAGTTAACTGGAGTCTAGTGGGGATAACAAGTGACCATGCGGAGAGAGAGTGATGAGAGGAGGGCCTGATTTGTTGGAGGGGTGACCAAGAGCGTTCACAGCTCGCTGAGCCATTTAACTAGGCTTGCGCTCTCCATAATCAAAGCTCATCTTTCAAAGCAAATCTCTTTTTTTTTCCCCGCAACTGAAAGCACCTCAAGCACTCGAACCTTTGATGAAAACATCCTATTGATGCAGAACAGATAGTTACCCAAAAAGAAGTGGAAAAAACCCAGTCCACGTCAGTTTTATCTGGCAAATTGATGCGTAAGTAGTGCTTTTTTTTTTTCACCTCCTCTCTCAGCCGGCTGCTAAAAAGGAGCAGCTGGATATGAGTGTGTTGGACAGATGGAACTTTCCACCTCAATTACTTTTCACACTAAAAATAGACTCTCAAAAAATTATAAGAGCTCTGGGACCGCTTGCAAAAGTGCATGTGAGCGTGTGCATTAATGTGCGTGCGGGCGTGTGTACGTGTGCACATGTGTGTGTGTGTGTGTGTGTGTGTGTGTGTGTGGTGTGTGTGAATGACAGAGGCTGAGAAACAACCTCAGATGATGGCAGAGAGACAAGCCGTTCCGGGGGATGTGTATGAATAAAAGATAGGCTGAAATTCAGAGTGGCTAGAGAGAGAGTGAGAGAGTATCTTAAGGACATATTAAGCCCCGCCCATCCCTCTCCTCCGCACCAGAGTCCCCAGACTGCACTGTTGGGTTCAACATCTGTGTTCCCGCCCCAGATCGGGCCTGCGGTCCTTGGGGTGGGGGTGGGGTGGGGGGGTATTTTTTTGGACCGGGGAAGCGTGTGCCTTCAGGGTGGGCAACACCTTTTAATCCAAAAAAAAGTTACTGAAGTTGAGTTTGGAGTTGAATCGGGACAGGCCCAGAGATGTTGTAGGGACTTCACCGGATGTGCTGCTAACTGGGTCTTGGACGGATTAGGGGTTTGCACCGACCTCAAAATGTGTTCGGGAGGACCCTGTGGGGGGGGGGGGGGGGCGGATGGTGCCAGTGGGCGGTGGTAGTAGCGAGTTTTAAGTTTCGCCGTTTGGATTAATCACGGCATGTGGGCTATGCTCACCTCTGTGGCCCCTTCCACAGTGGATGTCAGGTGAGGTATTTGTCCTAATTAGCTAGGATAAGAGCCGTCCCTTATGTTCACTAAGAAACAGTCAAGACCACCGTAGACATGCAGATGACTGCAATAATGTATACATTTTTTCAGATGTCTTACAGTGGCACAGTTGTACGTAGCATTAGTCTCCCATGACAATTGGTTGACAAATGTCTGGCAAACAACCCCATGAATAGCAGTTTCTGCATTGACGTAGAGCTTTAAATTGCAATTCATCTTTACCTTTGTACATGTAATGTGTCTATGCAATGTGAGCGGCATGTCTCTGTATATTCTCAGAGCTTCTGCTTCATATATTCAAAAGATTGTAGAACATCACTCACCAACTGACCAACGCCCTGAAAAGACATATCAATGTACCGATATATTCAACAAGTAATATAAAAACAAATTCCATTGATTGCTTCTGTTAACGAGCCAGGCTAATTAGGTTTTGCATCATATAATGTCTCCTAAACAAAGTCTGTGGAGTGTGTGTGTGTGTGTGTGATACATTGTAACTATCCATCAATGTTAGACATGAGGCTGTTTGGGTAGATGTCTACGTCCTTACAAGGAATAGGGACTGTGTTTATCCAGGAAAATCCGGAGAAGCTCAAATCAATATTTACGGATATGGGTTAGAGTTAGGGTGGTTTGCTTATGAGTTAGCCTGTGCCACTTGTGTGTGTGTGTGTGTGTGTGTGTGTGTGTGTGTGTGTGTGTGTGTGTGTGTGTGTGTGTGTGTGTGTGTGTGTGTGTGTGTGTGTGTGTGTGTGTGTGTTTATGTGTGTGTTTATGTGCGTGTGTCCCCATGGCCAAACAATATTGCCTCTCTCCAAGGAGGTAGTGTCTCCCTGCCTTTGGATGACCTCATCACCACGTTCCACCACTCACAATACAGTGGGCCCTCTCCCAGGGTTCTCGCAGACTGCAGCTCAGATGGTCGTCTGGGTTCAGAAGCATCTCACAGCAGTCTCGCCGGCTGGCTCACCATCCGAGTCATGGTTCAGAATAGCGACAACGCAGTTCATCATGTTTCAAGCTGTGTTGTTGTGGTTCTCTATTTTTCCTTGTTTGGTGCATTTATTGAGTAGCATTCAACATGCGTGCAGTTCTTCCCCCCCCCTCTTTAGTAGAGTAGCTTTCAGGGTGCGTGAGCATCATGCACAGGGCTTGGTTCTAAAAAACCTTTTATGTTCTAACATTTTCCCAAGAGTTATGAGTAACCAACTTACAAAAGCAAAAGTGCGATCCATTAAACAATATCTCATTGTGGCCAAACACTAGAAGCAGATAACCTTTACGTCAACCAGATTTAGAACTGTGAGTACCCATGAAAAGAAACGTGGTCCCTGGTGGAAAGTTCAAGTAAATACAATTATTAAATGCCTGCGGTGGATTGGGAGTCAGATACAGTATGCCCAACAAATGAGTTTGCTAACACACTCCCTATGTAGTCATTGAATATATATCACTGCCTGTAAGCCCACTGCCTGATCTTCAGTGACCCAGTGTCGTTAATTCAAAATTGATTTGTCAGTTGATCTGTGCCAAAGCAAAATGACCTCGCAGCCATTGATAATCCAAACTGTCCGCCCACAAATCGTCCCACCGGTGGACAGCTTCAATATCCTGGGCACCCCTCGCCGGAATTAAACATTGGTATGCACACAGGCACCATTAGTGTCCCGGGGACATGGTTCTGATCAAATAAGAGAATATTGCACCGGCTTGCGCGACGGAAATTACGAGACTGTTGAAATCCCTATGACTTTGCAATTTACCATAAATTGGCTCTAAAAATGCACTATAGATAATGTCATAGACGAGAAGAATGTGATTTAGAAAATGATGGGCTGTCGCCGGCACTGCATACTCACTCACTCACTCACTCACTCACTCACTCACTCACTCACTCACTCACTCACTCACACACACTTCAATCTCTCTCTCTCTCTCTCTCTCTCTCTCTCTCTCTCTCTCTCTCTCTCTCTCTCTCTCTCTCTCTCTCTCTCTCTCTCTCTCTCTCTCTCTTTCTCTCTTTCTCTCTTTCTCTCTCTCTCTAAGCTTGTAAAGGTTTAAGGGGGGGCCCACAGTGGAATTGTTGGCATTGAGATTGTAAAAAGCGAGTCACTTGAGGACTTCTATAGTGTATGACTTCCTCTTGTGCACATTTTAATTATATTCAGCATTTTTTTTTCCCACAGACCTTAACACCTGCCTGAGTAGTCGATCCAATCCTGCCCCATACCATTAATCCCTGGTCACCGGCGCTCAGACCACTAACCCTGGACTTGAGGTTGGACAGCGTGAGGCTTTGGGTTCTCTGCTGTTGAGGACGGTAGAGACACAATAACAGTGGCATGAGAGAGAGAGGGAGACGATTTGACAGGTCTGTCATTAAAATGCCCCTTTTCATGCACATACGCTCTTCATTAACGGAACAGGTTGTCACACTGCTTACCTTGACCGACAACTGGGCCAGTGTGTTCTCAGTCTGTTTTATTCCATCAAGGTTAGACATGGTAGTCGTTGAAAAATATGCGGTCCACTTGGCCGGTGAATAGATGGATGGTTGGGGGAAGGAGGATGGATGAATGGATGGAGGATGGATGAATGGATGGATGGATGGATGGATGGATGGATGGATGGATGGATGGATGAAAGAATGAACCATGGGCAGAGGATGGATGGATGGATGGATGGATGGATGAATGAATCCTAGATAGAGGGTGGATGGATGGATGGATGGTAAGAAAGCCTTGGCTACCTGTTAAGTGCAAGTCTGTTTTTATGAGCCTCTTCATTAGCCCTGCGTGGCTCAATTCCATAGTGCCTAATACCTGGCCAGGAATTCATGTATAAACAAGCCCATTTGTGTCTTGCTTCTGCTTTTTTTTCTACCGACCTCCTCTTCGCTAAACATCTCCATTTTTGGATTGGTCCTCGTTCCTTTCTTATCTGCTTATTTCAGTTTACGTCTTCCATGTCTGCTCCCCCACTGTGCTATTCTGTCAATCCCTCTTCCTCTTAAACACACACCGACAGACTGGCAGGCAGGCAGACACACACACACACACACAAACATAAATGCGCACAAAGCCCAGGTGCCTTTTATATATGAGGCTATGGCTGCAGAGGGACTATAGGAGTGTTTTCTACTTGATCCCTCCGTGTAGGGAAATGAGAGTGCATGTCAGGTCGAGAGAGAGAGAGAGAGAGAGAGAGAGAGAGAGAGAGAGAGAGAGAGAGAGAGAGACATGAGGGGAGGAGAGAAGAGAGAGAGAGAGAGAGAGAGGAGAGAGAAGAGAGAGAGAGAGAGAGAGAGAGAGAGAGAGAGAGAGAGAGAGGAGAGTAGAGAGAGGGGGAGAGACATGGGGGGAGGGGGAGAGACATGGGGGGAGGGGGAGAGACATGGGGGGAGGGGGAGAGACATGGGGGGAGGGGGAGAGACAGAGGGGAGAGGAAGATAGAAAGAAAGATAGAGCAAGAGACCCCATCTGTGCATTGTTACAGCACACTTCACCTGTGTGGTTTAGTCGCTGGGGTATCTTGTAGAACACGAGGCGCGCAGGGCGGTAAGAGGGAGGCACAGGTGGGCTTCTGCAAAGTCAGGGAACACAGACACAGACAGACACACACACACACACACACACACACACACACACACACACACACACACACACACACACACACACACACACACACACACACACACACACACACACACACACACTCATCTTTCATGCTCACAAGCAGAGGCAGGCTTCCTGTTCGTGCTTTTGTCCGCTGGCAAAGATCACATTTGCAGGCAAATGCTCATAAATACTTACACATAGCCTAGCGATGAACACCTGCGATTGTGAATAGCACCCACACACGCCACACACACACACCAATGTAGTCAACAGTGACAACAGTTTGCTGCACGGTAATTGTTTTAATGTAGTTTGTACTAAATGTGAGAAATGATGGTCGATATGTTTTACCTCGAAAACCTAAACACAAAAAAAGATATATACTATTTTGTATTAGATGCCATGAAGTGCTAACCATGGCAACAACAAAACAATAGTTATTGTGTGCCCAATGGGAGCCCTCACAACTCAAAGTCACCGCACCGTGATCAAACCCAGTCGTGGGTGCGTCTCTTTGTCTGTCCATAGACCTTGCTGGTGTACACGACACTGGGGTCTGCTTCAGGACAGCAACATGCTGTTCAAATCCACTCGGCCTCTGAAAGCTTGACCTGACCACGAGGCACCAGATAGCCAGCAATAACACATAGAGAAAAACACACACACACACACACACACTTCATGACACACAATGATATGGAAGCAGTGAAGTTTCCCTTTGCCATCCCCTTCACCTTCACTTCCATGACACACACATGATATGGAAGCAGTGAAGTTTTCCGCTTTGCCATCCCTGTTCACCTTCACGGTTGTTCGTGCTGTGTGTGTGTGTGTGTGTGTGTGTGTGATGTGTGTGTGTGTGTGTGTGTGCGTGTGGTGTGTGTGTGTAGTGTGTGGTGTGTCGTCCGTGTGTGTGTGCTGTGTGTGTGTGTGTGTGTGTCACTTTATCCTATTATAAAACATGAACAGAGCAACTTAACCAGAGAATGCTCCAGGATGGGCTTCTCTAGACCAGTAAAGCACAAATATGGTTATTACAATTACAATTGATTTGTTCCTGTTGTTATGCAATATTAATAGAAAAGGAAGGGAAACAGTCCACAAGTCATAATCATTAGATGTAATTTAGATGAATTGTCGCTCGGATTCACTTAACTCAGGCATTATAATTACTAATTAGCCTGTCTCCTGCGGTTAAGCTAAGTCTGCTTCATTTGTTTCTGGCGACATGTTTGTTTCTGACCAAGGCTCTGTACACAAATGTGAATATACAAAAAATACTCCAATATAGAAAGGTGATGTTAAACTGCCCCATTCGAAGATAAACATGAAACATGTTACGAGATCATCAGATGTTTGAGTTGCATTTAGATGAGGAATTAAATTTGTATCTTAGATATGATGATCAGGAAGTGACCACATATGGATCTATTACAGTAAGGCGATGGTTATACCGCTTGCAGTCAGCGCAACAACCACTGTATGTGGGCCTCCATTGGTGGATATAGGACAATGTGACAACCATTAAGTCATGGCCCAAATCATGAGCCGAGACGGGCTTTGCAACAGATTTTGTCTCTGGGTTTTGACAGTCACCACGGCGCTCTACTGGATTATAGATTATAGATAGCTTTGGCTTTATTTGATCGGTTCGGTGTCAGAAATGAACAAAATCTCTTGCAGGGTCACACATGTTGCTACTCACAAATGTGCAAGCATACGCACTTCTGCAAACACGCACACGCACCCACACACTGAAGACCACCTGACGCACGCTGACTTTAATGGACACTCCAACATTAATCCAACACACAAGCCTATGATGTTGTAAAGTCATCATGCCTCCTCCCTATTTCATTTTATTGATGTGTATATCCTCGGTATAATTCTTTGCCATTGTCCTATTGTTTCTTGCCCTTTTAAACTAATGCACCTGTTCTCATATTGTATTGAGGTATGCACCGAAAGGGGGTCTCTGTAGAGATGCTGAGAAAAGAGACTGCCTTCTGTATGGCTGTGCCTACAAATAGAGTAATTTGTTCATTCGTACCCTAACTGCACACACAAGCATGCCACACGCACACGCACACGCACACAAACGCACACGCACACGCGCACGCGTGCACGCACGCACGCGCGCGCACATGCACATTAGCCACACAGCAATTTCAAACAACCCAATTAAGTACCATCTAACCAATTTGGGTAATTATCCACAGACAATCATGG